>JARGYA010000148.1:0-335731 GCA_029204335.1 Mycena vulgaris
TCATGTCTCCAATGTATTGTCAACAGATCTCGCAACACGGAATACCTGCCGTTGTTAACACAGGTCCTCTTTGTGGTTATGCCATCGTGGGTACCACATTAGCCCTTCTGCGTCTAACACAACGCTGGTGAAATGGGCCGCTATCTCTGAGTGATAAATAAGTCCGCGCAACTTCAAAGTAACATTGCTATTGTCAGGTAGGCGGTGTTTTAACGGTGGGTTTCCATGTTCCATAGTCGTAGTAGGATTCTGATCACTTGCTTTTGAACGAATTGCAGGATGAAGGTGCGCAGGATATGCGGAATCGCTTTCCACGCGCGATACGACACCAATAATTGGCCACGATAAATGTCTGTCACCCTCCGCGGTAACTGACCTTCATGTTGGAGTTTTATAATCTCATCCAACAATTTGAAACTCTTGTCTCAGGTATCCTAATATCCCACTGGTTATCTTTTTGGAATCAAATCCTTGGATTATCACAGTTCCCTTTGCTGTGTATCCTCTCGAAAGTGCGACGTAATAATTGTGATGCCTCTTGCAATTGTTAAGGTGCACGACATTCGGGTCGCGTAGAGTTGAACCAGTTGAACGCGACTCGAGAGGAAGTTGTTCAGATCCAGTGACACTAGAGCATCCGTAAGTCTCCAGGAGCCCAGGAATTCAGAGAGAAAAAAACAGATAGACCGCAAGTCAAATGAAAGACCCCAGCGATAAGTCTGAAACGCGGTCTAACGCGGTTACGTCGAAAAAAAACGAATGGCACGACAAGGCACGTGGGCGCGGGAGACAAACAAATAACGACAACTTCAATCAAAACGAGCACTGAATTTTGCCGAGAAATGGCGGGTAACGGGATCACGAGAACGATTACCTAAATTCTTTAGGACTCGTATTGAAGCAATTGAATTTCTTGTTTTCCCTGGTTCAATGCTTGAAAGAAAGGCAAGTGCCAGCAACACGTTCGGAGCTCGCGAGTCGCCGAACGGGCCAAGAAAGCGTTTAGAGGCTTCTAAAGGGTACCTGCTAAGGTTATTTTCGCTAGACTGAGCCTAGACTGGACCTAGGGCCCATACATCCCGCTCATGGATCCCCTGCTCAGCCCGCGGCATCACTGACATCTGTCTTCGCTCGTCGCCCCCCGCATCAAACTCCACAGGGTCCCGAACCAGCGGCCGCACCAACTCTGCCTCCTCGTCCTCCTCGCTCTCGATCTCGCGGTCCAGGAATCTTGCTCGTCGCTTAGTATTGACGTCGATGGGTTTTCGGCCGCGAGAATACTTATAGACTGCCCTGACCTACATCCAATTGAGCGGAGCCAAGCGGAATCAATTACCCGGCAACACTTGCGGGAAGGTTGCGAGCGGTTGTGAGCGATTGTGATCGCCGAAATTGTTGTGAAGGAATCGTGATCCGTACCCGGCTGGCCTTCAACCCTCTTCTCATACCTGCGCGACTTGCTACTGGACATACTGGACGCCGGGCGTGTGACAGCGACACTAGGACCAAAATGGGTGGCGGGGACCTGAACATGAAGAAATCCTGGCATCCGCTCTTGATTACAAACCAAAAGCGGGTGTGGATTGAGGAGAAGAAGGCTTTACGTGTCCCGACGGCTTTTCACCCAGAAATATGCTTACAATCCGATACCATTAGCTCGAGGAGAAGAAGAAGCTCGACCAGCTCCGCAAGGAGAAAGAGGAGGAGCGGCAGATGCAGGAACTACAATGGCTTCAGGAAGAACAAGCAGGGAAAAAACGGACAGAGAAATTAGATGTATTCGACGCCAGCAACAGGGACCAGCTAGAACGCAAACGATCTGGAGGACTATCTATTCGGAAAGAAACGGGTAGACAAGATCCTCACGGCTGACGAGAATGCCAAGGTGCGCTTAGAAATGCTTGCGAGAACTCATTGAACTGACTCGATCAGCCGCCCACAAGAAGTTCATCGCCGTTCAGAACGTCAATAACGCCCGCGACATCGCCGCCAAGATTCGAGAGGATCCTGTTCTCGTAATCAAGCAGCAGGACCAGGCCGCATACCAGGCGCTCATGTCCAACCCTCTACGACTCCGCGAGATGCAGGAGCAGAAGCCGATGAAGGACAAAAAGGCGAAGAAGCTGGAGAAGGAGGAACGGAAGCGGCTCAAGCACGTACGCAAACACCGTCATGAGGGAAGTTCGCGCTCGCTCAGCCCTGCGGACAACCGCCTGCGTCGCCAGAGATCCCGCTCGGTGGATCATCGTTCTCGTTCGCGTCGCTCTCCAAGCCCCAGAGAACGCCGTTCCAGTTCCCGTTCCCCTCTTCCCTCCCGCTCCCGCCTCAACGGCCGACGCAATGACTATCCTGTCAAGCGTGAGCCTAGCTACAGCCCTCCCCACGACGCATATCGCCGCCGCCGCAACAGCCACAGCCCTGTCCGCGACTCACGCGTCAAGGCCGAAGAACGGCAGTTGCGAGTCTGGCCCCGCTCCGATGACTCTGACGAGGGACCGCGGAGCCGAAACCCCAACCGTGAGAGCAACGGCAAGCGGCCACGCAGCCCCAGTCCCGCGCGGTACGATCGCAGCTCGCACACCAAGCGCTCGCGCATGAGCCCGCCTCCCCCACCGTGCGCGGCGCGCCCCGCTGACCCCCCGGCCCCGCGCAGCATGGCGGACAAGGCCGCGGCGGAACGCGCGGCGCGGCTGGCTGCGATGTCGTCGATCATGCTCGAGAAGGAGAAGGCGCACCTTGCGCACGACGAGGAGGCCAGCTTGAAGTCCAAGGGCACGGGCGGTTTCCTCAGTCAAGAGTAGAAGGTCTCCGGCGGCTCGGCAAATCATTTGCAGAGCCTATGGAGAGAGAGAGAGAGAATCGGTTAACAGCGCAAGCTATGCTAAGTAGCTAAGATGCCGGCGCGGTATGTAACTACGCAGTACGTATATAGCGAAAGATATGTATATCATCAGGCGGTGGGCTCGTCCGTCTTATTCAGAGCCTCCAGTCTGCGGTGGTATTCTGCGTGCGAGGGCGTGCGGGTAGCTCAGCCTTTCGGAGGAATCCATCAAGTTTCAACCAAGTTTCAACCGAATCAACCTCGAATCACATCTGGTCTAAACACTACCATGCACTTTGCTTGCCCCGCGAAGCCCAGACTAAACCAAGGATTTGATGGTGCTCTGGGAAACAATTCGACTACTACTATAGTACTACTTTGTAGCATACAGTATGTTGAAATGTTAAGTATGAACAATAAGTGTCTAGTGATCATCAAGTCGATCTCCTCTCCGCCTGTTCAGTCCATCGATGCCTCCCGATGCCCACCCACATCTCCCGTCTGAGTATGCTATTGTATAGATCAGCTTCCGTTATCGCTGTCCGGCGCGTAGGATATTCAGGCTGAGCTTCAGTAACAAGAAAATGCCTCGGCGGCGGCACACGTGGCCAGGATCGCAGCGCGGGGGTCTGACCGGGCGTGAAGACAAAGTACCGATCACCTGCACGGAACAAGAGGTGCTGGCAGTTGTTGTTGACATCGTCGGCATATGCCTGCGGAATGGCAGGGCCGGGGAACCCATACTGATGTTCAATGTACCACGCGAAGTCGGTCAGCGCGCCCTGCCACTGGTCCCAGTTCCCGTATCCGCCGGAAAGCCAGTCTGTCTTCCACGGCTCGCCTAAATCGATGTCGTCCTGGGACCATTGTGAAACGATAGGAGTCCAGTCCGAAAGGCTGGACTTTGCCGGGGGCGCCACAAGCAACCCAAGGGATATGGGCATCTAATGTTTGTCGTGAGCGGCTACGAAAATAGCTAACAGTGACACACTCACACTGGGCAGAAGGGGCGGAATCGGGCTAGGCTGGTCCATGAAATCGACCGCCAGACCAGCACAAAGCTCGGGATGGCTGCCGCCATGATCATAGATCGAGAGCTCACCGAAACAGTTCCCGATGATCGTTAGTCCAAGAGCGTCGTCAAAATCGACAACCGGAACCGCCCACAGTGCAGGTCGGTCTGGTCCCACATCGCTCCACGCAATGGGAGGCCGCTTGGTGTCAAGCGGCAACAAGGGGATGTCCATGTAGTTGAAATGGGGATCACCACCGACCATCCAATCTTCTGGCGGTGCCGACATCCATAGCATTCGTCTACTGGTTTGGCCAACGCAAACGCTGTACCAGGAATCTTGGTATGCTGCATAGTAAGGTGATCTGGCAAGGCGGAAGGTGGGGCAGCCACGATATTCGTCCAATACCGCAAGCGTATTGTATCCAATGAAGCACATCTCGATGCCGAGAGGAGATATGACGACCAACCGCAATGGTGGAGTATGTGTAGAAGACATCGATTCGGGCTCACATACGGCGGCCTCCCATATTGTAGGCGTCGTGAGCAGTTTTAAAAAAAGAATGGAGTCGCCGGTTGTTAGAGATAGAGTATAGATTTCGAGCGCATCTCTGCGAAGTATGACAAGTCGCTCGCCCCAGATTGTCATCAGGTGCGGGACGCTCTGAGTCGTACCGTCAATGTATTGCCAAAATTGAGGGAATGGTGGTACTTACCCGTCGACCGGGAATGTCCAAACCGTCTGGGGGCGGTGGGATATCATAGATCCGATTCTCCTTCCAATTTATGATGTGAGGTTCAATCGTGTCGTTGCGCAACGCACATCCGACAAAATCGCCGCTCAACATCAACACATGGGATGAATTATCTATGCGAGACAATTCTGCGAAATAATGGCTGTCCGAGCGCTGCCGGCGCAAAGTAATTATGTGGACGGATCGAGATCTACGATTTTATTATTACTGAAACTCTGGGCGAACACGATGGATACGCACTCTGCCCCAAGACCAAGCGCCATAACAACACCGCAGTCTTGTATCTCCAGCTTCCCGGTTTTCACCTGGCCCGGCAGATAGGCTTCAGCAAGTGGTTTTGTGTGTCCTCGGAATACCAAGGAGAGATCCCAGCAGCTGAGTTTACTGGTCTGATTATCTGAGGATGCCACGAAAAGCCAGGATCCAGCGACCAAGCGAATCCACGTAATGGATAGAGGCAGATGGAGACGCCACGCATTAGCTGGGGAGAGATCGCGAGTCTCCCACTTGCGGGCTAGTGTCAGAATTCTTCGAACTAGAGCTTGTATAGAGACGGCGTCGAGGAGATCGTATGTTTTCAAGTAAGGGGGTAGTATGTGTGCCTTTTGGTTCACTTCTTGTTCCAGCACGTTGAGCCAGAGCACTTTGGCTCCCGTTGCGCCATGGAGAGCCCGGCATACCTGCAGATTAGATACTAAGTATTATTGAAGGTATAAATGACGTGGGTCGAATTATACCTGTCGAAGGGAGCTTATGTCCGCGACAGATAGCTCAAGGCAAACGAGAATAATCAAGTCTTCGCTCATCGAGTCCAGCGACATGACGGTTCTGTCGAGTTGTTCGGCAAGGCAGCAGCAGTATCAGGACGAGATGAAAGTCTTCGAAAAGGATTTGAACAGTGAAGCGTACAAGTAGAGTGTTGAAGTTCGGTTTGAAGTTGATGTGAAGTCTGACTCACGAAATTGCACTTGTGGGCGGTTGTTGTCGGGAACAAACTGATCGGCACAGCTTCCTTCCACGCGTTTGCGTCATGTAATCGGCCAAAAGAGGTCGAAATCCGAGAGAGAAAAGACAGCAACGATCAGATGATATTCGAATGGAGGAGCCAGGGATGAGAAACAGGAAAACACAAGGTGCGAGGCCATTATGGCCCATGAGTAAGATCCGCGGTAGGTTTCTGTGCAGTGTGTGTGTACTTAAGCTGAGAGACGACATGGGAGCACAGCAAAATGAGGCAAGGCGTTCCCATCACACGAAAATGTTTGACAGGTTGATTCGGCGTTTGCCGGCCGCCTCTCTCCATCTGAGTCCATCATCGTGAATTCCGCAATCCCGCTCCAGATTCCGCGGCATTATCCTCGAGCTATTGTGGGCATCGGTATTTCACTCGAGGTTCCAAGAATCAACGAATTGAACGATCTCAGCGATTGAAACTTTTCCAAGAAAACTTCCCTTCCGACTTAAGATATAACGCCCGTCGCCCTCCACTATGGCGGTCGTTCAGCACTTTTAATAATCCGTGATATTTTCCTCACTTTTGACCAAAATATATATATTTTGGGACCACTCATATATCATCTTCTGGTTGCCTCTGAAGGAAGTTTTTCCATGACCACCGTAGCATATTTTCTTCCGGAGGTAGTTCGTAGGTCAGGTGATTAACTGCCTCTTTGGGAAAGCGAGGCAATTACATGTCATATACAGGGGTTGTGAGGCCTCTGGGCTATTGAAGCCCGTCTGGAAGACCATTACCACAATTTGTGTGAGTACAATGGGAGACCAGCGATTGAAATGGCAATTTACTGTGGCTTTGGTAGGGGGGGGGGTGACATTTTGACCTCGGGTGGACAACTGTAGTGAAATCCTGTGTCATGATGCTTTGATTCAGTAGATGTAGTCCACTTCTATGTCTATGGCAGCTATTAGCCATACACAAGGCTGCAGAACACTACCAATGGCTTGAACACTGGGCTCTTTGGCATTGTTTCATGATGGGGAGTGACGCGACCAGCCACGTGACACGGCTAGATCTGTAGAGAATATACTTCCCGTCCTAGAAAATTCCTTTTTAATTGCCCTACGGGCGGCGCCTGGACACCCATCTTCATGACCAAATAGCTTGCTCCTTGGAAACACTCTAACTTCCTGCAACACCGATTTAGGGACCAGGCCTCTCTCAAAAAAAAATATTCAAAACCGGGAACTGCACGTGATATGAAGTCCTGTGATCCTCGGGAGATCCCTAGACTTCGGTTTCCTTTCCTGGCGCCTCTGAAAGCACTACTGTACCATTTCGACCAAATGTTCATACCATGTCACCCGTCACCTAAGATGTTCACTGGCTTCGGTGTTCAAACCCCGGCCGACGGTGTCACCTCCCTCCCAGGTGTTCATTCCGTTATCCAGCCTCCGCAAGCCTACGCAAGCCTATGTCCTCTGCAACCAAGCACTGGAAGGAGCTGAAGAAGCTAATGCAATATTTAAAGAATCAGGCCCTATCAGGTGGATAGCAGTAGACAAGATTTTGTGTGAGCTCACCTTCGCTTACTGAGCTCAGTGTCTCATTGGTCCCATATGCGATGAAAAATTATACAGATTGAGGGTAAAACAGGACGAACCCGGCGATATAATTTAGGTGATGGAGCGGGACGGAGTATAGTAATAGGGCTGTGAAATTGAATTCTATTCTTCCTCGCCCATTCCTTCACCAATGGACACCAGCAAAATACTCAAAAAAAAACCGACTGGATTGGCCAAGGAAAGGCATGGATGGGCCTCTGCCCCGCCAGTGGTCCGAAAATTCGCACCCGCCGTCTTTTCCATTCCTCAGGAACTACACGGCCAGCTGTTGCCATCAGCCTACCTCTCCATCGCAAAAATGCTTCAATTCACACTTCCTCTCCAAAGTACACCTTCCACTGCTCCCCAACCTGCCCAATACTTCAGCAGCGTCGCTCTAGATATCATGGACAAGGCCCTCCTTCGAGTCCGGCGTCTTCCTATTCCGGAAACGAAGATGGTTCGCAAGCTTCTCAAAAGCAGCCATCAAAGCTGGCTCGATGGAGCTCAGTCCGTGATCTACAGCCATCTCGGCGGCGTCGTAACCCACTTCCCGTTGTGGATTTTGACCTACTGGGAATCGGTGGTTGAACTTAAACGCGATCTGTACAAATAATCCGACCCTTCACGCCGCTCTTATTTAGATGAGTGCGACCGCCGCCATCCCTGCGGCCGGGGCCGAGGACATTGAAGAAGAGCCTTATCTAGAGTCGGATGTCTACAATGACTGTGACATTCTTCTTGATGTTCTCTCCAACCATCTTCTCTCCCGTGGATTATCTGTAGCGGCCAACTTTGCTCTAGATGAGAGTGGTGGGATTGCTTGATCAGGATGCGTGGAGGATTCTGATGCTGACGCTGCCAAAAAATCTGACCAAGTTCTCGGGCGGGGTCAGCGCAAGAAAGTTGTAGCCAGGTGTTACCAAGGCCCGGTTTGGGAGGAGCACTAGAATCTTTTTTAGTTGTAATTTCTTTTCGTTTTTCCCCCAAAGTAGGTGAGCTTAAAAATCGTTTTTACGCCCTCTAATATGTCAAAAAAAAAGTTGTTCATTCGGCCACCGTCACCGTCACTGGTACCGAATTTGTTCAGTTCATGACCGGCCGTCACGCATCACCTGAACATTCGGTCGAAATAGTACAGTAATGTTCTCCACCGAAAGCGCCTGGGTGTGTGAACCACTATGGCTCCACTGTCTGAGACTGCAGCTGTCCCATGGCAGCTTTGGTCAGATGAAGACATTGTATGTACTCCGACAGAATCGGCAGATTCACTGGCCAGAGTTAGAGCATACAACACGGACCCAGTGCAGCAACTCACAGAGTATGCCAGAACCAGTTTTAGGCTCACCTCCTGTGGCACTGCCCCCCTCAACTTTTATGTGCTGCACACATCACCGACAGCACAAGATTGCTTTCAACTGGACAGGTTGTTCTTTGGAACAAGCAAAAATAAAATCTGACTGACAAGAAGGAGTATTGCTATTGCTGCCATGTGGAAAGGAACAGTATACAGTGTTTAACGGGGAAGCAAAATGTTCAAGCGATTTCGCCATTCAAGAGGCAATCACGTCGCAAACCATCAAGGATTTTTATATATATCGCAGGTAAAACATCCTGGCTACCCCGTGGAACAAAGTCCTGTGTCAATTGCTCCTGTTCTGGTGGAGAACGAGAGCCATATTTTGTAACCGCCAAATTGGTCACATCACGTGGAAGCGAAATGCGCGCGATTATCGCGCAGTGAGCCATCTATGGCTTCTGGGATGTCGTTATTCGTGATCCTCGCCCCCGAAAACCCTCAAGTGTGCAGAGTTATGAGTATTCATTTGTCCAGGACCGAGCCCGATGCCCAACTTTGACCAAATCCGGCAAATAAGCGTGGAAACAGAGAATTGGATCTCTTGGGCTCCCAGAAAGTTCTGTGGACGAATCCTTTTGCAACCAAGGGTTTTTTATCTATTAGTACCGTATACTAAAAACTCGGCTACATACAGCGCCCTGAAGGCGCGGGACAGCGAATATTTCGCTTCCCCGTGCATTTCGCTTCCCCGTTAAACACTGTATGTGACAAGGAGAGGCTAATCCATTTGGATACAGCCATCTTCGAAGCGTAGTCACTAAGCGGTGACCTATTATAACGACAAACCAGCACTAGGTTCACAGAGGGGGAATGGGAGCCTGACTTCAAAGATCAGGATGTGCATCCCAATGCATAAAATCGGGATTGGACCGACCATCAAAGGGGAGGAGACCATATCATTACTGGATGCTGGACGGCCAAGAACAAAAAAGGAGAACAGAACCAACCTATTGAGGCAGAGAGTGTTGTCAGAAATGAGAGGAAGCGGAAGGCGAAGAGGAAAGTGCCAAAAAAAGGATAACATACACGAAGGACGAACTTGTCGTGACCACGATCGAGGTGTAGGATAGGGATTAATGTGGCAGTGCCCCCATCGACCCCTATCTATATCATCAAATTTTCACATCCATGAGTTTTTATCCGTTTGAGTTCTTTTTTGTTGGATTATGTATGCATGAACTATAGCTCCTGCCCTGTTCCTAGTATCAGGACGGGACGCTGGCCAAGCGGAGTCTGTCACGTGATCGGTACAGAATTGAGTTGCTTTATTATTTCGCCAGCACAGCTTATGACCCTTAGTGGCTGTACAGTGTATCCTATATTACTATATATGGAAGAAACAGGCAACCCCTATCTACATTGTCAGACTTCCACATCCGTGAGTTTTTCTCCGTTCGACTTCATTTTTTTTGGTTTGTGGATGTATGAACCATAGCTCCTGCCTTGTTCCTAGTACCAGGACGGGACACTGTCCAAGCGTAATCTGTCACGTGATCGGTACGGAATTGAGTTGCTTTATTATTTCGCCGGCACATCCATGTCCCATGGTGGCTGTCCCCAAAATTACTATATATGGAAAAAAAAACGTCCACAAGAACCCGGAACACTAAAGTGTCCAGGCATATATATTTTCATCTCAGAACTGGGAAGGTATCTGAGAGGTGTCAAAGTGTGTTCAAAATGGAAGCCAGATATGCTGGAGACCTCAAATTGGCCCAAAAACACCCGGAAACACGTGTATATGTCACGGATTATTAAAAGTGCTGAACGACCGCCATACTCCACTTCTCCCTCTCGAATCACATTTCGTCACCTAATTTATATATATATCAAGATTCTAAAGGAGAGGGGCGATCTTGATGACACTTTCAACGGCATATCACAAGTCCGGAGAAGCTGAGAAGGGATTTTCATTGATATCCAAGTTGGCGCGGTTCGTTTGTCCTATGAGTTGGACCATGCGCGTAAAATGTACTACTTTTTCTCTTCCTATCCTTCTCGTAATTTTGGCTTCGAGTTCCTCTCTTATGCTCACCGTCCGTCTGAGCCTCGGAGGAAGGGGACGGGTAAACGGTAGGCTCTTTCCACTCCAGCTTGTTCACACCCGATTTATTGGTCCGACCGGTGAGAGACCTTGTCTATTTAGCGGCGGAGACGCATCCAAATGCTCAGATCAGGTAGTAAGTACAAACGAAGCCCAGACTGAACCAAGAATTTAATGGTGCACTACCAAATAATTTCGAGTAGTTGGGAAATATATAAGCGTAGGTCGTAAACAAATGAACAACGACTTCGCATCACGTAGACCGCCTCTCCTCTTGTTCAGCCCATCGGTCCCTCTTGGTGCCCAACCACCCTTTCTCCCATTTGCTCATGCTATTGTACAAATCAGCTTCCGTTATCGCTGTCCGCCGTGTAGGATATTCAGGCTGAGCATCAGTAACAAGGAAGTGCCTCGGCGGCGGCGCACGTTACCAGGATCGCAGAGCGGGGGTCGCACCGCGCGTGAAGACAAAATACCGGCCACCTGCACGGAACAAGAGGTGCTGGCAGTCGTTGTTAACATCGTCGGCATATGCCTGCGGAATAGCGGGTCCGGGGAACCCATACTGATGCTCAATGTGACATGCGGAGTCGCTCGGCGCGCCTTGCCACTGGTCCCAGTTCCAGTATCCGCCGGAAAGCCAATCTGTCCTCCACTGCTCGCCTAGTTCGATGTCCTCCTGGGACCACTGTGAGGTGATAGGAGCCCAATCTGAAAGGCTGGACTCTGGCGAGGGCGCAACAACCAATCCGAGGGATATGGGCATCTAATTTTTGTCGTGAGTTGTTACGAGTATAAAATAGCTAGCAGGAACGTGCTCACACTGGGAAGCAGGGATGGAATCGGGCTTGGTTGGTCTGTAAAATCGGTCGCCAGACCAGCACAAATCTCAGGGTGGCTACTGCCATGATCATAGATCGAGAGCTCGCCGAAACAGTTCCCAATAACCGTTAATCCAAGGGTGTCGTCAAAATCCACAACCGGAACCGCCCACCGTGCAAGCCGGTCTGGGTCAGTATCGTTCCACGCGATGGGAGGTTGCTTTTTGTCAGACGGCAACAGGGGGACGCTCATATAGTTGAAACGGGAGTCAGCACCGACGATCCAATCTTCCGGCGGTGCCGCCATCCACATGATTCGTCTACCGGTTTCGCCAACACAAATGTGGTACCAGGGATCTTGATACGCGGCGCAGTAAGGCGATACGGCAAGGCAGAGAGTGGGGCAGCTGTAGTCTTCATCCTCCGCAAGTGTATCGTATTCAATGAAACACATCTCGAGACCGAGAGGAGATATGGCAACCAGACGCAATGGGGGGATATAGGTAGAAGACCTCGATTCGGGGGCACATGCGACGGCCTCCCAGAACGTAGGTGGCGTGAGCAGTTTGAGAAAAAGAACGGCCTCGCCCGTTCCTGGGAATAGAGTGTAGAACTCAAGGGCACTGCTCCGGAGTATGACAAGCCGCTTGCCCCAGATCATCATCAGGTGCGGGACGCTCTGTGGTGTAGCGTAAATCTGCTGTTAAGGAATTGAGGGAATAGTACTTATGCGTCGACCAGGAATATCTATGCCGCCTGGGGGGGGGTGGGATATTATAGATCCGATTTTCCCTCCCATTTATGATGTGAGGTTCAATTGTGTCGCTGCGCAACGCACATCCGACGAAATCACCGCTTAACATCAGAACATGGGACGAATTCTCGATTCTAGACAGTTCTGCGAAAGAATGCTGTCCCAAGTGCTGCCGCAAAGTAATTATGTGGACGGATCGAGATCTATAATTTTATCAGTACCAAAAACTAATCGAACACGATGGATACGTGCTCCGACCCAAGCCCGAGCGCCAAAATAACACCGCAGTCCTGTATCTCCAGCTTCCCGGTTTTGACCTGGCCTGGCAGATAGGCTTCAGCGAGTGACTCTGTATACCCTTGGAAGACCAAGGAGAGATCCCAGCAGCTGATTTTACTGATATGATTGTCTGAGGATGCCACGAAAAGCCAGGATCCAGTGACCAAACAAATCCAGGTAATAGACTGAAGGAGATGAAGATGCCAAGCATTATTTGGGCAGAGATCACGGCTCTCCCACTTGCGAGTAAGCCTCGACATCCTCCGGACCAGCGCCTCCAATGTGAAAGTGTCCAGCCGGTCATATGTTTTCAAATATGGAGGTAAAATTTGCCCATCGCGGACTGCCCGTTCCAATAGGGTGATCCAGAGGGCTTTGACCCGCGTTGCATCGTACAGAACACGGCACACCTGACAACGGGAAGTGAACGACAGAACAATAAAAGAGTGGGACCATTTCCACCTTCCGAATTGAAGTGATATCCGCCACGGGTAGCTCGAGGCAAATGATAAGAATGAGATATTCGTTCAATGAAGCCAGGGACATGACGGTTGGTGGCAGCAATAGTGACCAAACAAGGACAATCAACACCTTGATTCATCATTCATGTGCTAAAACCGGCGGAAATCCCTTCCAACAGCTGAACAAGGAATAGCCTTAGCAACCGGGAAGAACAAAGAAAAAGAACAATGGAAAATCACTTTCCGTTGCACGGTCTTGCATTCCACGAGGTCGTCATCTTTGTGGGTCCCCGTGGGTCCGGGGTTTTAAACGCGTGTCGAGTCATTAGGGGAAGTCAAAGCGGTCAGGACGGGCAGATTCTGGCTCGATTCTCAACTCGATTCTCGGATTGATTCTTGGTCGGGAACCCGTCGAAAATCGACGTTGAAGCAGAATCGAGGAGAATCGATTTTCCTCCTCCGGAGGAGGAACTGCATCAGAATCGTCGATTCTCGCATCGATTCTTGCCACGTCGATTTTGATGGTCAAGAATCGACGCCAGAATCCACTGCAGAATCGAGTGCCGAATCGGGTCGGTCAGAGTTGGGCGGATTCTCATCCGATTCTGCTCGTCGATTCTGACAAGAATCGAGTTCAGAATCGAATCAAGAATCGGCCCTCTTTGAGTTCCCCTATTATTATTGCCCTCAGGGGAGCGTGACATCTGCGAGTGGAAGTGGAAGCGACTTCTACCTCCACTGCAGACTGTCAGTGGAGGTAGAAGTAGTGTTTTATGGCAGTGGAAGTCACTTCCACTTCCACTAGTTTGGTCGCCCCTCTGCTCTCCAGCACATGTAATTTTGATCTTTGTACTATCTGATATGGATGTGGTTTGTTATGTACACGGTCCCTCCCGTACATATCCTTTCCAATTATGGATTCCTCAAATTACCCGACCTGACTCCTGAGGCCTAGAATCAATTTTCAATTACGCTTGCGCCGATCACGTGATCGCGTTTGTGGGCTCAGTTCAGAGGACCCTTGATTATCGGTTGGTAGGTCGGATACTAATTTGGGGCTGGGGAAAATTTTTGTCCGAACTTTTCGCTTCATCCAGCCTCGGTATTTTATCCGAATCCTGCCTCCAACCAGACCTCGGCTCGAATTTTGTCCGAACTTTGTAACCGACCTCAAATGTCCGAAAAAAAAGTTCAACAGTCATCAACGCTCCTAAAACAATTGCCTACAAATGCTCGTTATCCTAATTCTGGTTCCTCCTCATCGTCAATATCCAAAATGCTACTGCTTGCCTTCCTCTTTCTCCGAACGTTGCCGGGTTCGGAGCAACTCGGAGCAACAACTTTCTGTTCGAACTCCGATCTGGCCCTCCCAAGAGTCGCGGCACTGTCCGGACTTCTGATCCAAGGTCTGGCCATCTTCCGTGAAATTTGTCCGAACTTTCCTCAGACCTCGGCTCCCCAGATCCTGGATTTTGTCCGAACCAGGTATTCGACCTACTAACCGATAATCAAGGGTCCTCGGTTCAGGCGCTGCATATGTTTGAGAGAAATTCAAGGAGATAATACAGAGACTCTGAAGTGTGTCATTTCAACGTTCCCTCTGTATCTTAGTTTAGGATTTGATTTTGCGGAGATCCCCCGACGCACTGTCACAGAAATCCAGGTTCACAGAGATGTTTGGGAGAGCACTACTCAGCCTCGTGTGCCCGATGAAGCCTCCCATTCCTCTTGGTGTAATAACTACATAATCTCATCGTAAAAATTCCTGCTCTCATCACGATTTCAAAAGACTAAGTGGATCGGATAAATTGAACCATTACCTAGTTCAAGTTTCCCGTTGTCCTCGGCAAGTTATTCAGCAGTTGAAGATTTTTAAACTAAGGTGGCAAACCTACGGGTCTCGAAGAATTCTCGCTCGGGGATGTTGATTTCCCGAAGCTTTCCCCTGGGGGGCAGATCCTAATCCTAACCAAACACGGTCTCGCCCGCGCAGAAGGAAATTAAGTAGACTTTCTCGCCGAGGTTTTTTTTCCTGTGCATCCTTGGGGAAGGCTACCGGCGTAAGCATTACTTCCTATGTTGGAATCTGAACAGTGTCTGCCTTCAACCTTGCCTCTGGTATGTTCAGACCTACATCCTACTATATACTGAACGTACAAACGGGACGTGAGGCCCCGCCACGCTGACTGATTCGAGAAAAAGGTCCTGGGCTTTTTTTCACCTCACGTCAGTCGCACCGCCAGTCATTCAACGCCTCCGTTTCGTTCCGAAAAAAGACATTTCTTGTCTTTGCTTGAATAATCTGCACATCGCAGTCTCCGTGTCTGATATCGCATTCCGGCTCGCTTGTACACTGAAGGTTTGTGATCCAGCCATTCCCATGTTGCTCGTTCTGGATCTTCGTTGTGCGTAGTACATTTGACTTGCCGACGGTTATCTGGGGAGCTTGAAGATAGTGATGATCGGAAAGCCCTGCAGCGAGTATAGTCAGGCGCTGAGGTGTCGATAGGAGGAGGTCCGCTTACCATGGGCACCGACGTGAGTAGCAGGAAGTTCTGACTTTCGAGTTCGGATGATGGCAGGACTGGTGAGAGCAAGGGCGCTTGCGAGGGTGTGATAGCCGGAGAACGAATAAACCCGAAAGCAAGACAGTCGCTACCGTAGGTGAGAGTATCGGAAATCAGGAATACGGAGTCGTGGGTGAGGCACGTGTTTGGGGAGAGCGTTGGCGTGATAGTGTTCATAGGCCTTGAGAACGGGAAGACTTGGACCGTAAGGGAGGAGGAACAATCTAGTGGACGATGTGTCAGGCGCCGAGGGCGGAGACGATAACAAAAAGCAGGCTTACCAGCAACGGCGGGTGTGCAGCGGGAACATTTTCTGACTTCGACTTCGGCGATAGCGGCTTGAGGGAATCCGACTTGCGATGATACGAACACGAGAGCGAGACGACCGAAACGGGACAACACAACAGCGGATCCGAAAGCGAGAGCAGGCGAAAGGGAAAACAGGAGGGAAACGGAAGACGAAAAGGTGAATCTGGAAAGCGAGAGCGAGAGCTGTTGATACACTGCAGGGGACAAATGAGTCATCGACGGTCTGGGACGATAGTCACGATATGAAAGGACGTACATTTGCGGAAGGTTTGGTGATACAGAGGACTGGAGGATGGTGATTAGTCGAGTAGCAGGGAATAGAATTCATACGCCAGGGAAGCGGGCGACGTGGGAACGAGGGCGGCGAAGCGCGGGTTGAGGAGCGCCGGGTCGTGGATGGAGGGAGATGAGTTCTGAGAGGGAGTCTTGATCGACTTAGAACTTTGGGGAACCGCAGGTGGCGTAGGTGAAACCAGAGAGCAGGCGTGTGCCTATTTACCGCACCGGCTGGAGGGTCGAGGCGCGGCGGCTGCGGACACTGCATTCAGCCTAGACCCGATTCGTGTCGAAATCACCTTTACACTGACACTGACACTGACGAGCAGCACGTGCGTGTAAGTCACGTAGTCACCGCGTGACAAGGCCCTCGATCCGCCAGGCTCAGGATAAAACTTTAGCCTAAAGCTTAGCCCAGTCCCCTTTCGGAAAGTGAAGCGGGCAGCACGCGAGGACGTCTAAATTTGGCCTCTTCATACTTAACTCGGTGCGTTTAACATCCCATCCCCCCATCCTCTCCACTGAATGCCCAGTAGCGAGCGTGCATTCCGCGACCTCCTCTTCCGCGCATCCACAAAATATGCGAACTGGGATCCTGAGGTTGGCGTGTTGTCCCTTCAGTTAGCAATTTGGAACTGACGCGAGCCTCAAGATTCAGGTCAAGGTCGGCGACTGGGGCAGAATAACACGCGGTAAGCGGCGCCTCCCATTCGGGCGCAAGCACGGCGTGTTCGTGAAACAAGGCAACATTTACGTCGATGGAAAGGTGGAGAAGTACGGGATCCCCAGTCCTATCGAATATGGTGACAATTCCGGTGACGGCGGGACATGGATCGTCTCCGAGAACGCTGTGCAGGTGAATTCTGCCGCAGCAGCCGGGTGCGTCACATTATATTCGAGTGAAGGGCAAACTGAAAGCCAACAAACTTACCCAGCATCGACCCCGCCATTGCGCAGTGCAGGCTCAGCGGAGCGTTCCAGTTTTCAACTGGACGCGGCGCGATCCTTGTGATGGACAACGACGCGACAACCGTCATCGACCCCGCGGGAGCACTGCGACCTCTTCTTGAAGACCCAGGGATGCGCGGCGCCGTCGTTGTATCCGAGGTGCACTCTTGCTCCTCTTACGCTCGCGTCCTCACGGCCAAGACCGGGAGTACTATCGCCCTCGGTCTACGCGTCGACCCTCCCGTACCCGGTGTTGCTTCGATCGCCGTGGACGCTAGATGGGTCACATCCCGAACATTGGGGAATTTCAAGTCAGGTGTGAGCAAGAACGGGGATCGCAAGTTTTGTCCGCTATTCCGGCTTGTCTCACTGGAAGAGACGGATGTTGCGATGGGCTTACCGCCAATGACCTGACCGATATATACCATTCTTGTGCTTGCAAGTCCTGTAGACGGATGATTTTTAGGATACAATAAAACAGATGTCTGCGATGTTCCTTGAACTCACCAACGGCTGGGTTCTGAAGACGACCCTGGTGTCCCCAGCGTTGATTACGTGGAGGATCGAGATCTGATTTCGATGATCTGACTGTCTAAAGATGTTACGAAAAGCCAGGATCCGGCGACCAAACAAATCCAGGTAATCGACTGAGGGAGATGAAGATGCCAAGCATTATTCGGGCTGAGATCGCGAACTTCCCACTTGCGAACAAGTATCAGAGTTCTTCGAACCAGAGCCTCTATAGAAACAGTGTCGAGGAGATCATATGTTTTCAAGTAGGGGCGAGGGTGTGCGCCTTTTGGTTCACTTCTTGTGCCAATACGTTGAGCCAGAGAATTTTGACTCCCGTTGCGCCATGGAGAGCCCGGCATACCTGCGGATTTCACACAAAGTAGGACTGAAGGCATAAGTAACGAGGGTCGAAGGGAACTTATGTCCGCGAAACATAGCTGACTAGACAAACGAGAATAATCAGGTCTTCGTCCAGCGACATGGCAATCGGGGTTGCAGGGGAAGACAGCACTCAGCAATCAAATTCTTCGAAACCGAGTCCAGCAACGCAGCGGAGCTTTCCTGAAGTCGAACGTTCAGGTTAGGTTCGGAACAAGCCCCGTTCTGACGATGCCGTGCGATGCCGGGACAGAACAAAGAGAGGCAAATACAGAACAAACAGACCAAACACGCCTTCGTCAGAAGGGGCTTGCTTCAAACTCCGTCAAACAGAGGACCTAGGAATCGCCGCCTACTGCCACATCGCGGCCTCATTCTGCCTGGGTCAATTAGTAAAACTTTTAGTTCATCAGCCTGGCTACAACATCTATTAAGACTTTGTATGATTTGGACTGATATTCATCGAGCTCGACACCTTCGAAAAGTGGCTTAAACACCACCTTTCTTGAGAGGCCTCAAAGATATTTATTTTGAGCCAGGAAAAAAAGTTTGTCCCTGGGCCGGACACCTCCACCATATATCTTGGAGTCAAGCACTACTCCAATGTATTCAGGGCCCTGTGTTCAATGTTATATCGTATCGATCCTCCAGACATCAGTGAAATCACGTACATTGTCACGGACTGTGACCTATCCATTCTCGTCACATCCAGTCGCTAAATATTCACTATGCCTCGAATACAAGCTATAAAATCACTTTTCGAGCGCAGATGAACGGTGGATGTTTAGGGATATGCTAGAGATGCAATTTTCATGTTGAATGGGGAGAATATAGACGGAATGGCATCAATGGAGAGGTTTGGCCTCCAAATATATATGCGGACTCCAGTTGAATCACAATTGGCCAGAATAAACTTCCAAAGCATTGCAGATAACATATGAGACATTGAAGGCTTGGTTTCCGGGTACTACAGTTCTTTCCTCCCTTCCTACAAGAAGATGCCGTGGATTTAAGGAGGCGAGGAAATCCAGCTATCTTAGTCCCTCTCAACTCTGTGTTTTCGGGTCCACTACGTGACTTTTGTGTAGCATACTACGAATGGAGGCTCAAAAAGTCCTGGAATTGGGCCGCAGGTCAGCAGAGGACGTGTCGAGGTCCGGATGAGGAGTGTGACAGGATGTGACCATCCGTTTCCCTCACTTCGGTGAGCACTGGGTACCATGGACCATCACCTTAAAAATGTAAGAATATTTGAGGCGATTCCGAGGATGACCTTGAACAATTCGCTCTGCAATAACCCGTTGCCCCACCTCGTTCATAGACTTGTAGAGGATGATTTCCGAAAATGGAAGAAGAAGCGATCAACACGTAGATTCAAAAACAGTGGTCGGCTGAATCGGACATGTAAATGTGGCCTAGACGGCCCAGGGATATGACCACAGATATCCAGTTTATACCTAGCGATTTGAGGATATATTGAGTGCGTTGTGAAGGGATTCATAAGTCCTTTGTTTGGCGGAGTTTGAAGCAAGCCCCTTCAGCGAAGGGCCGGCTCGCCGGGCCGGAGCTGCGCAGGCTTGCTCCGAACCTACGTTCAGGTTGAGGTTTGAAGGGTGATTGCACTTGTGGGTACTTGTTGACGGAGCAAACTGATCGGCACAGCTTTCCTCCTTTGATCCGATTTTTTTGCCCCCGGCTCAAGGTTCTCCAGTCCTCAGAGGGAGCATCGAGGCCGTCAGAGGGTGCAGCGCGGACGACCAACGGCCAGCAAGGGAGCTGGACAGAAGGAGGATTCGAGTGCAGCCGTTTGGATGCAGAGCGACTCGTATGCAGCTCGCCACCTCACGTCACACCGCAAAGTCATCCAACGCCTCGATTTGATCCATAAAGAATACATTTTTGACTCGTTTGAGTAATTTATCGTGTCCGTGTATCTGCGATTCTTCGCATCCAGCTTGCGTTTATACATGAATGGTTATGGCCCTTAGCTCGTAATGGATCTTCGCGTCGGCAATACATTCGACTTGACGACGGTTATTGAAAAGCTTGAGAATAGTGAGGACCGGGGAAGCCCTGCGGCGAGTATAGTCAGACGCTGAGGTGTTGAGAGGAGGTCCGCTTACCATGGGCACCGACGTGAGTAGCAGGAAGTTCTGACTTTCGAGTTCGGGAGGTCCACGCTTGCAGAACGAAATAAACCGGGAAGCAAGACAGCGGGACCGTAGGTAAGAGTAACGGAAACCAGGAATACGGAGTTGCGGATGAGGGTACGTGTTCAGGGAGAGCGTTGGCGTGATAACGCTTCATGGGCCTCGAGACCGGGAAAACTTGGACCGCGAGGGAGGATGACCAATCTAGTCGATGACGCGTCAGGCGCTGAGGACGTAGACAAGAGAGGAAGGCGAGCTTACCATGAACACCAAAGCGCGCAGCGGGAGCAGCTTCTGACTTTGATTTCGGGCGATCGCGACTTGAGACTTGCGACGATACGAGCACGAGAGCGGGATAACCCAAACGGGACGACAGCAGCGAATCCGAAAGCGAGAACAGGCGAAGATCTCAAAACAGGAGGGAAGCGGAAGCCGGAGAGCAAGACCATCGCGAAAGCGAAACGGGGTGATGGTACACAAGCGAAAGCGAGAACGAGAGCTATTGATATATTGATACACTGCCAAGCACGAATCAGTCGCTGAGGAAAGGACGTATGTCTGCGGAAGACTGCAAAGCGGTCAGCTTCGAGATAATTAATAAAGACAGATGGTGTGTTTACCCGAAGCTGTATCGCAGGCGATGAATGCTTACCTGTAACCAATGTGGGAAGGGAAGGGATGCCGCAGGTGGACTTGGCGGGGAGGGAGGACCGAGAGTCGGGAGGGAGAGTTCCGAGAGGGAGAGTTCCGAGAGGGAGAGGAGGGCAAAGCTGTCAAGAGCGTTAGCGTCGCGATCCCACCGCAAGACTCAACGCTTACCCGAAACCGAAGCAGATCTAGTGGAGGGGCGAGTATTGCAGCGGACCGTGGGGAGTAGGACCAACGACCGGGAGGGAGGTACGGGCAGGAGGAGGGTAAAGAACCTGGGGGGCTGCAAGAATGAGTCAGCACCGATAAACCGCGACGAGAAGAAGGATCCAAGCGTACCCGTATCAAACAACGTATCAAGCAGGGTTCGTGTCAAGCAGCGTCCGTTCCGTATCCAAGCAGGGTTCAGGTGTCTAAGACCGGGTTCTATAATACTGCAAAGGAAAGAAAATGATCGACGAATAGGATGAGGAAGAGGCCACGTACCACTGATTATATGTCCATCGATCTTTCGGAAACAGGCATCTAAGGCGGCGTTCTGGCATACTGCAAACCGAAATAAGCGACGGGCAGCGAGGGCGAGACTAACCAATAATATAATCCTCTAATTCGGATCGGGGCTTTGGGGAAAGAATGTGGGGGATCTGCACATAACGAGTCATTAGTGAAGGAGAAGGAGGACCAGGCTTACCGAGTAAGCAAGCACGTGTCGGGCGTCTAAGGAGATATAATGATACTGCAAAGGGTCATCAGCCACGGCACAGAGACGAAGAGGGCGAGACGGACCAGACGGAAACAGATCGACGGCGGGCGGTATGGGGGGAAATCGGGCCCTTAGATATATGGAAATAAAAATCGAGCATCTGGAACTTGTCAGCGAAGGCCGAAGATACAGGGGAGAACGATGCGCGATTCCATGTCAAACAAATATTGTCTACATTCATCTGCAGAATGAGGTCAGCGAAAGCGAGTTACATAGAGGAAAGAAGAAAGACATACATATCCAAGAAGAGAAAAGACCAGAAATGCGACGAAGGACGCCGCCCGGGGGCTTGGTCGTCGGGACGACTGCGGCAGGTGCAGGTACCTCACGAACAGCCTCTTCCGCCTTGGCCTCGAGCACGGCCTCCTTCTCGACCTCGACCACCACCGCAGGACCAGCAGACGACGAAGCCCGCGCGCCGCGGGGACTCCGGGGAACGACGAGTGCCGGACGGTCACGGAACAGCATGTGTTGGATGGACGCGCGCGGGCGATGCGGATGACGCGGGAGAAACTGGAGCTGATGCGCTGGGGTGGGCGACGAAGGGGGAGAGTAGGGGGAAGCACGAAAATCGCGGGCGTCTTGGGCGATGCAGCGACGGGGGGGGGGTTCGGGATCGCATTGGAACGGGAGGTGTTGAGGACGTTCGCAAACGGGACGCGCTTCGTCTTGTCGGTGGCAGCCATCGCTGGATGAGTACGAGTATATACCTAAGTAGTGGAAGTAGAAGTGAGTCAGTGGAAGTGGAAGTGAGTCAGTGGAAGTGGAAGCACTGACCGGTGGAAGTGGAAGCACTTGCCAGTGGAAGTGGAAGTGGTTCAGTGGAAGTCCCGCGCCCAGGTGATGTGACCGGCGTTACCTCCGAACGGAGCCACTGATGCGCCCCGACGTAGTTCCCTATTCAGCAGTGGCTGGAAGGCATTGTTCAGTGCCACCCATCTTTCCCTGCGCTTTACTCCCTACCAAGAGGATCCCCCAAGCTTGGATATTGCCCAATGGCCTCTTCGGCACTCGCAGCTGCTGGACGCCTACATGAGTGATTAATTGAACGTCTTTGGCGTGCATCACTCCAAATGCTGCAAGCTTTGCAGCTTTAAGCGCCCACAGACGCCCGCTGTCACAGATGGGACAGCGCCCAAACTGGCAGGCACGATAGCATTCGAGGGGAGGTTTCCCAGGACTGAATATGTATTCCAGGAGGTTTAAATACTCCAGACACATCTGTACACTGAGCCAATAGCAGGGCGAACGTAAACTGACTCCTGCATGAATATCTCAATGATGCCGCCAACGGCATCAATAACTTCACCTTCTGAACCAAACAAGGCCACCCAAGTCCGGGGCGGGAGGGCGGGAAAGCGGCGGGATGTGTGACACAGCTACGTGGAAGTAGAAGTGTTCAGTACGTTCAGTGGAAGTCGAGTCCTAGTGGAAGTGACTTCCACTCTGGTGGAAGTCACTTCCACTGCGACTTTTCCGACTCAAGTGGAAGTGGAAGTGAGTGGAAGTTACTTCCACTTCCACTATTCTGGTCATTCCTCGATGAGTACCGACATCGCGATGGATGTTCTCCTTGCGCTTCTTCTGCGCCGCCGAACTGCTAGTCTCTTTCTTGCTGCCCACTGTCATCCTGATGTCCTTGCCCATGGCCGCGCTCTCCACGTTCTTGTGCGCCGGGCTAGAGGGGCCCGCCTCGCTCGCGTCCTCAACAGGCGCGGGGTGCTAGGGTCCGGTGACAGTTAGCATTTGGAGAAAATAATTAATTGTCAGGCTGACAGTCAGCCTGACTGTCAGTTCTGACAGTTGACAGTTCTGACAATTGAAGAAAAGCTTCAATTTCATACTGGCCTGAGCAAAATTCATACCTTCAATGTGGCTAGCTGAGAGAAAGTATCCTTCACGGCCAGGGGATCCGGACGGTCGATCTCAACTACATCATCGAAGTCGTCCTCAGAGTCGTCAGTTTCGTTCGTGGACTTCAACTTGGATTTCTTCTGGGCGGTGGTGGTAGTGGATGCCGCGAAGAACACTGGTGCCGCATTTGAATCGGTGAGAAAAATAAATATTGGGTGACTCACCGTCCATCTTTTTCTCGTATCCAGCGCAAGGGGTGTCTAAGTAAAAACTTCCGGACCATGACTACGGAAAACCTCGGTGGTCGGACCCCGGATACTAGGAGGACCACCACCACCCGGCAATCACTCGGTCCGATCATTCGACTATGACATCACCTACCCGCCGCGGGTGTCCCTTGGGTGTGCCTCCTCAATCCTACTCGAGAGCCATGGCGGACTCTGCTGCCTCTGAGAGTGAGGAATCAAGAAATAAAAGGTATGTAGTTGAGTCCCTGATCGATAAACTAGGCATAGGTCACAGTATCAGTCGGAAATAAATCTAGGTGCCGCTCACGAGCCTCAATTACCTGCAAGTCCAGGTGCGTCAATCCATTCCCGCATTACTACGTAGTTACTCTCAATGTATGTCCCAATGACTCGGACCCTCGAGGAGCGACTCCGACGGCAAGAGGAATACATGAAGCTTCTGAAGCTCGAGGTTTTAATTGTGCAAGAGAGTGACGACAAAGCCACGGTAAGGCATCTGGAGCTGCAAAAATAGTTGTATGATCTCCGAAAAGCAGTTCTGAACAGTGCGGCACGTCTCATTGCGAGTTGAAGAAGGATCAAGGTAGGGGACGCGTCGCGCGTTGTGTACGCTTGTTGTTGTCTCGGATCAAGCACGGCTTGTCTTGACCACCCCATATTTCTAGAAGGGAATCTCGCAGCAATGAGGTTTTTAGATATTGGTAACGAATGCCCCCAGCTAAGCACATCACCCGCCTCAGAACTGTCCAAAACCATTCATAATCAAGCGATATGGAAGACCTCGTCCAAACGACGCTGAAAACCTCTTTGACGGGACCCCGGACACTAGTCAAGGTACCACACGGGTGTAGTGATGGTCCGGAATTAAGGTTTTCGACACCCCTTGATCCAGCGTCCTTAGTAAATGACGGCCTCAGATCCGCGATCTTCCCTGCCGGTTTCGTAGGTTCCCAGTCACCACCACTATCTCGTGTGAGAACTGAGAGGATAATAAATAAGAAATCACGCACCACAGATAGTCTAACTCATCTGCGATCCTCGCCAGTTTTCCCTGAGCAAGGTCCAACGGAATCTTCGCGGACTCCCAGTGAATTGACTCGAGATATTTCACAACACAGTCCATGCCAAGGTTCCCACGTCGCACATATTTTAGGCGGCCGTCAGAGTCGCGAACATGCTCTCCGAACAAGATATCGACTCGGCGATTGAAGGTGCTGGCGACCGTGCCTTCTTCACCTTCCAGCTCGAAGATGCGACGTGGAATATCATCTTCCTCTGTGGCAAGTGGTACAGTCTCCGGGAGAAACAACGTGAGCTTCGCAATTTTCTTGACCAAATCAATGATAGGTTTTGCTGTCGGCAGTCAGATAATAAGAATCATCGGCATGCCATGAGCAGTACACACCGGACAGAAGGTTTTGAGCAGCTGCACTGAGGCCTACAGAGTTGTCGTCATTGGCAATACGGGAGGAGACCTGGCGATTCCGCGCCGGGCGAGTGGGAGCTGTGGAGGTCATTCTCTGCAAGTCGGAGCAAAAAAAAAAATGGTTTTGAACTGTCAACTGTCAGATTCGACCACGCAAAAATAATTAACTGTCAGTCAGATTCTGACAGTCATCCTGACAGTTACTGACAGTTGACACTAACTGTCACCGGACCCTACGGGGTGCTAGCTGGCCCACGCCTCCCCCACTATGACATTTCCTAAAAAGGAAAATGCTTACGTTTTATGCTGTGAAGGTCTTCCACAGGCATCGCCCGATTCGCCTAGTGGCCATCAATTCCTATCGAATTCCGATGCCCATGATGGGATAGCCGTGTGAGTTTGGCCTCTTCATACTTAACTCGGCGCGTTTAACATGTCATCCCCCCATCCCCTCCACTGAATGCCGCCCAGTAGCGAGCGTGTATTCCTCGACCTCGTCTTCGGCGCATCTACGAAATATGCGAGCTGGGATCCAGAGGTTTGCGGGTTGTCCCTTCAATTATCAAGTTGGAACTGATGCGAGCCCCAAGATTCCGGTGAAGGTCGGCGACTGGGGTAGAATAACACGCGGCAAGCGGCGCCTGCTACCATTCGGGCGCAAACACGGCGGCGTGTTCGTGAAACAGGGCAACATTTACGTCGACGGAAAGGCGAAGAAGCACGGGATCAAGGATCCCGTCGAATATGGTGGTGATTCAGGAGACAGCGGGACATGGATCGTCTCCCAGAACGCTGTGCAGGTGGATTCTGCCGCAGCAGCCGGGTGTGTCGTATTATATTCGAGTGGAGGTCAAACTCAAAAACAACAAACTCAGCGTCGACCCCGCCATTGTGCAATGTAAGATCAGCGGAGCATTCCAGTTTTCAGCTGGACGCGGCGCGATCCTTGTGATGGACAACGACGCGACGACCGTCATCGACCCCGCGGGAGCACTGCGACCTCTTCTTGAAGACCCAGGGATGCGCGGCGCCGTCGTCGTGTCCGAGGTGCACTCTTGCTCGTCTTACGCGCGCGTTCTCACGGCCAACACCGGGAGTACTATCGCCCTCGGCCTACGCGTCGACCCTCCCGTACCAGGTGTTGCTTCAATCGCCGTGGACGCTAGATGGGTCACATCCCGGACATTGGGAAATTTCAAGTCAGGCGTGAGCAGGAACGGGGATCGCAAGTTTTGTCCGTTATACCGGCTTGTGTCACTCGAAGAGACAGATCTTGCGATGGGCTTGCCGCCAATGAACTGACCGATATATACCATTATTCCACTTGCAAGTTCTGTAGACGGACGATTTTTAGGATACAATAAAACACATATATTCGTTGGAACTCACCAGTGGCCGAACTACTGGGGTCTGAAGACGAGCCTGGCGTCCTAAGCAAAGTGATTATGTGGAAGGAATCCGAAGGATCGAGATCTGATTTTCCCGATAGCGATCAGATAATCGCCAGTGTAGCGCTCGTCCCTCCGTCGCGCTTTTTGGGGATAATATCCCAACAGTGATCACACGTCAAGCATTATTCGGGCTGAGATCGCGAACTTCCCACTTGCAAGCGAGTGTCAGAATTCTTCGAACCAGAGCTTCTATAGAAGCGACGCAGAGGAGATCGCATGTTTTCAAGTAAGGAGGTAATATGTGAGCCTCTGGTGAACTTCTTGTTCCAGTACCTTGACCAGAGCACTTATGGAGAGCCCAGCATACCTGCGAATCGAATAATAAGTTGAGAATTCAGTTTATTAAGTCCGGGGCAAATTATACCTGCCGATTTGCAAGTTATATCTGCGATAGGTAGCTCAAGGCAAACAAGAAGAACGAAAGCCCAGCGACATGACAGTTTAGTGGACAGTCTGGATTGCAGGGGAAGACAGTACTCAGGGATCAAATTCTTCGAAAACGAGTCCAGCAGCACAGCTTTCCAGAATTCTTCATGTTGGAGGTTTGAAAGGCGATTGTACTTGTGGGCGCTTGTTGACGGGAGCAAACTGATCGGCATAGGTTTCTTCCCTTGATCAGATTTTTTTGCCTCCGCCCAAGGGGATTCCACTAAAAAGATGATTAAAATCCACTGGTACGTGGTCACTTGCTTGGCTTTTGATTGCAACTGATCGGCAAATCCGGCTGCATCAAATCCATCAATTCGAGTCGCGCTGGTCCAGACGCGTTCGTCGCGTCAAGCTGGCTGTATGTTGGCTTCGAGGCTATAATTATTGGGTCAGTTGGTACAGTGTCCTTGGCCTGACCGAGCATCCCGGTATGAAATCTGTACAGAGTCAGACCAGCACACAACTCAAAAACCCCAACGAGGCCGTTAAATTACTTATTATGCTACAGTACATATTTATAGTGTTACAAAGGACAGAGAGTGAAATCTTGAGCACTTGGCACGACACGCATGCTACGAGAGCGACGTTAAGCAATCGTAGACCAAAGCGGCTCGAATTGATGGATTTGATGCAGCCGGATTTGCCGATCAGTTGCGATCAAAAGCCAAATAAGTGACCACGTACCAGTGGATTTTAATCATCTTTTTAGTGGAATCCCCTTGCCTCCGCCTTTGCTCCGCCTCAAGGTTTTCTCCAGTCCTCGCAGAGGGAGCGTCGAGGCCGTCAGAGGGTGCAGCGCGGACGACCGACAGCCAGCGAGGGAACGGGACAGAAGGAAGATTTGAGGGCAGCCGTTTTGATGCAGCTCGGATTCGCCACCTCACGTCACACCGCAAAGTCATCCAACGCCTCGATTTCATCCTTAAAGAATACATTTTTTATTCGTTTTGAGTAATTTATCGCGTCCGTGTATCTGAAATTCTTCGTATCCTCCTTGCGTTTGTACATCGATGGTTATGGCCCGCCATTCGCTCGTCTTCGTGCTGCGCGATACACTCGACTTGACGGGAGCTCGAAGATGGCGAGGATCGGGAAAGCCCTGCAGCGAGTATAGTCAGGCACTGAGGTGTCGAGGAGGTCCGCTTACAATGAGCACCAACGTGAGTAGCAGGAAGTTCTGACTTTCGAGTCCAGGAGATCTACGCTTGTGAGGGTGTGAAAGCCGGAGAACGAAATAAACCGGGAAACAAGACAGCGGGACCGTAGGTGAGAGTATCGGAAACCATGAATACGGAGTTGCGGTCGAGCGTCGAGGGCGGACGATGACGGAAAGCAGGTTCACCAGGAACGGGGGGTGTGCAGCGGGAGCAGCTTTTGACTTTGATTTCGGGCGATCGCGCGACTTGAAGGGGTCCGACTTGCGATGGTACGAGAGCAAGCGATAACCGAGACGGAACAGCTTGACAACGGCACGAAAGCGAGAGCAGGCGAAACAACGGAAAATGAGAACGGCAGAAGGAAAGCGAGACCACGAGCGAAAGCGAAGGCGAAGGCGAAAGCGAGAGGAGCTATCGATACACTGCGGGGGACGAATGAGCCATCGACAGTCTGGGACGATATGGAAGGACGTACGTTTAAGGAAGGCTTTGGTAATACAGAGGGCTGAAGGATGGTGATTAGCCGAATGGTGGGAGGACGGAGGGAATAGAATACGTAGGCTATGGATACAAATGCGGGAAGCGGGAGACTTGGGAACGAGGGCGGCGGGACGCGGTTTGAGCCTCGGTTCGTGGACGGAGGGAGGTCGATGCTGGGAGGGAGTCTTGATCGACTTGAATGGATGTGGAGAATCGTAGATGGCGATGCCGGTCGACGCCGGGCGGATGAGGCCAGAGAGCAGGCGTGTGCCCAGTGCGGTACCGGTCGGAGGGGGTTGGGCGCGGGGGCGGCGGCGGAACAGAAAGGAGTGTGTAGTAGCTGCTGAGCGGTCAGCTTCGATATGATAAGAAAGAAAGATAGAGTGCTTACCCGAAGCTGAGGGAAGCCGGGGAGGGTGTATCGCGGAGAGGGACGGCTGGTAACGAGCGGAGCACAAAAGAGTGTGTGGTGTCTGCCATGCAGAGCAGCTAGACAAAGCTGTCAAAATCGTCAGCGTCGCGATCCCAAGGAAGTATACAATGTTTACCCGTAACGAATCTAGAGGGTAGGAGGGTATCGCAGCGGACAGTGGTGAGGAGTACCAACAGCCGGTACGGGGAACGGGCGGAGGGACGGGAGTAAAGAACGTGGGGGCCTGCTCGAAGGAGTTAGCTTCGTGATCTCGAGAAAAAGAGGAATCCAAGCGCACCCAAAATTCGAATCAGGCAACGTATCAAGCAGGTTCCGTATCAAGCAACGTCCGTTCCGTATCAAGCAAAGGGGGCCATCTTCAAGCAAGGTGTTCGGGGCGTCTAAGGCCGATTCTATAATACTGCGAAGAACATGAGCGACGAATAGGGCGAGGAAGAGGCCACGTACCACGGACTATATGCCCATCGATCTTTTGGGAAGCAAGCAGGCAGGCATCTAAGGCCGCGTTCTATAATACTGCAAACCCAGATAAGTGACGGGCGGCGAGGGGGACAAGGGGAGACGAACCAATAATATAATCTTCTAATTCGTATCGAGCATCGGGGCTTTGGGAAAAGAATGTGGGGCTTCTGGAAAGAACGAGTCAGTATCAGAGGAGGAGGAGGACCAGGTTTACCGAGCAAGGCAGCGAGAGTCGGGCGTCTAAGGCCATATAATGATACTGCAAAGGGAGATCAGCCACGGTAGGCGGATAAAGATGACAAGACGAACAAAAAATAGATGGATCGACGGCGGGCTATGAGGAAGATTGGGCCCGTATAGATAGAAATAAGATATCGAGCATCTGGGAGAGCGTGTCAGCGGAGGTCGAAGATATAAGAGACGAGAACGACGCACGAATCCATGTCAAGCGGATATAGTGGATACGATTCTGTGTAGAGTGGCGTTAGCAAAGCGAGTTAAATAGAGAAAAGGAGAAACACATACATATCCAAGAAGAAAAAAGGCCAGAGATGCGACGAAGGACGCCGCCGGGGGCCTTGGTCTGCGCGACGACTGGTGCAGGTACCTTACGAACAGGCTCTTCTTCCTTGGCCTCGAGTACGACCTCGACACCACCGCGGGAGCAGACGACGAAGCCCGCGCGGCGCGGGAACTCTGGGGAAGAACGAGCGCCGGACGGTCGCGGAACACCATATGTTGGATGGGCTTAAGCGCGTGCGACGGGGACGATGCGGCGGGAGCGGCAGGTGCTGCGCTGGGGTGCACGGCGAAGGCGGGGAGAGCCGGGGGAGGTATGAAGACGAGGGCCTTGGGCGACGCCGTGAGGGGGGGTTTCGTGGACGCACTCGAACGCGAGCTGGAGGTGTTCAGCACGTTCGCGAATGCGACGCGCTTCGTCTTGTCGGTGGCAGCCGTCGCTGCCTGAGTACCGGGGTTGGGACGAACGTTCTCCTTGCCCTTCTTCCGCCCGCTGGAGTTTGCCGACGAAGTGCTGAACCTGATCTTGGTGGTCGTCGGCCTCGCCTGCGTCATCCGAACTCCCTTGCCCATGCTCACGCTCTGCACGTTCTTGTCCGCCGAGCCAGATGGGCCCGCCTCGCTCACGTCCTGAACAGGCGCAGGCTGCTGGAAGGCGGTAAAGAGGAGGGCGGGGTCGATTCTGTGCGTCATGACCGGTGACTCCAGGGAGGGGGGATGCCGGGATCAGAGCGAGCTCCGGGACGAAGGTTGGTGTCTTTCCCTTGTCGACCCTGCTCTCGACGAGGTCCTTCTCGCTCGCGCCGATGTTGCTGTCGGCGGATGCGAGCTGTTCCGGCCGGTCCTCCATCTTCTCGACCTCGGAAATCTCCATGTCTCCGTCGTCGTCGCAGGCGGCGTAAAGGCTTGGCCCCGCGTCGTCGCAGAGCGCGACCCACCCTGGGCTCGAGGCGCCCGGGCAGATGAAGGCAGGGGCGGAGGACGGAGGCGACGGCGACGGCGAGCTGAACTCGAGCATCTGGGCGGTAGCGGCGGCACAAACGGCCGCGTACTCCTCCTCTGTGTAGGGAACGGGGGGTGGTGTGAGCATCTCGACGTCCTCCATTGGGGAAGGGACGGTCGTGTGGACAGCGTTGGGAGGTTGGGGCACGAAGCTTCGGCCGTACTGGTCGTGATGCCTGTAATACAGGTCTTCCTGCTGCTCCCTTCGGAAAACGGCGGGAATGAGGAGGGGGCGGTGCGAGGTGAGGGACGGGACTATGAGCGAGGAATGGGAAGCTGCGGGGTTGGGCGGAGCACGACGAGGACGACGTTGGCGGATCCTAGGCGACGATCTGACCCGCTTGGTGGGCTTGTTGCGCTCGAGGTCGTCATAGCCCCACCGCTTGCGGACGAGGGAAGAGGAGGGAGGCGAAGGGGTCGTGAATGGCGAAATTCGTGGAGGTCATGGTGGTAATAAAGAGAGGAATGCAATGGATCAACAGAATGGAAATGGTGGCGATGACTGTCGCCATATGTTTACATCACGTGTAGCGCGTCGGGGTGAAAAAGACGCGACGGCGGGCGATGTGCGCCGCGGAGAGGGATGTGACGCGCTTGGGTAGAATGGGCATGAGCAGAGCTTCAGGGTTTTCCAGGTACACGCACCTTTTTGGGTCGAGCTGCGAGCGGGGACGAATAGAAGCGCTGTTTTTTTGAGCGCTTGTGGAAACACATGGGAAGCAAATGTCCGGAGGTGTCAAGAGTGAACCGCAAAGTATTGATGATGTCGATCTCCTGCGATCCCAGTTCGAGCCGTACTAATATAGAGTCGAGTGGACGACTGAGATTCCTGGCAAAGCTTCAGGTTCATGATCAGTTCCTACCGAGTGTAGGGTTTCAGGGCCACAACTCACCCTTTCTTTTGGCCAGCTCAGATCGGGATAAAGCACGATATCACTTCAAACAGCAGACGTGTCCCTTGTGAACCCGGTGGCAAAGAGTTGGCTGATGTATAGGATAAGGCTCTCCCCGGATTCGCCTCTAGTCGCGTCATCCGACCAGCCAAAAGACCTAGCAAATTTTAGAGAGAAAAAAAACCGTCCAGGAGTGGCAGATCCACCTAGTGATGAACAAGGAAAAATGAATGGTGGCGCCATGAGTGGATAATTTGCGATAAGTTTCTCTGAGTCGAGAGAGAAAGCTGCGACGATGGGAGCAAAAGGCAGGCGAGCAGAGCAACGCATGGCCATCACAACGATATGTTTGACAGGTTGATTCGGCGTTTGCCGGTCACCTTAAGCTTCCTTCTTCACTCCATCGTCGCGGAATTCTGCGTTCGAGCAATTTAAGTGCCCTTGGAGTAAAGCATGATCTATACCGCTAGGCCTCCCTTCCCCTCTCAAGTCCAGCCGGGAATAAAATAAGCTAAGTCAACGGTTGACGATGATAATTGAAACCAAATTGTCAGAACTGGCTTCGCTTCGATGCAACATATCTCGATCTCCCCAACTAAAAAACGGCCGGTGATATTGGCTCTGCGGAAATGCAATAGCCAGTTCTCTACAGTGAACCCTACTCAATCTCCAAGCCTCAGAAATCGGCGATCTCGCGTTCCAATTCTCCTGCGATGAACGCTTCCCGAAGGAAATATGGCACTTAGAGCAATCTTTCGAGTTCAAGTAGTTTTTGGCGACTTGAGAACCTGGATGGTGGTTCAGTGGATGCAGCGCCTCGCCGCGCCCACAGATCTGCAGTGGCTGTGCTATATGTTTGATCCGCGGTCCCATCACATTCCGCTGCCAACGTTATTCTCGCCTATCCTGCAGGATTTGCAGATCGCGCTTTCGCCATACAGTATAGCGAGATCGGTCACTCAAGGTCAATTCGGCCAACTTGAATGTATTCAGCGCTAATTTAATGACGAAACTTTGAAACTATCGAGGATTCTGCTTCTGGTGCAACATATCTGGCCCTTTATTGCCAGATATCTGGCTAAAACCCGGTGATAGTGATTCCCGTGGAAACCCCTCCGACCTCGATAACACTTTCACCGGTCGGACCAGCCCGCGCGAAGCTATTGTCCACCCTGACCGAATACTGCGCATCAGCGATGTAGAACCAGGCCGGGAGCTATGCCACTGTCAGTTTCCGACACCCCCAGAACAGTGAACACGACAAGACGCACCACCGCAGTGAACTGGTCCGCCGGGGGCGACGTGGAGTTGTCGTACGTACGCCTCGCGATCAAAATTGGGCCGCCGATGTTGTGCGTGGAGACGCCATCGATATAGTAGTCGAGGAACGTCGGGGTGTTGCCTTTCTGCACCGCACAGGTCAGATTCGTGTTGATGCTGAACGTCTGGGAGATAGCAGGTAAGTCCGATTTTATTGTCATGCAAAACTCGATCAAGTACCTGTCCAGGAGAGACGGTCGTCGGCGAGATCGTGACGGACCCGAAGCGCAACGCCTCAGGGCAGAAGCCCGCCTGGGCACTAACGGTTGCGGCGACGCTAGCAAGAGCAGCAATGGAGAGGAAGTTGAAGTGCATGTGAGTGATATACTATGAATGAGCACGGAGACAGCTTTTATACCTCTCGAGCTCGCGGCGAGAGCTGACCGTGCTTGTACGTCAGCTGCTGGCAAGAAAGCCCGCCATGAAGGCAGTGTGGGAGTGTGGAGCAAAAGAATCGAAAAGCATAGCATGTGGGCGCTACTGAAACATACTTCCGGTGTTGAAACTGGTGCGAGGAAGACACATGTGTGATCCGTCCGCCGACTAACGAAGCTTCTTATTTTGTCACGGACGGCTTATGAGGACCGTTCCACGACGCTCAAGGTACAGTATGTGTGATGCGGACTCGCTTGCGGAGTATAGCAGTTGGGTCGATAGAGGCCACGGCATACTGGCATGCCGCGGGAGGTTCACGTCAACCTCCAGTGACCTTGCCGTGTATGTGATCCGGACTCGCTTGTTGACTATAGCAGTCGGAGTTAAGAGAGGAGGGCCTGCAAGGTTCCACAGCAAGGTCATGGGAGGTCCTGGGAGGTCAACGTCAGCCTCCAGTCTCCTTACCGTAGGTACGTAGCCGAAACATCTATTCCCAGTGTCAGTCCAGCGCCTCGATTCATTACACGACAATCAATTCGCTTCACATGGATCACGGCCATCCCCCACCGTCTGCGATCTAACGGCCGCCAACGAAGATGCCAAGGATCATCACCTCTTCATTCTTTCTCCCTCTTGTTCATTCTCTGTATCCGCAGTGTCGCGTCGCTCCTTACAGCCTGCATATGCCTTTCCCTCTCCGCTAATGCGAAACTGTATGTCCACAACCTTACGCGTCCCACCCCAATCTCATGCTTTCAATTTCTAGTGCAGGCCAAACCCTCAAGTTCCAAACAGTCCTCACAACTGGTAAGTAATTCTAGACACGGTCTATAGCATTTGACTCACGGGCTCGCTCTCCTCCAAGGGAACGGGAACTGTCAGATCCCCACCAGCAATGCGAACGGCGCAACCGTCGCGATCAAGGACTACGGTACTAACGCTACGGCGCTCACCTCGTGTGTTGTGCCGAACGGTTCGCGTCAGGTCGGCCGGACCTCTGAAAATATATTTGGTGTTGGAATTTTTCTGTACGTACAAATGCTGATCCGTCCGATGCCTAACGAAGCTCTCCCAGATGTACTTATTTTGCAAAGGACGGCTTATGAAGGCCCTTCCGCGTCGCTCACTGAGGTATGACTTGATTCACTTGGAAGTTTGAACTGGTGAACCACTGGTCAGAACTGTCCGATGGGTTGAGCATCCGTGTATGATTTCTCGCATGCGGTCCTCGGGCGATCCACCCCCCGACGTCGCCACTTAAGACTCACAATCACGGAAAGTAAACCGGGAGATGAAAGTCGGACAGGCCGAATATACTCCGTCGGGGAGGCGACAGCTGGCGATCTCTCGTAGTCTCCCGTCGTCATGGATAAGATGCCCGCAATGCTTCAGATCATGTGGACGCGCTTGTTGAGTATAACAACCTCCTGTGGCCTCTATTGCTGTGCGGAGCTGAAACGTCAAACATTTCTCGGGTCCTTTCCAGTATCTCATTCAATTCATTCAACCACCCGACAATCAATTCACATGTAATACGCGCCTGCAATCTCCCCCAATAAAAGGTCCCTGTCAAAGATGAAGGCTCCATTCTTTTCTCTTTGTTTCTCTTTCTTGTTTAGTATGTTCATCCGCAACGTCGCGTCGCTCCTTACAGCTTTCGTTTCCCTGTCCCTCTCCGCTAACGCGCAACTGTATGTGCACAATCTTACGTGTCGCACCCCGATCTCATACTTTCAATTTCAGTGCGGGTCAAACCGTCAAGTTCCAAACAGTCCTCACGGCTGGTGGGTGTTTCTGGGAAAACTGCATATCATTTGACTCGCCGGCTCACTCGCCTCAAAGGCAACGGGAATTGTCTGGTCCCCACCAGCAATGCGAACGGCGCAGCCGTCGTGATCAAGGACTGCGGCACTAACGCAACGGCGCTCAACTCGTGGGTTGTCCCAAACGGTTCGCGGCAGGTCGGGCCTCTGAAAATATTCGGGGACAAGGTATGCTTCAGTCTTGGAGTTTCTCTGCATGAATGCTGATCTGTATTGTCCGAAGTGCCTGGATGTGGCCGGCGGTGTCGATGCAGACGGCACGAAGCTCCAAATTTGGACCTGCGCTACTGGAAATGCGAGTACGCTAGTATTGCCCGATTTGTTATGATACTGCTTACGCCCTAGAAGACCAGATGTGGATCCCTGTCTCGGACTCGACCATCACTTGGTCTGGCAAAAACAAGGTTCGTTTCCGAGTCACCCCTGTGCACTCAGTCGGTATTGATAAATTACCTGCAGTGTGTTGACCTGACGGATGGAAACATCGCGGATGGTAACCAGGTAAATACACGCGGTGATCCAACCTCCACATACACCTCCTGATAAGAAAAATCTCAGGTTCAAATTTGGGACTGCGACGTGAACGACAACAACCAAAATTGGAATGCGGTCCCCGTTACGACCCCGAAATCGTAAGCCTTTCCTGACCTCAGGAGAAATATTTCCAACAATCCTACAGGTTCGTCATCTCGCTCAAGAAAGACCCCTCTCTTTGCATTGCACCGTCCGCCAACGCGGTCAACGCATCTGTCGTCATCGAACCTTGCCGCGCCGGTTCCGCAGCGCAGATCTGGTCCGACCCGCGCAATTCTAACCAGGTTGTAATCTTCGATAACCTCTGCATGAGTCCTGCAGCAAACATCAACGACGGGACTAAGCTAATTCTATCGCCTTGCATTACCGACAACGCCGCACAGCAATGGAGCCACGAGACGGGCGTCATAAATAACCGCAACATTCCGAAAATGGTGAGTCTTGACATGCATTCGAAGCGGCACGGTGCTTATATACGAACGGCAACAGTGCCTCGACCTCACCGACGGAAACGAGACCCCAGGAAATCAAGTACGATATTTTTTCGATATCTCCTCCACGTGGCTTCCTGACACATTGACTCAAGCTTCAAATCTGGGCTTGCAGTCAGTTTAGCGGACCAACAGACAACACGAACCAAGACTGGATTGTGACTGATACATTCTGAAACTCCAAATAGTCGCATCTCCAATTTGCGAGCTCGTAGACCATTCCACTCATTTATTTGTTGGACAATTTATTATATCGGATCGCTCGTTGCGAGCAGCATTCAATTCCTAAGGCCCTCCGGGAGCCCCTGGTACCTCTTAGAGACTTAGCCACATGCCATTTACATTATGACTCGGAGCCTTCATTTTATATCTGGTTAGAATGGTATTGTTCAATGTTGGATTAGGTTAGGGTTAGGTTAGGTTAGGTTAACCAGGCTAAACCTAACCTAAACACACGGAATCATTATATGTTGCTCCGCCAGTGTTATTGAATTGAACTTTGGGATTGCTGGGAGTCCCGAGTTACCACGATCGAATTATTTGTGGGGGGCCAGAACAGAAACGCCCTGGACCTGCGGTCTCGGGAGTTACCGCACGATCGACGTTTCTAAGGTGCCAGAAAAGGAAAGGGCCTGGACCCAAGCTCTCGAGATATCCCGAGGATCACACGTACCAGGCTTCTTTGGATTTTTTTAGAGAGAGACCTGGTCTCTAAATTGGTACCAGGAAAAATGAAGACTCGCCGTGCCCAAGCCGTGCCCAGAGATTTGCAGTGGCTGTACCATATGTTTGATCCGCGGCATGCTCCGTGCCGGCCCGGCTTTCGGTTCACCTCCATCATCGCATTCCGCGGCTTACATATACGTTACATATCCTCAGTGCAGGACTTGCAAACAGCAGTTCAAGGTCAATTCGGCAAACTTGAATGTATTCAGCCCAATTTAGCGACAAAACTTTGAAACTATCGAGGACACTTGCTTCTGGCGCAACATATCTGGCCCTTTATTACCAGACTAGCAGAGACCCGTGCGATGCCACGGGAGAAAAATGATATCGCTACACAAGAGAATGATGAATCAGCTGCTGGGCAATAACTTCTGAATCATTGTACTCGGTATCAGGAAATTTAGAGGTACTATATCTCAGGCTGTCAGCTATCTAGTACGTTTCGACGATCCCTCGCCCTTGTCTTCGACAACTCCCCCGTCTTCTCGGTCCTTCAAGTTGCGCTTGGTGCCGCGTTGAGCTGGGGACGGGGTATTGAAATTGAACTTGAGTTGGGTGGGGGCCCCTTCTGTTTTGACGGCTACAACATGAATGAGAACCCGCTGTAAACGATTAGAAATCAGAAGAAACACCTACACTTTTGTGCCGCCGGAGTGCCACCATCTCCCTTAGCTGAAGCGCCCAAAAACACGACAGTGTTCATTTCCACGATAAAATGAACGACTGAGCCCGGCGTTGAGTCCTTGTTGTCGAGTAATCTTTCAACGTCCATGATGTGCCCCGTGACCAGAACACGGCCGCCCTGGGTTGGGACCGGCTTCTTCGTCCTGTAGCGAGGGGAGTCAGGGATGATAACCTTGAAAGGCATAGCGGCGGCGGCCCTAAGTGCTGTAATATACTGCTCAGCATCGACCTGGAACGTGCCGTCTTTGGCATTGGTGTGTGATACAGTCCCGCAAATGTGAGCAATGGCTCGATAGCGCAGATCCAATTCACTCGTGGGTCCAAGGTAGACCAGCTGTCAAGAGAATGAGATGAGAGGTCTGGTGGGTCGCTGATATCTTGCCTCGAGAATGTCACCCGCAAACTGGTAATCTTTCGAACCCAGAGCATTGGAGTAATGTGGAATGGTATCGTTCATGCGCGCAACCTGCAGGTCAATCAGATTCACGGCACCGAGAACAAGTCAATTAGGCCGGCATACCTGAACCCAAAGTCTATACGCGCTGAGTTCTTCTGGGAAATCGAAATTGTGTTCATTATACCAGGTCAGGCAGCCAATAAGGGAGGTTTGGGAGCCGTCCAGGTAGATTTGCGCGTCGAGCGTAACAGATTTGGGCTTGTCTGACACGCCGACTCGAGGATTCTCCAGCACCGCTAAGCATTCGAGAGTCACCAATGACATGATTGGGACGGAGACCGTAAGATGTGTGAGGATGGATCTTTCGTTCGTGAAAATTTGAAGATAGAGTAGTGTGATGAATGAAAATTTTCACGGGCAAAACAAACAAACAGTACCACAAACGAACCACAGTCGCTATGGCCAATACGCTGCCCACCGGACATCCCAATAATTTCACAGAGCTCGGCGGAACTCGTGAATCTTCGCACATGGTAGGTATCAACCACGCAGAGAATATTGAGGTCTCAGCTTGCTCTGGAAGTTGCCAGACCTTCCTGAAGCTGGCGTCGTTACAAATGCGCCAGAGAACGAACACCAGAAGTCCGCGATGAAGGCAAGTAGTGTGGACCACGTTCTAGTCCTAGTAACTTGGGAATTGAGGGTTTTTTTGCAGCAGGACTCGGAGGTTCAACAGAGCATGGCGCAAAAGCCTATTGTCATTGTCGAAACGCAAAAGGGGCCGCTCCCTCACATCTACCTCTTGAAGTACCTCGTCCGACGTCACCGGAAGAAGTAGAGCGCGCGCGCTGTATGTGTCCGTGTTGTGCGATGTCAACGTCACCCGTCTAAGTACCACGACTCTGTCTCGATGAAATCAAATTGAATTCTTGACTATGCTACACTCTGCACGCTACTGGGATATCTGCCTCGACTACTGGAAGATCTGGGGGAATACCACATTTGTCGTTCTATTTTCTCGTGATCTCTCAGGCAACAAAATCTTGACGCGACGATGTGATGTCGCTCTCGAAAGCGCCACATACAGCTGACCATGCGTGAAGACAGGCATGCGGAGATCAATGCCAACATATTTTACGGACTGGCCTTGAGCCTTGTTGATCGAGATCGCAAAGGCGAGACGTGCTGGGAATTGTACGCGGGAGATCAGGAACGCGAAATTGTTCGTGCTCCCAGATGGTGTTAGCTTTATGCGAGGAATTAGGGCGATTTCGCCGTTATGATCGCCGCCAAGAATCTCGACCTCCAATATGCGTTCCGACATTCGGCGTACGACCATTCTTGTACCATTACACAATCCTTTACTCGGCCCCAGATTACGGATGAGGATCAGCGGGCATCCGACCTTCAACGTCAATTCGCCAGGCGGAAGGCCAGATGCATCCAGTGAACGAAGATATTCCACTGGAATTGCATCATTCACTTCTGGATCGTCTGCCCCGGCCTCGCTGATGATCTTGTCGGCACTGATGAAGGTCTTCGCTTCGCCCGTCATTCTGGCGAGGACTTCTTCGTTGAGTCCAGAAACATCGGCATTCCGGGCGGCCAGAATTGTGCGCTCCAAAAAATAGTTGGGAGGGGGAGTTGGACCTCCGATACCTGGGTATATGAAGTCGACAAGGGAGTCGGGGTCCCTGTCTACCATCTCGGATGGCAGATCCACAGTGCCATCTGCCCGGTTGTTTCTGCCGTACCCGATGTCCAAAAGCCAGTTCGCGAAGTTAGACTCCTCTGGACCTACATCTAGGCGCATATTTTGGGTGAGTGTCAGCATTTCAAGGTGTTGCCAAAGGTATGATCTCTGTAGGCAGGCATCCAGGATTTCTTCCTGCGTTCCTTTGGGAACAACAGGAAGAGTTTGCTTCGGATCTGCACCATAAACCATGGTTTTCCCACCCCAGGGACGATCAACCCCGCAGATATCCCGGAATGTGCGATCGACAGCTTCATGGCAACGACGGTCGTGCATCATTGCCTCATCCCATATGGTGAGGTCGGATGCACGGATCAAGGCAGCTCGGTGACTCTCCTTCGGAATTGCACAGGTTGATTCATCCGTTAACCCATCAATCGGGATTTTGAACATGGAATGCGCAGTCCGTCCACCGCAGAGAAGGAGGGCAGAGATTCCGGATGACCCGACGCATAGGACGATCTTTGATTGACCTCGGAGATGGTGAGCAACCGTGTTGTATACAAATGTCTTCCCGGTACCGCCGGAACCGCTGAGAAAGAATCCCTTGCCGAGTTTCTCTTCGACGGACGCAATGATTCGATTGAATGCATCACGCTGTTCGGGATTCATTTTCCCAACGTTGACCTCCGCCAATGCACGCTCTTCAGCCGGAACATAATCAAGCTGCTCTGCGATTAAGGGATTCTCGACCTGCAGGCTCCAATCGAACTGCGGGGTCGGCATTTCAAAGTCCGCTAGGGTTCGGCTGGACTCTTTCAAGATTTTATCGAGAAGGAAGAGGCCGTAATCATAAACATCTTCTTCGCTAGAATTCTCGCGACCCATGCGGCGGAGTCGTCGCTCTAGATCGTCGCATATATGGCCGCGGAATTCTTCCCATAATCGACGCGGCTCAGCAGGGTCGCAAAACAGCAGCAGGGTTGCAAATAGATGACGCAGCCGTTCCCCTGTCTGCATCTCAGCTGCTTCCGAAAGACAGAGCCGCCATTCCCCATCATCCTGCAGAATCCCTCGGGCGAGGCAGGCCTGGCGATACGTGGGATAGCGGATACCTAGAAATGGAATTAATAAATATGAGAGGGTCAACTCAGAAATGCCTCCGACCTTGGAATTTATATAGATCATCATGAGACTGAGGGCCTTTGACAATGGAGAGAAGAGTTCGAAGATAGAAGCGCTCTCCTGCAGTTGGCGAGACAAAATACATGCGTCCAAGCGCCCATCCCTTTTTCCGCAGGCCCCAGTGTGGCTGTGGTTTCTCAAGCCACGTAAAGTATTGCGGGAATTCTTGGTATGTATGTTTCCGCGCTACGTCTCCGAGAAGCCCTGTATCTCGGTTGGCGGCGAAGAAAGCTTGGAGTTTGCTGACTTCGCTTGCCGCTCGCTGAAGGAGCTCCTGCGGGTCTTCACCAGGGTCAAATGTAACCATATGTTGACCAGGGAGGTGGACGGGCAGGCGGACTACGTTGGGGATTTGATTGTGCATGTCAAAATGATAAATCCGCCACGCCGCCTCGGACGGACCCAGATATCGACCATCAATATACGACTTGATTTCGTCCACATCCATCTGCAGAGTTGCGCGGTCGCCGCCCTTGTTGATGTACTTGAAGGGATATTTGATAGATCTAACAGTAGCCGCACACTCCACGTTGATGTGGCAGTTGTAGCGCGCCGACAGATACGGTGAATAAGGAACTATCCACGAATTATCAACCATGTGGTTTCCTACTTTGTAAGCGCGCCCATCTTGTTCTCTTCGATACAATGGGTAGCCGTCGACATTCATGGACGTGGCCGGCTGGAAAGGCTTCGGGTAGTATTTGGTGCATTTACCATTCTCCATGCAGGGAGCACGGACATTGAAAACGCCGCAAGGTCCGTGAACCATGCAACTTTGTACAGTTTCGAACAACAACGGCTGCGTATCGGGGTCTGGCCACCGCGCCCAAATAATTGAATCGACGTCCTAAGAAAGCTGTCAGGCGAGCCAATCATGCACGTAATCGTTAGTGTACCTCTGGATTGAGCAATTTGAAGGGCCTCTCGAGGAAGATGAGCATATGCATATGGGGTAGCCCGCGCTTTTGGAATTCAATGGTGTAAACATAGGCGGCGCATTCCCCGAAAATTCCATATTTGTGAATTTCCTCGATGATATCTTTTTTCTTCAACTCGAACACTCGTGCAACCAAGTCTGGCCGATCGAAAGAAGTCTGGCTTGGTAGAAGTTCTACCGAAATCTCTGCCCAACGCGGATTTGCGGTAACAGTGATGAAGAGGTCCACCTTTCGAAAATACCTGGCAATGGCCATGGCATCCTGGTACCTCTGCTGCATGTGGCGTGGACCACCAATATACGACGAAGGAAGAATGAACCGCCTCCCGAGTTCGTCGAGATTGACGTCGTCATCGCGGTTTGAGATGGCGTCCTCGAGACCATTGTACAGAGAAGCGCGGAGATTGCGCTGATTGTGGCGTAAATAGCTGAGCCTGTTTTGGTCCACGGAGGCATAGCCGTCCACCAGATATTGTTGAAAGAGTCGGCCACCTCGAAGCACGGCTGAAAATTCGTCCGCTCGCGGGGAAATCCTGTACGCGTAATAACGCGACTGAGTGAGCTTCCCAGGGTTGGGTTTATCGGGCTCATTCAATTTGAGATCGGGGTACCAGCCATGCTCTCCGTGGGGGAAAAGGAGAACATAATACAGGGTAGCGTATGCCGGATGGCGGTCGGAAATCCTATAGAGCGGGCCTTGGTCTGGCAACCGAGTGCGTAGAATTATGTCACGCCCGTTTACACCACCTTCTCCTTCACCAGGGAGGATCACAGCCACTTCCTCGGCCGTCGGAAGGTTGTACCTTCGTCTATCTTGACCAGGAATCACCCGAAGATGGACTTCGGCATCCCGGACCTCGTGGCCCTCGTTGAGGATTTCGTAGGCTTGTTGATATTTGGCAGTGTACGGATGGGACTGTAGAAGCATCTCTTGAAGAGCCTGCATAGTGTCGCGCCGGAGATCGCTGTTTCTATGCATGCGTTGCTGCAATGCTACAGATGGGTCATATATGTATAGTTGTGAATATGACGGCGCCTTTCCTTCGGGAGCGGTGAGAGCGCCGGACAAGTGATAAAGATTCCCGAGGATACGGAAAACCCACCCACTCCGACCGTGCCGATTAATTGCCTTGTCATCATTCACCCCGAGGGAAGTAAACGCCAGTGCAGCATTATATTGGGTAATATGTGTACGAAACTCGATCGCCTGCGTGTCCGCAGCTCCCAAGAGACGTCTAAGCAGCTGCGGGGGCTCGGGAAGCATTGGCAGTACAACTTTGCCGTGGTTACAACACATCCCAAACTCCGGCCGGGCTGCTGAAGAGCCTTTAGTCGCCTCGGCACGCCAATGGAGAGCTCCACAGTGGTCGCAGGCAACGTCCATACGACCGAGGCTGTGCCGAGACTCGGGGTCTTGATATTCACGGCGTGCCGCCATGAACAGTTCATGTCGCCGGGGGGGCCGCCGAGGACGCCGCTGAGCTAGAGCTGCATCAAATATCGGTTTCCGTACATGCGCAGAGGACAGATTTGCCGGCGCTCACGATTCTGGGGTGGATCCTCAACCCGCGGGGGCGCTGAAGCGACGGTTCCACGTGGTCGCCTTCCCCGGCCTCGTTCTCCTCGTCCTCGCTGCCCTGGCCGTCCTCGGACAGCTACATAAAATAAATAAGAGTTTGGTACATAAAGAATGGGCGGGCAGCCATACCTTGCTCCCTGTTGTCAACGTTCGCTTGTTCATGATGCTGCGCATGGTTTGTCGCCGGAGGTGTAAGGGGTCTTTGATCTGTATTTGCTCCATGAATGAAGTACGCTAGGATAGAGCAAAGCCGGACACAAACTATTGGTGTGCTCGTTCTCCGTTATTGGTCTGTGACGTGGAATGTGTTGTAGAGGAGGGCGTTCTTGTCGAGTATCAAGGACTATCAGAAAGATTAAGCTGAGCAAAAATAAAGTGTATAATTGCAGACGTACCTGGTGGCCGTTGCGTCGCCTGCGGCGTCATAAGTCCGTTTCGAATCTCCTATGGCCATCATCAGCACCAGAAAGACGTGAAAGGTCCATCGCTAACCTGCAGAGGTTGAGCTGCCCGTGCATGGGTCCCATTAGTTGGATTCTGGGATGCTAAACACAATGAGCGCATAAAGCGGAAAAGGACAGACCCATACATAGATCAACATCCATCTCCCCATTTGCTGCCCGGGCGGCGCGCTCCCGAGCTCTTCTAGCCTGCTGGGCTAAAGAAGCCTTGCTAGGGCCGGGATTCCCTTGCTCGTCGGGCCTCTGAGCCTGTTTGCGGGCCCGGTACGCTCTTTGCCTCAATGCAGCTGCACTCGGTGGCGGTAGTTCTTCTGGAGGTACCCTGTTCTCGTCGGCGGGCTGGCGACTCGTTGGCGACTGCCGTCTTCGTCGCGGGCTGCTTGCGTTGGCTTGGGCTGCATAGAAGTCGCGGACTTCCTGCCGTCTTTGCTGTTGACGCCGTTCAGGGGTAGTGGGAGGAGTTATCATGCTCTGAGTTGGTAGACAGTGTGGTGGGTAAGAATGCTAAGCAGTAGCTAGACAGACGCGTCGACGACGTCGAGGAATCAGAGAGAAGGTACGCGAACAACACGTGGTCTCCAGCCAATCGAAATGTGTTATGTTTGATGCCATCAAAGAGGACGCGTTCTCTTTTGTAATATAGATATCTGGCTAAAACCCGGTGATATTGATTCCCGTCGAAATCCCTCCGACCTCGATAACACTTTCACCAGTGGGACCAGGCCGCGCAAAGCTATTGTCCACCCTGACCGAATACTGCGCATCAGCGATGTAGAACCAGGCCGGGAGCTATGCCACCGTCAGTTTCCGACACCCCCAGAACAGTGAACACGACAAGACGCACCACCGCAGTGAACTGGTCCGCCGGGGGCGACGTAGAGTTATCGTATGTCCGCCTCGCGATCAAAATTGGGCCGGGGATGTTGTGCGTGGAGACGGCATCGATATAGTAGTCGAGGAACGTCGGGGTGTTGCCTTTCTGCACCGCACAGGTCAGATTCGTGGTGATGCTGAACGTCTAGGAGGTAACAGGTAAGTCCGATTTTATTGTCATGCAAAACTCGGTCAAGTACCTGTCCAGGAGAGACGGTCGTCGGCGAAATCGTGATGAGCCCGAAGCGCGACGCCTCAGGGCAGAAGCCCGCCTGGGCACTGACGGTTGCGGCGACGCTAGCAAGAGCAGCAATGGAGAGGAAGTTGAAGTGCATTGTGAGTGATACACCATGAATGAGCACGGAAGCAGCTTTTATACCTCTCGAGCTCGCGGCGAGAGCTGACCGCGCTTGTACGTCAGCTGCTGGCAAGAATAGCCCGCCATGAAGGCAGTGTGGGAGTGTGGAGCAAAAGAATCGGAAAGCATAGCATGTGAGCGCCATTGAAACGTACGTACTTCCGGTGTTGAAACTCGTCCGATGACTAGGAAGCTTGCTGTTTTGCAAAGGACGGCGTATGAGGACCGTTCCACAATGCTCAAGGCACAGTACCTATGATGCGGACTCGCTTGCGGAGTATAGCAGCAGGGTTAATAGAGGCCGGGGCATGCCGTGTCACGGGAGGTTCACGTCAACCTCTAGTATCTCTCTTGTGTTCAAGGCTAGTGGGTATTCCTTGGCAAGCTCCGTAGCATTTGACTCGCCGGCCCACTCGCCTCAAAGGCAACGTGAACTGCCTGGTCCCCAGCAGTAATGCGGACGCCGCAGCAGTCGTGATCAGGGGCACTAACGCTATGGCGCTCAACTTGTCGGGTGTGCCGAACGGTTCACGTCGGGTCGGCCAGGCCTCTGACAATACTCGGAGACAAGGTGAGTTTTGGTGCTGGAGTTTCTTTGTATGTACAAATGTTGATCCGTCGGATGTCCAACGAATCTCACTTGAATCTCGCCCAGGTTTGCGTATTTTGCGAAGGACGGCTTATGGCCGCTTGATGAGCATGTGTATGACTATAACCTGGGAGTAATGCTTCCCAGGACGTCAACGTTTAAGGTTCACAATTACGGAAAGTAAACGGGGACAGGAAATTCGGGAATTGGCCACACCGGCAGACGCACCGGCGGCACAACCGGCGGCATCTCACGGAGTTTGAATATCATGATGTCATCATGACCCTGTGCTCTTAACTCAAAAGAAGCGAACACCACTCATTAGTTTGTATCTGCTGTTCCATCCCGCCGCGTCCGCCTCTTTCCTCACTCCTCTACGCGACACCCCGACGCGAGCAGAGAGGGAGGGCCTTCGGTCGAGGTATTTATTGGTTGCACAAGAAGAATGTCGTTCTTTAAAAGACTTAAAAACATGCATAAATTTCGTTATCTGATCAAGAGTGAGAGTCTTGAGTGCCGCATCTTTCTGGAGCGTAGCCTAGCGTAGCGAAGAGCAACAGAAGGACCATGCGAGGTTGTCGCTGTTTGGTCTACCCTAACCCTAACTCTGTGATGCGCATATCAAACTCCGCTCAAGCTCGATCATAGCCGGTACGCCGGTGCGCCGGTGTGGCCATTTCCCAAATGCTCTCAACGGGGAGGAAAAACTCAGGACAGGCCGAATCAGGCCGAATATGATTTCGGACAGGCGAGAGCTGGCGATCTCTCGTAGTACTGTACTAGACTCGTCATGGATCAAGATGCCCGCATCATGTGAACTCGAGTCGGAGTTAAATTAAGCTCCTGCGATCTCTATTTTTGTGCGTACCTGAAACGTCTATGTAACATTCGGCCGGTCTTTTCTTTTCCAGCATCTCGTTCAATTGATCCAACCACCCGACAATCAATTCACGTGTACTGCGGCCATCCCCCACCGCCTGCGATCTCCCCCCAATAAAAGGTCCCCATTGGAAATGCTAAGAATCAGCTCTTTCTCTTTGTCTCTCTCTCTTGTTCAGTATGTTCATCCGCAGCGTCGTGTCCCTCCTTACAGCCTCCCTGTCCCTCTCCGTTGATGCGCAACTGTATGTGCACAATCTTACGCGTCGCACCCCGATCTCATGCTTTCAATTTCTAGTGCGGGTCAAACCGTCAAGTTCCAAACAGTCCTCACGGCTGGTGGGTGTTTCCAACTAAGCTCCATAGATTCGACTCGTCGGCTCACTCGCCTCAAAGGCAACGGGAATTGCCTGGTCCCCACCAGCAATGCGGATGGCGCAGCCGTCGTGATCAAGGACTGCGGTACTAACGCAACGGCGCTCAACTCGTGGGTTGTCCCAAACGGATCGCAGCAAGTCGGGCCTCTGAAAATATTCGGGGACAAGGTATGCTTCGGTATTTGAGTTTCTCTGTATAAATGCTGATCCGTATTATCCGAAGTGCCTGGATGTGACCGGCGGTGTCGATGCAGACGGCACGAAACTCCAAATTTGGACCTGCGCTACTGGGAATACGAGTATGCTATTATGCCCCGCACTTTGTTGTGGTATACTGCTTAACCCCGAGAAGACCAGATGTGGATCCCCGTCTCGGACTCGGCCATCACTTGGTCTGGCAAAAACAAGGTTTGTTTCCGAATCACCCCTGCGCACTCAGTCGGTATTGATAAATTACCTGCAGTGTGTTGACCTGACGGATGGAAACATCGCGGATGGTAACCAGGTAAATACACGCGGTGATTCAACCTCCATATACACCTCCTGATAAAAAAACTGCAGGTTCAAATTTGGGACTGCGATGTGAACAACAGCAACCAAAAGTGGAATGCCGTCCCCGTTACGACGCCGACATCGTAAGCCCTTCTTCACCTCACCAGAAATTATTTCCAACAATCCTACAGGTTCGTCATCTCGCTCAAGAAAAACCCCTCCCTCTGCGTCGCGCCATCCGCCAACGCGGCCAACGCATCTGTCGTCATCGAACCTTGCAGCGCCGGCTCCGCCACGCAGACCTGGTCAGACCCGCGCAATTCCAACCAGATTGTAATCTTCGATAACCTCTGCATGAGCCCTGCAACACATATCAACGACGGGACTAAGCTAATTCTGTCGCCTTGCATTACCGACAACGCCGCGCAGGAATGGAGCCACGAAACGGGTGTTATAAATAACCGCAACATCCCTAAATCGGTGAATCTTTCTTTACATGAATTCGAAGCGATGAAGTGCTTATTTGCGAACGGTGACAGTGCCTCGACCTCACCGACGGAAACGAGACCTCAGGAAACCAGGTCAGATATTTTTTGGATATCTCTCCACGCGGCTTCCTGACACATTTACTCCAGCTTCAAATCTGGACCTGCAGTCAGTTCACCGGAACGACAGACAACACGAACCAAGACTGGATTGTGACCGATACATTCTGAAACTCCAAATAGTCGCGTTTCCAAGTTCCGAGCTCGCAGATTATTCCGCTCATTTAATTGGACAATTTATTATATCGGATCGCTCGTTGCGAGCAGGATTCAATAGGAATACATAATCAAAATGAGGATTTGGTACCATGCCTGCGGTACGTTTTGAGCTAAAAATTAGGTGCTGAGGACCTTGAAATAATTTGAGGGCGCCGCTAAATCGAAATGAGGACGCGTGGAATAACTCGAAAGAAAAATCACAGAACGCACATCCAACCGACCCATCGGTCTTCCTCACCTTCCACCACTTCTTCCCATCCTTCTCTGCGCTGTGCAAAACATCCCCCTTGCGGAAACTAATCTCGGAAGGGCTTCTCGGGATCCCTATCATTCCAACACAAAAATCAACCAGACGGAGTTGAAAAGGGAATTTGCCCACTCACAGTCGCTGCGCGCGCGCACTTTGAATGGGTAGAGGTGCGCTGCATCGCCCTGTGAGTCTCGACTGGCGCCCTCCGAGTTGCTCTCGTTATTATCATATATGGTGGACAGCTGCCGATGTTCCTCCACATAGAGTGCGCGCCGATTTTTGGACGATGGAGGCGGGGGCCGGCTGAGGCTCGGGGGTTGCTCGCGGCCAGATGTGCCTCCATGATGCTCTTTCTCCGTTTCCGGTAGGAGCTCTTGGGACCTGTCGACGATGTGACGATCCATGCCCCTCCACTCCGGGCTTTTATCGGGACTAGAACCGCTGTGCACTTCACCGCTCTTGTCGTGCCCAACCTTGGTCTCGTCCGGCGACCCATCTGACCTCATCTCCGCGTCGTAGAAGCTCGTATCCCCAGGCCCTACTGAGCGGGAACTCGACTCGTGGTGGTCCGTATCGCGGCGACGCGTAACCACCATCGACTCGACGAGCCGCGCGAGCGGCGTCCCGGGCTCTGCGCTGAAGCACAATACCCACAGAATATCCACAATAGCCAGAACGAGCCACCCCGCGCCCATCGCCGCGCGCGATGGCTCATTGGTAAATATACTCATATTGACGCCGAACACTGCGAACACGGCTGCCATGGTCGTGAAAAACGAGAGCTGCAGACGGAAGGCCGCTACGCTCCCTGGACCGTGCGCGAGGACGAGCAGGACGCCGAGATTAAGGAATAGCTGCAGGAAGACCGCGAACCACATCACGCCGACTGCGCCGCGTCCGACTTGGATCCGAGCAGTTGTAAGCGCGAGCCAGCCTAGAGTATGCCAGGTAATTACCGATTTTCGTGACTGCTATCTGCGCCGCAAATGCGACTAGCCATGCCACCTGGACCGAAGTGAGTGCGGAGAAAGTCACGAATAGTGCGTACATACAGTGCTCAGAAAGAGTGTGAGGGAGTAAAAGTAATTGCGCAGGACGGCTGCAATCTGTGTGCGCCGCTGCGGATGCACATTTTCGTTTTGCATGGTCACTTGCTGCGGAAGAGCGTAGATGGGAACGTGGGAGGGTCGTGGCCTCAAAGAGGTAATCGACAGGTCTCTTGACCTCATGGGCTTCGCCATTTCGGGCGCACAGGCGCTTCTTCGCCGCAAAAAGGAAACTCGAAAGAAACAGACCAGCCTCTTCCATCAGCAGGTAGGTAAGCGGGTATACATCGGCCATATCACAATGATTCTAAACGGAGAACATACATAAGTACGAAATAAAAGAGAGGGGCTAGGGACGCTCGTGTATATCCCTCTTAATCCGGACATCTATTCCCCGTCCTTGGCTTCGACTTCATCTGCGGTGCGGAGCGCGCGAAGCACCAGCTCCCTGCGAAGCCATTTATCCTCCGGCGTGAAATACCAGCTCGCGATCCCGAAAAGCGTCACCGCGCCAAAGATCACGCACGCCTGGGGACTGCTCAGCCAGGTACAAAGACGGGGGAGTAGTGCAAGGTACGCACGAAATTGAAGGTGTCCCCGGTGACGGGGAAGAAGAACGGCGAGATCATGACCTGGACGCACGTTAGCCGCTGACGCGGAGGAGGAGTAGACTGGACGCACGGCAAAGACGAGGGCGTTAAAGACGGCCGCGCAGGCGTAAAACGGTTTCGCGAAGGCCCCAAGGCGGAAGTGCGAGGACTGAAAATCCGTGGGCGTGACGGTGAGGCGGAGCAGCGCGATGAGGCCATAGGCGGCGATGGTGGGAACGCCGCCCGCGCTGACGAGGCTGGTGAAGGCGACCTGGCTGGGGAGGATCGTGCACAAGAGCGCCGCCGCGAAAACGAAGATGACGGTGACAGCGTTCTGCGGCTGGCCGTCCACGGTGACTTTGCTGATCCAGCCCGACAGCGGGAGCACACCATCGCGCGCGACGGCGAAGACGAGGCGCGAGGCGGCGACGATAGCGACGCTGGTGTTCTGCGGGACGCTGGGTGAGTGTAGCAAGGGTCGAGGAGCGGAAGACGTACGAGCATCAGGCCGAGGACGGCGATGATCGTCATAAAGATACTGCCGCCTTTCCCCAACGCCAGCGCATAGATTTGCACGAAGGGCTGCGGCGCCTCAAGTGCGAAGAGCGTGTCGAGGTCCGGGGTGCAGAAGAGGAAGAGGATCGCGGTGATGAAGCCCAAGACGCCGGTCGCCAAGGCGCTCGTCAAGATTCCCTTTCCCGCCACCACACTGCAGGACTATAAGGATTCGTTTGTGGCGGATGTGCGAACGAGATTTACCTCGCATTTTTAGTTTCTTCCGCAATGTGGCCAGAAGCATCGAAGCCCGTCATGGTCCCGGCGGTGAAAAGCCTGAAAATAATCAGCGTCGTGTGCAGTGCAGCTTGAAGGATAGCTAACAAGGACAAGATCCAGTTCCAGCCGGCCGGGGCTCCGGTCCCGTTATCTGGCGGGACTGTTAGTCCCATTTCCGCGGTAGGTGGGGGTGAGACTCACAGGTCATCGTGAACACGTCCTTCGCGCTGCGGAACCCGTAGGTCTTTGAAACCCCGATGGGGAGCCAGATGACGCAGAGGAAAAAGTCGAGCATCATCAGGGCCACGGAGAACCGGAAGATCGCGGAGTACATCCTCGGAGGGAGGTAGTTGATGGCGACCGACAGGACCAACAACGCCTCTGAGATTGCCCAGATGAGCGCGCGCCATTTGACGTTCTCGATGGCGGTCCCACCGGGGAAGTCGATTTCCCAGACAACGAGCTGCGAGACGATGTAGTTTGCTGTCGTCTGTGCTCCTCGTTTGAGCGATCGACAACAGAAGGAGAGAGAGAAACTCACCTGGCAATTGCCGGCAGCAAAGGTCATCCAAGCCGTACACGACCACCAGGCGACGATGAAGCCGAAGAAGCGTGCGTACTTGGGGCCCGCGCTCTCCGCCGCCCAGATGTAGATGGAACCGCTGAGAGGAAGCGCAGAGCATATTTCTGCGAGCACTGTGGCCGTGATGAGCATGAACACGATGGTGACGATGTACGACGACCTGCAACGATGAGAATGTGTCTTGAAATGGGGGATAAATCTCACCATAGCGCCGCGGGTCCTCCTGCGAGCAAGCCAAGGAAGAAAGCGGATCTGCAGAGGTCATGAGAGATCGCCAAAAAATCGGATAAATAACAAACCTGACACCGCCGATAAAATTGAGGGCACAGAAGCTGGCGGCAAAGCTCTCGATGAGGTTCCAGCTGCGATGGAGTTGCTACAGCGCCACTCATTAGAGACTGTGTGGATAAAACTCGCAGCATACCTGTTTATATCCCAATTTTTGCTGCAAAATATCAAGGTCAGTGTCTCTGCAGAGCTCCCTGGGGGAGCGAGAAGGTTAGAGTGACACTGGGGGCTTCCCTACGCAGGTATGAGCGCTGATCAGGTTCAAGCGGTATTATCTCAATCCCCGCTGATTTTTCCGATCTCTCCCATCGAGCACGGTCCCGAGACCGGCCAGGGGAGAGAGATGAGATCAACCAGCGAGGATACCCGCAGCCATTCCAGTTTTGTCACCAGAAAAGACGTTACCGATGGTATTACAGCCGCACAACTGCGTAGGTCTATCCCAGCCCATCCTAAATGGTGTTCACCAGTTGCAGTTCGTCCTGGGTGATCGAGGGAGCTTCCTCGCGATCGCGCTGGGTCTTGGAGAGCTCTGACATGGTGGAAGGAGAAAGGAGCGTGAAAGGAAAAGGCTAAGCCCGCCGGGCAATACCGAAGGACTTGCACGTGATCCTGTGCCACTCTTCCGAACTCTTCCGCCAGGTTCGCGTTACAGCCGAGTCTAAGCACTCTATGGGTGTCGCTCAAAGTTCATGATCACTCTAGAGCTGTCTTCGAGTCTGTACTCTCCGATGTTTCTCAAAAAGACTTCGCTGGGGTTCTGTCACGCTGCCTGGAAGCCTCCAGTACTGCCTAGACTCGAACCAGTCGTGATTCAGCGATTGATGATAGTCGATCAATAGAGTAGCTGAATAACGACTGGAACCGTTTAACCGTGATCTGATACACTCGGAAGTTACCGAGTGATTTAATCGACTTCGTCGCAATTCTCGTGAGGGCCAGAACATTATTTTGAGTACTCTCAAATCTGAGGCGACAGTTTTGTAGCGCTCAGGACTATAAGGTTCGTCATGTTCTCATATTTTCAAAAGCTAAAGCGCTCACCACGCTAGATCACTTTTACTCTCGACATCGCGTGCTTAGGGGCTCCTCCGCAATGCCCTTCAAACGCCTCCGGGACGATTCCGACTACGATGCCGACTATGAAGCGCCCAAACGTCTACGTCAGGGTGCCCCGAGTACTGTCCAGAGGGCTCTCAGTCTGCCCCCAAGCTCTCCCCCGGCACCTCTCACTGCTCTCAGCCTGCCCCCTAGTTCTCCGCCGGCACCTCTCAGTCTGCCCCCCAGCTCCCCACCAGCGCCTGGAACGCCTGAAATCAGTGACGATGCACGCACTCCCGAGTTTGAACAGCCGCCAGAGCCGCCAATTACGGGGCTCTTGTCTTTCCTGCCAGGAACTCGTATGGTGGCCTCGGGGAGTACACCTCGGACCCCGCAGCGCGCCCAGCAGCGCGCGCAGTCGGTAGAGCCTAGGGAGTCCTCTCCTATGGCCTTTGTCGACCTTGGCACTCTGAAATCCAGACGAGGCCGTCCTGCGTACACGCCTAACACGCGTCATCTCAAACAAACGATACGGAAAACCCGGTCCAGCCAGCGCAGCCCTGACCGCCGAAAATTCACGGAGGCTTCAGAGGAGCTTGGAGGGAGGATCGCTGAGAAGGAGCGGCTTGCAAAAGAGCGATTGAAACGGGAGTTAGAGGAGCAAAGGCTAGCAGCCAAGCGCGCGCAAGCCAGTGCCGATGCCGAGGAAACTCGACGAGCACAGAGCGTTTTTGAGCACATCACAGCCAACGAGGCTGACGGTGGTTTCAATTTTGACAGCCTCGACCAGTTCTTCGACGCGCTTTGGCGTCCGGGCGGAGACCCCATCATATCCTCAAAAATTACGCGGTATATCAAACGACACGGCGCGGAGCATGCTGCAGGAATGTTCAAGCGCTCAGAGGCTGCCGGGAACGAATTCATTTCGAGTGCGTTGAGAGACATATTCCAGCGAGAGGGGCGCGCAATTCAAGATATTTTGACTCGCGACTCGACCACCACTGTTACCGAGCTGTTGAAAGAGTTTTCGATGGAGCAGCTTGGGCAGGAGATTCAAGCGGCTGCCCCGACGCTGTGGGCCGCCCTCACCGGGCTTGCCACACCCGAAAAAACCACGAGACGTGAAGCCGATGGCGAAGCCCGAAGAAATAAACCATTGGTATGTAGCCGACTCGGACTCTCATGTTGCTGCTTCTGACTTGTGTTGTGTCCCTAGGTTTTCACGACAATTTGTGCACTCATCAGTGTTCTTCGCTCCCAGCGCGCGAACAACTTCCAGCTCGTTATCGGTCTATTCCTCCTGGGGTCTGGAGCTTCGAAGCGAGAGATCTCCGTTCTCGCGCACGCCGGGCTGTCTATTTCTTATCAGAGAATTACTGAGCAGGTCAAGAAGCTCTCGGCAGAGGGAATGCTGGATGTCCGAGAGCTTGTCAAGTCTGGCATGGTTCAGATAGTGTGGGATAACCTGAATATTGCATTCAGAGTTGCCGCCCAACGCCTCAAGGCCAAAAACCACTTCGACAACGGCACAACAGGAACCGTCATACCGGTATTTGACCCTGCCACCGGCGGCCAGGCAGCCCACAATACTCTTCCCCTCGACATGAAGCCCCCGCGGGAACGCACCCTCCCTGTGCTCGATTGGACCCCAGACGATGTCCTGCCTTCACCGGAGAGCGCCGCTCAGCTGTCCGAGAGTTGCTTTTGGCAGCTGAAGCGAATGGCATTGGATCATATACCGGGGGTACGAGATGACATGAAGAAGCAGCTTGGAGACTGTCCCGAGGTCTATCAGATTCCCTTGCACAAAACCCCGCAACATCCGGTTCCTGCGATGAAGATCGACGAATCCACCCTCGATGGCACCGGAGAAGTCCGCGCAGCGATTTACAGCAATATAGGACTGGGCGACGAAGAGCTGGAGGTTCATGGGTTGGTGATGGAAGACGGAGATCTCATGACCCACGGGTTGAAGGACAAGGTGCGCGCGTGTGCCTTATCTATTTCGAATATTTCTGCTTCTAACTCAAACCTTTCAGCTCGAATCGGCGCGGCGGAATAGCACCACTCCAATCGCTGGAATGCGCAGTTCTGTCGGTCGATGGGGGATTTTTCACGGTCAAATGGCAGGGGGTCGGTTGACTGTGAACGAGCATTGGGGGACTCCGAACTCGCCTTGGCCTGGCGGGCTGTGGTGGGAGCACAACAAGCTCCTGAAGCGAAAGCCGTTAACTGCTGGGTGGGGCGGTAAAAAGGCGACCGAGTGGCAGCCCGCGCACGAGCTTATCCACATATCGCTTCCGGCGCATATCGTTGACGGCTTCAGAATACACTGCGGACACGGTAGCTTGAAGGAATGGGCCGCATCCGCCACGTTCAGCGACTTCGAAACGATTGCGCGGAAGGTTTTCGACAAGCTCTTTTCGACCGCTGCAGTCAATGAATTGCGGGCACGCGAAGACCGTGACATCACACTTGAAAACACCATTCTATTTAACCGCGACGCCCTGTTCTATGTCGAGTTCGGCCAAGCAATCAAAAAGGGCGATATTGGTCGTGTGCTTAATGTCCTGCGCATTTGGATGGTGATGATGCGGTCCCCGAAGACGATGCCTCGGTACGCAGATGCAATTTTTGAGACACTGGTAAAGATCAAGAGCTTTCCTCCAAAGCTACAGTACGTCGTGCTATTAATCGTTCTGAGGCAATCATCTTATTCGTTCCAGGGAATTGTACCTGGTGAACTGGCTGGTCAATATTACCGGACGACTTTTCGGTTTCAAGCCCGTGGATCTCCTCCAAGAACACCAAAACTTTTGGGCGAAGATCATCTATACGGCCAAGGGAACAAACAAGAGCTGGAAGTGGCTGTCGATGATCACAGTGTGCATCTTCACCATACGCGAGGCGATGCGTACAGTCCAGACCGCGTTTGAAATCCCGGCGTACGGCGAGAAGCACAAGACACCGCCGATCCACGACGAGGTCACGCTCATTGCGGGCGCACTCGAGGCTGACAAGATCCAGTCCTACGTGCAGGATCGACCAGCGAACGACCACGTAACGGCTGTTCGAGACCTCATACAGGAGGGTGCATTGTACGCCAACACTCGGAAAGCCTTTCATCGCTTCACTCGCGACACTCGCAAACCGGAGATGCGGGGCTTCGACAGGCCTGAAGGCGGTGTCTCGATTGCGGAGGAGGGAGAGGAGGGGGAGGAGGGCGACGGTGGCGTGGAGGATTACGAGCCAACGGAGGCAGACTTACGGGTCGACGACGAAGAGTTCTTGATGGAGCCGGATGCAGTCTTGGCAGCGGCGCTGAGACTTATGGACGACGTGGATTTAAAGGATTGAATATATTATCTATTACACTCGTAACAGCTGATCTACGGGAGGTGGAGTCGGCGAGCCGCTGGCCGCGCGAGAAGGTATATGCACTGAGGAAATAAATCAGTTTTCCTGCCGTCTGCGCACTGTAATGAACAAAAGACGCACCTGGCAACCGTTCATGGCCCGGGACATTGTTAATCGTGCTCAGCATGTACAAGTTCTTGTCGAATACTTGCTGCAAGTATTGCGCATCCTCGTACACCTGAGATCCATCGATGTTGTACTGCCGGGCGTTGTCGAACATCAGGTGCCAGGCAGCGCGATACTCGTCGATGCTCGTGTAGTGTGTGGGCTTTGCAGATAACGTCTTGATATTCTTCATAGATATCGGTTTTTTGATCTTGTTGGGACCGTCGTAGTAATCGGGGAAGATCTGTGAATATACCAGTCAGCAGAGGACAAAGAGGGGAGGGCTGTGAGGACACACATTCTCCCGGGGTAGACTGAGGAATAACTGGCATCGCCGCCGAGGCTCCTTTGCCCTTTTGCGTTTACGCCCAGTGCCCGTTTCAGCCGGAGGCGCCTCCATCTCAGAATATATGGCGTCATAGCAGCCGTCGAACACTAGCACGAGCTTTTCGCGAAGTTCTTTGAACGCTGCTGCATCCAGTACCCTTTGCGCGCGCTCGGTCGCTTGAGTTTCTCGCGCCTCCTTCACGAGATCAGGGAAGTCAAGTAGAACCTCTTGAATGGCTTTGAGGATTTGTTCACCATACTTCGGCGCAAAGATCCAGTAGGTCTGGTCCCGGATGGATTCAATAGAGGTGAAGAGTCGAGCGCGTTGTGCCAGCGTGTCCACAACGTCGTCGCTTACGATGGCATTCCCAGTTAGGAAATGCTGATTCGGGAACTCGGCTCCCATTATTTCCTCTCGCACGATGTGAAGCTTCTCTCTCACCGCGGTCTCCAATTCCGGTGGGCTTTTTTCTTTTCGACCTGCTTTAAGCTGGTGACCTCCTACGAGCACTATGGTTTCCACTTGAAATTCCTCGGGCTGGCAGTTGTCGCAGCATGGTCCATCGGAAACTGGATGATTCAAGCGTTCTACGTGGCGGTAAGTCTATCGTGCCCTGCTGCCGAAATTAAGTGCTTACTCTTATCCTTGTTCCCGAAGTATTTATTCCATGGGATGCGGCGGCATTTCGTCGTTGTAATGTACTCCAGGAGGTAACGTTTGTCCCGTCGTTCCAGTGCTGACAGCGCCTTTTTCTTTCCCTTGCGGCGGCGTTTAGGTACCCGACGCACAGCAGTATCCTCCTCCTCGTCTGATGTGTCCGGGTTTTCGGCAGCATTGTCGCGGTCCGGGAGGTCCTCACCAGCGCTTTCATCATCGGACGAAGCAGAGGCATCGTTCGCCTCGTCCTCTTCCATTCGCAAAAGTTCCAGCTCTACGCAACACCGGGTGTACATCGCCTTCGTTATGAACAGCACCGATTCTCCCCGAAGTGCTTGATCTCGTACGCAGCGTCCAATCTTCTGAACGAGGGAAAGGAAGGTGCGTGGGCACATCCACAGTATGACACGCATAATGGCCTGAAAGTCCATACCCTGGAATTCATATTAGAGGGAACGTTACAGCGCAACGAGGACTTACGAGACCAAGAGCATCTGTGGCGGAAGCTGCGCGCAGTTCACCGCTCTCGATGCGCTCTTGCACGATGATCTTCCGGGCCTCCTCAATGTGGCGGTGGTAGAACTCAAACGCAGTCGCGTCGAGGCTCTCCGGGCGATTGTCCCGGAGGAAATCCTGGATCTTCTCCGTATCCTGGCGTCCATTCGCGTATATCAAAGTCTGCAAGAACTCTTCGCCGTCGGCCGAGAACAGATACATGAGATCCGCGAAAGAATCTGGTTCGTGCTGCAGAATCCGTACCTCCAGCGACACATTTAACTTCTCGTTAGACACCTGCACTCGCGCACAGTCCGCCGGTAATCCCAGGTTTTCCAGGATATCCTTCATTACGTGGTATGGGGCTGTCGCGGTCGCGCCAAGTATGGGAAGTCCGGTGGGAAGGCGCGCTGACAGCTTCACAATATCTCGGTATTCTGGCCGAAAGTCGTCGCCGCCCCATTCAGATATACAGTGCAGCTCGTCGATTACAAGGCAAATAATATTCTTGGTGAATTCCTTTTGATTGAGCACTTTTGAGTGGAACTCGGCACTGAGCGCCATCTCTGGTCCCACTAGACCAACTCGGTACTTGTTTTGGCCTAGGTCCTGGTCAAAGGTGTATAAGAAGCTCTGAGGCAGGTCAAGACACTGGCTCGCTGCTCACACTCATCGCCCCTTCGACATTTGTGCTTCTCGATGTGATGGCTACCGCCGGGATACCTTTCAGATTCAATTTCTTGGCCTGGGCTTCCATGAGCGCAACCAGAGGCCCGACGACTAGCACTATCTTCTGTGAATGCTCCTCCGTATTGCCTGGCTGCCAGTGATAGAACAGCGCATACCAAAATGCGAGAGTTTTGCCGCCGCCTGTCGGTACATCCAGGATTGTAGTTATGCCTTTGAGGATGTTCTGGCCCACTTCTATTTGGTGCGGATGAAGCGAGGGGATGTCGAACACCGCACAGAGTGTTTTCTCTGCGAGGTTGAGCATCTCGGGGTCCAGCGTCGCGACGGGAGTGAAAGGCATGTTCTGCCCCCTATATCTGAGTCGGATGAAAGATCAATTCACTGTGGGGCCAAACTTTCGTGTATTAAAAATCGGAGAGCATCAGGGGTCTTAGAATTTCGAGGGCTACAAAACTGTCTCTTCAGATGTACGAAAATCTAAAATTCTGTTCCAGCCTCTACACGAATTTTGTCAAAGTCGATTAAATCACTCGGTAACTTCCGAGTGTGTCAGATCACGGTTAAACGGTTCCAGTCCCTCCGGCGCAGTGATCGACTGTCATCAAACTGCCCTTGGGATCTGGTTCGAGTCTAAGTACTGCCGTGCACTCAAACTGATCATATAACCAGATTCTCCCGGAATTTTCAGTCAAAATAGCCCCCCACTAGTATTTCTTGGTGCAGACTCGATCCGCATGCGTTGAAAGCGCCTGGCGATCTCCGACGACGAGAAATCCATCGGAAGACCCTTTTAATAGCTTTTTCTGATGATCTGAGTCGGTTGATGGATCAGCTATGGATCTGCTAACGATTTAGCCAGCAATGCACCGCATCCTAGTCACAATCTCCATCGCGGAACAGTGTCGATGTTGAGCTTAGGGGGAAGATGCGAACTCAGTATTCTGTGCTTGCCTGCTACCTCCCCAAACGACATGAATGTCATTGTAGACAACCGGGATACTCGAATACAGTACACTCCACCCGGCGGTTGGACCAGTGGAGGCACTCCCGCAGAGTACACGATGACGACCAGCACGTCCAAGCTCGAAGGAGCCACAGCAATATTCACATTTGAGGGTATGTCATCACCATTACTATTCAACGATTTTAAATGCTGAACCATTAGGGACGTCTGTCGGTGTTTACGGTACTGTAGGCCCAGGAAATGGGTCGAGTATGGCCTTCTCCATCGATGGTTCACCGGTCGGCTACTACGCAGCGCCTGCAGTCAATGCTCCGATTTATCACGAAGCCTTTTGGTCCTCCGAAGCTCTTCCAAACGGAACACACACCCTTATCATAATTCAGACCTCTTCAACTCAGAGCTATATCATATTTCTGGACTACTTTATCTATACCACGACGGCGCTGACTGCTGAAACGAAACTGTTCATCGACGATGACGACAACACCCATGTGGAATATTCGCCAGGCTGGGATGCATTGAACTTGGACCAATGCTTTCACCACACAACTCACGCCTGCCAATCAGATGGATGTTGGGTTTCTGTCACTTTTGAAGGTACCCGACCTCTCAGCTCTCTTGTCTTTTCAAGTCATTTATGCATCTTGGTTCGTAGGGACGTTTGTATCATTGACGGGTCCAATACAATTTGGACCCGACGGAAAGGGCTTCAATGCATCGGCAGTCATCGACGTGGGCTCTCCAGTCTTTATCGGGAATTTTATCCAGCAGCCGAGGACAACCACATACAACAACGAACTCTTTAGTTCGTCGGTTCCGCCCGGGAACCACACCATAGTTATTACGGTTTTCGATGGGCAACCGTTCTACCTCGATTATTTGCTTGTCGGCGTTGGCTCTACAGCTGCGACTTCGACGATCGCAACTCCAACGGCGTCAGCCTCCATTTTTCCATCTGCAACCGACAATCCTCCGCTGGAAAACCCTCCGGCCTCGACATCTCCTCATCTCGCGGCTGCGGTTGGCGGTGCAGCGGGCGCTCTTGCTATGCTGGCCATGCTAGCAGTATTGATGTGGCGACGCAAAGCGGGGAAGCCAGGCGAGTTCACTCCTCTTGCGCTAGAAAGCCACGAGTTAAATTGGGCATTGTGCGTTAGGCCCCAGATCATTTCTATCTTGTGGGATTCTTCGTTCCACTGATCGGCCAAATCCGCGGGCTATCGACCCATTTTTGCTTTGGCCGACATCGAACCTCAACCATGTAACGCCACCGCCGCCCAAGTATACCCAAAGAGTTCATTGATAATTATCCGGTGTCTGATGCTCATAGAGTATGAATAGTATCGAATTCATACAGTTACTTGTAGGGTCATGAAACAGCGATTGGCCGGATGCGAGAGCCCTCATCTCCAAACGATGGTCGCCCGTATCTGAGCAGGGAGAGGGTCGTGCGAGTGTAGGTAGATTCAAGTTCGACATCCGTTTCAACCACATCTCATTTGACTTGATCCATCGTCGTTCGTGCTATTTTCATTTGGCAGGGCGAGCCAGAGTCGAACAGTCTCAGTTGCTCGGATCTGGATTCCGCTCCCGTCTTCCAACTCGCATGTATCCTCTTCTCACATGTCCTCGGTTTATGCTCCCACGTAGTTCTGGTGAATCAAGGCTGTCTCCAGTTTCACTCTCCGATTACAGGAAGTATCGGCAATGTTTCCCCCGAGAACTCGCTACATCCATCATTATCACAAGCATCGTTGATCATGATTTCACTGCTTTCAGCGACCATCCTTACGGTATGGCAGTCTGGGCGCACGGCATCCCGGTCTCCCACCAAATGTGGAAGTTCAACACTTGGGGTGATGCACATTCAATGTGGTTTATAGTCCCTAACCCTGCTCATCACAAACATGAGTGTTATTCTCGGCGACGGTAACCTTCTACTACACTGCAAGTATCTTTCATCATGATTGCACTGCTTTTAGTGACCATCCTCAGTTAAATTTATCTAGTGGGGAGCATGGTATCCCTGTCTCCCATCAAATGTGGGACTTCAACACCTAGGCGCTACACGTTCAATGTGTTTTATAGCCGGTGCTCTTCCACAACCATGCCCATCACAGCATGAGCGTTATTGTCGATGACCGCGACCCTCAGGTACACTATAGTCCCGGGGACTGGGCCCCGTCGGGCATCGACGTCGAGTACATGACAACAACTACCTCATCCAATACGCAGGGTGATACAGCAATATTCAAGTTCAAGGGTGAGTCACGACCTACTTCAATATTAGCCGCTCAATCCCAAACCACCAGGAACATCTGTGGGTGTTTACGGTACCGTGGGGCCAGGAAATGGGTCTATAATGGCGTTTTCCATCGACCAGTCGTCGGTTGCACTGTACATCTCGCCCCCAATCAATTCTGCGAACTCTGCGATTTATCACCAAAATCTTTGGACCTCTGAGGTCCTGCCTGAGGGATCACACACGCTTTCAATTACCCAGAACTCTTCAAACCCAAACATGATCATTTATCTCGACTATCTCTTGTACAGCACTACATTGACTGCGGGGAAGACGGTGTTTATCGACGACAATGACACCCGCCTAGAATATTCACCAGGCTGGGCGCTATCAAGCCGGAACAAGTACTTACAACACACAGTGCATGTCAGTCAGGCACCGGGGTGCTCCGTTTCTCTCACGTTTGAAGGTACCCACTCATTCTCCCTCTCAAATGCGAGTTATACACCTGAGTTCCCAGGGGAATTTATATCATTGTATGCCCCAATAACTTCTGGAGGAAACGAAGCTGGCTTCAATGCATCGGTAGTCATCGACAACGGCCCGTCCAGCTTTGTAACACCATCTGCTCAGAGGCCCGCCAGGACGACCACATATAACAGCCGACTTTTTAGCTCGCAATTAGCATCTGGGAACCACACTATGGTTATTACAGTTTTGGATGAGCAACCTTTCTATCTCGATTACTTCCTGGTCGAGGTTGGGTTGGATGGAGATTCCACATCCATTACATCCGCCACCATTGCACCGTCCGCGACTCAGAGTATCCCTACAGACAATCCCCGGCCGTCGAAATCCTCGAAATCCCCCAACCTCGCGGCTGCGATTGGGGGTGCGCAGGGAGGAATTGTTTTATTAGGGTTGCTAATACTTGGCTTCTTAATGTGGAGACAACGTGCACGAGGGGTCGATCGTCCTGGTGAGCAAACCTCTTGTTGGAAAACAGTTTTTAAAGAAATTACGCAGGGCGCCAATCTATTCAAACCTCGATAACCTCTCGATGGACCAGAAGGAGTAGCTACTTGACATCCGAAACAGACGTCAATGACGCGGATGATCAGGCTCTACGCCCGACTCACGATAGTGCCGAGCCGACTCACGCTGGTGTCGAGTTCCGGAAGCCGAGACTACCGCCTCAGATCGTATACATTTGAAGAGTTCCAAAATATTCTCAGCTGACTGGCGTATACTGTGAGTAATGTCTGAAAAAAATGAAGCTTCTTGTACTTATAAACTTTCTGTCGTGGCAGATAGATTTCCACAGCATTCTTTCTTTCTCTTTAATTTTTGAATTACAGTGCTTTCGCGCCCGTGAGACAATGTAGCACTTCTAATCAGGACATGTCGGTATTGAGTGTATGATAGATAGTCGTTGTGGGCCTTGGGAGAGCTTGATCGAGTCAAAGCTTTTGGCAGGCGAAATTGCAATTAATCATGGTCGCGGCGGTAATGCGAGAAAATGGGCAGTCTATATGAGGTAAATGAAAAGAGAAAACTAGTTGGTGCTTGCAAGTCAAAGTTGAACATAAACTTCGGCTGGCGGTCCGGTGATCCGAGGACTCTAAGACAGTTCAACAGCGTTCAGGAGCCTGTTTTGCGACGCCTACACAGAATCAGGGAAGGTTCACTAAAGTGTGGACCTCCGCCTGAGTAATTGGTGTCAATGAGTCGTCGACGCAAGGTCCAACCGCCGAATTTCGTGCAGTCAAGTTCAGGAATCAGCGTTCGAAGTTCAACCTCCCCTTGCCCTTCAACCAGTGCCTTCAAAGGTAAAAAATAGGGTCAATTGAGGGGAAGACGAGTCCCACGGTATGATTATGATTATGATAGAATATACATCCTCACGCGCTGAAAGTCAGTGCGAGCTTGCAAATATTTTTTTCATGTTAGAGGTCGTTAATCTACAGAGGACAGCATAACATGAATCTCAACACGTAGATTTCACAGCTGGCGGTCCAAATACACATGTAGAATCTTACCCGCAACATTGATAGCGTATATAATGTCCGAATAATGATTAATGGTTCGTTCCCCGATCCAATATACAATACGAGTACTGGGGGATCTATATCCAGTCATCGTTCTTTTTATGTCTCACCACTGCAAGAAAGTATGAGCCACTGAGGAGCGAAAGGATGGCGCCACATACCGGATGACACTCGCCGCCGTCCCACGTCCACACGCGCTTCGCGTCTCCGATCACCATCTTCGCGAACTGCATCCCGTTCCCCATCTCGACGTTCTTCATCCACCACACCACGACCCAGTGCCGCGTGACCCACTTGTACCACACGTAGTACTTCCACTCGTAACTGTTGATCACGCGCGGGTTGAGGAAGATGCGCTGCATGTCGAACTGCCGGCGGAGGTCGTACGGGAGGTTGAACGACTCGGAGGAGTAGCAGGGCTCGTGTGGGCCGGAGCTGCGGAAGCCGATGGGGGGCGTGAGGGCGGGGGTGAGGTCGGCGGGCTGCGGGTACGCGGGGTGCGTGGCGGGGAGGGGGTGTGTGAGCGGGGACGTGGAGAGGCGCCCGGGCGTGCGGAGGGGGATGGGGAGGAGGGGGTCGGCGCGGAAGGCGACGATGCCGTTCCAGCAGGCGAAGACGGGCGCGGGTTGGTCCGCCATCACGGCCTCCAGGCCGGCGTCTTCCAGGAAGAACGGCCAGAGGGATGATGCGAGGCGGCCCAGACGGTCGCGCAGGACCCAGGCATCGTACATCCTAATACGAGGACAGTCAATCAATTGTTGAACGAACACTCGGGAGAATGAACGCACCCCCATCGCGCGAGATCGAGGCCACAGACCATATCCCACTCCCCGTCCTTGGTCTTCAAAAGATCCACGACCGATTCAGCCTCGATGAGTACGTCGTTGCTGAAGATCACCACGTCGTAACCGCCGTTCTCGACGAGGGGCGCCATGACCAGATTGCGTACGGCGGAGAGGAAGTCGATTCTAACATTTCCCGGCATTTCTGCGCCCGAACATCTCAACATAGATGAATTGGGTGGGAATGGATGGCGTACCTGCGGGCCGTTTTATCGTCTGGTCGCGGGTACGTATGAGATGCGCTACGCCCATCCCGTCGAGTGTAGTCTTCCATTCGTCGAGCATTTCGGCTGTTCCGTCCCAGCTGTTCGACTCCACGACGGAGATGAATACATTTTCCTGCCAGGAGAATCGATGTGATAAACAACAAAACCACACGGTATATAATACTTACGGTTCCAAGGTAGTAAATCACTTTAGTGAACTCCTTGATCCAGTACGGAAGGATTGCGATGTTGTTACTGAACATAACACCAATGAATACCTTGGCTGTATCATGTTTAACTAGTTGAAGTAAGCTGTTTGTAAATAATTTCACTCACTTCCGTCGTGGTAGCCGCTTTCTCTTGGTGTTCTCAGAGCAGTTTCTATGTCCGGCCTATAGAGATGGTCGCCAGGTAATTCGTATGTCTCGTACATGTACACCCCGCTGAGCGCCATAGCCACGAAGACGAAGAAGAAGGCTATACCCAGGTAGTGCCGTCCCAGGAAGCTCGGATGCGACCGGGACGCCCTGGATTTTCGATGCGTCGTGCCGTTGGGACGGACGTCCTCCATCGGAATAGCTGCCTCGTAGTCCCCCCCGCGCCGTGTCTGGCCAGTGGCCCAGTCCATGATCCACGCGAGCAGAAGCTTCAGAAGTGGCCACAGTACCACGCCCACGGCCATACACAACCCCCACGCGGGAACCGCCGCCATTAATATAACCAGGCGCGTGCGCGGTTCGGGCCATGCGGGCGCGAAGAGGCCATCCGGGAAGTAGAACAGCCAGTAGTGGTAGCAGTAGTTGTAGATCAGCCAGAAGAGGTATATCGGGAGCGTTAGGAAGGCTGTCCGGAGGGCGAGGGAGAAGACAAGTGAGAAGAGCCAGAGAAAGGGGGATAGGATGCGGCGGATTAACGGCTGCTTGCTGGCTGCCAGGAGCCAGGCAACGGGTTTAGCTGCGCCGGGCCGTAGGCTGGCGTAGCTCATGTTTCGCCATCCATTCTGCATGGAGGGAGAGAGGTGGGGAGACGCAGAAAAAGAATAGGCGCGCAAATACAGTCGCAAATACACGTGCCGCAGTCTGCAACGCAACTCCCGCGGTCTCCGTGATCCTTTCCGCTTCGTAGCCCCTGCGCGGATCAATCACCAAGCGCTAGACGGATGCAGACGGATACAGCAAGATACGCTGCATCGGATCGGAGGTAAAGCTGCTCCATATGTATATTTTCCAGTTTCAACCAAGAAGTTTCAACACGTTTCCAAGTTTGAGATTGATTCATGATTCAACTATTGGTCGAATGAATTGGGGATTTGTGGTGGACTTAACATGGAAATTATGGCGGTGATAGAGTGAGTTCTGGCAACACGCTCGATGAGGATATTCTAGTTGTAAACAGGGAGTGGATACAAGAAAGCAGGATTTTGCGATGGAAGGCGGCCGGCAAATGCCGAATCAACCTGTCAAACATTTTGTGATGGCCACGCGTTGTTCTGCTTCTCCTTGTCTTTTGCTTTCATCGTCGCAGCTTGCTCTCTCGACTGAGAGAAATTTAACGCAAATTATCCACTCATGGCCCACGATCCCTTTTTTCCTTGCTCATCTGGTCGACCTGCCACTCCGGGACAGGTCTTTTCTTCCTACAATACGCCATTGCAGGTCTTTTCGCTGGTTAGATGACGTGACTAGAGGCGGCTCTCCAGAATCCGGGGAGAGCCTTATCCTGTACATCAACCAACTCATTGCCACCGGGTTCACAAGGACAGATCTGCTGTTTGAAGTGATCTCGTGTTTTATCCCGATCTGAGCTGGCCAAAAAAAAGGGTGAGTTGTGGCACTGAAACCCTACACTTGGTAAGAGCTGATCATGAACCTGAAGCTCTGTGGCCAGTAATCTCAGTTGTTCACTCGGCTCTACATTACTACAGCTCGAACTGGGATCGCGTGAGATCGACATCATCAATCCTTTGTGGTTCACTCTTGATACCTCCCCGGACATTTCCTTCCCACCCCACACGGAGTTCAATGAGCCGTGTTTCCACAAGCACTCGAAACAAGAACACCTCTATTCATCCTCTGCTCGCAGTTCAGCCTAAAACAGTGCGTTCAGTGGGCAAAATCTGAAGCTCTGCTCATACTCATCCTACTCAAGCGCGTCAAATCCCTCTCCGCGTCACACATCGCTCGCCGTCGCGTCTTTTCCACCCCGACGCGTCTCGCTACACGTGATGTAAACATATGGCGACAAAGTCATCGCCACCATTTCCATTCTGTTGATCCATTGCATTCTCTCTATTACCACCATGACCTTCACGAATTTCGCCTTTCATGACCCCTTCGCCTCCTTCGCCTCCTCCTCCCTCGTCCGCAAGCGGTGGGGCTATGACGACCTCGACGAGCACAACAGGCCCACCAAGCGGGTCAGATCGTCGCCTAGGATCCGCCAACGTCGTCCTCGTCGTGCTCCGCCCAACCCCGCAGCTTCCCATTCCTCGCTCGTAGTCCCGTCCCTCACCTCGCACCGCCCCCTCCTCATCCCCACCATTTTCCGAAGGGAGCAGCAGGAAGACCTGTATTACAGGCATCACGACCAGTACGGCCGAAGCTTCGTGCCCCAGCCTCCCAACGCTGTCCACACGACCGTCCTTTCCCCAATGGAGGACGTCGAGATGCTCACACCACCCCCCGTTCCCTACACAGAGGAGGAGTACGCGGCCGTTTGTGCTGCTGCTAGTGCCCAGATGCTCGAGTTCAGCTCGCCGTCGCCGTCGCCTCCGTCCTCCGCCCCTGCCTTCATCTGCCCGGGCGCCTCGACCCCAGGGTGGATCGCGCTCTGCGACAACGCGGGGCCAAGCCTTCACGCCGCCTGCGACGACGACGGAAACATGGAGGTCGAGGAAATGGAGGACCAGTTGGAACAGCCCGCACCCGCCGACAGCAACATCGGCGCGAGCGAGAAGGAGCTCGTCGAGAGCAGGGTCGACAAGGGAAAGACACCAACTTTCGTCCCGGAGCTCGTTCTGATCCCGGCATCCCCCTCCCTGGAGTCACCGGTCATGACGCACAGAATCAACCCCGCCCTCCTCTTCACTGCATTCCAGCAGCCTGCGCCTGTTCAGGACGTGAGCGAAGCGGGCCCATCTCGCTCGGCGGACAAGAACGTGGAGAGCGCGAGCATGGGCAAGGGAGTTCGGATGACGCAGGCGAGGCCGACGACCACCAAGATCGGGTCCAGCACTTCGTCGACAAACTCCAACGGGCGGAAGAAGGGCAAGGAGAACGTTCGTCCCAACGCCGGTACTCAGGCAGCGACGGCTGCCACCGACAAGATGAAGCGCATCCCGTTCGTGAACGTCCTGAACACCTCCCGTTCCAATGCAATCCCGAAGCCCCCCGTCGCTGCATCGCCCAAGACGCCCGCGATTTTCGTGCTTCCCCCTGCTCTTCCTCCTTCGTCGCCCACCCCAGTGCATCAGCTCCAGTTTCTCCCGCGCCATCCGCGTCACCCGCGCCCAAGCCTATCCAACACACGGTCTTCCGCGACCGTCCGGCGCTCGTCCTTCCCCGGAGTTCTCGCGGCGCGCGGGCTTCGTCGTCTGCTCCCGCGGTGGTGGTCGAGGTTGAGAAGGAGGCCGTGCTCGAGGAGGAGGAGCCTGTCCCTGAGAGGGCTGAGGAATCTGCACCTGCAGCACTTGTCCCGCAGACCAAGCTCCCCGGCGGTGTCCTTCGGCGGCTCTCTGGGTTCTTCTCCTCCTGGCTATGTATGTCTTCCTCTTTATCCCTGCCTCGCTTTGCTAACGTCACTCGGTACAGAAATCGTATCTACTATATTCGCTTGACATGGAATCGTGCGTCGTTCTCGTCTCTTATATCTTCGACCTCCGCTGACACGCTCTCCCAGATGCTCGATATCTTATTTCTATCTATACGGGCCCGATCTTCCTCATAGCCCACCGTCGATCTCTTTCCTTTTGGTCCGTCTCGCCCTCTTCATCTCCGTGTCGTGGCTGATCTCCCTATGCAGTATCGTCTATGGCCTTAGACGCCCGACTCTTGCTTGCTTGCTCGGTAAGCCTGGTCCTCCGCCTCCTTCTCCTTCACTACTGACTCGTTTTGTGCAGACCCCCCACATTCTTTACGCCAAGGCGCCGGTGCTCGAATTTAGACTTAGAAGGATATTGGTTCGTCTCCCCTTCTCCCCCTCGCTGCCCGTCGCTTATGTCGGTTTGCAGTATTATAGAACGCGGCCTCAGATGCCTGCTTGCTTGCTTCCCAAGGATCGATGGACATATAGTCCGTGGTACGTCGCCTCGTCCTCGTCCTATTCGTCGCTCATTTGCTTTGCAGTATTATAGAACGCGGCCTTAGACGCCCTGAACACCTTGCTTGGATGCGGCTCCCTTTGCTTGATACGGAACGGACGTTGCTTGATACGAAACCTGCTTGATATGTTGCTTGATACGAGTACGCTTGGATTCTTTCCTCTCGTCGCGGATGGACCCATGCTGACTCGCTCGTGCAGCCCCCACGTTCTTTACCCTCCCGCCCGTACTTCCCTCCCGGTTGTTGGTCCCCCTCCCCGCCACGGTCCGCTGCGACACCCTCCTCCCCTCTCGTTATGGGTAAGCACTGTATATTCTTTGGGATCGCGACGCTGATGATCTTGACAGATTTGTCCTCTTCTTCACTCCGCGCGACTCTCCCTCCCGTCGGTCCTCCCTCCCCGCCACGGTTCGCTACGACACCTCGACTCTGCTTCGGTTTCGGTAAGCATGTCTCTCCTTCTTTGGGAGCGCGACACCGACGATTTCGTCAGATAGCCTACCCTCCGTTTCTTTCCGCGCGTACCTGCCTGCGATACGCAGTCCCCATTCTCCTCAGCTTCGGGTAAGCGTCATATCTTTCCTTTCAGATCATGATACGACTTCCTTCGCAGTTTCTACCCACACTCCTTTGTGCTCGTCTCCCCCCCGTGGACAACCCCATCGGACCATCACTGTCGTCACTCGCACGCATTCCCTCGACCCGCTCCGAGGCCCCCAAGACTGGTCCCTGCAGCGCGAACAACGAGCCCTCCGGTACCTCCCACCCCGCTCGGGGTCATCACCAGTGAACCCACCCTCGTTTCGGCCGCCCTTGCCCCGACACCGACATCACGTACGGCTCTCAAGCCTCCGCCCCCACTTGGTGTCGCACCCGCGTTTAGTGCCCACGCATTCAAGTCTCTCAAACCTCCCGCTTCTCGCACCCCGCCTCTCTCTGTATCCCTAGCGTACGTACGTCTCCGTAGCAGCGACCTCTCGCTACTTGACTAATCGCGCTCCTCCAGTCCTCTGTATCACCAACCCCAATCTCTTCCGTACATTCCTCATCTACCCCCATCTCAGCGACTGATCCGTCCTCGGCAGTGTATCGATAGCTCTCACTCTCGCCTGTGTACCACCAGCCCGTTTCCCTTTCGCTCTACCTCGCTCTCCGCCTTCCGCTCGCTTTCGGTTCCGCCGCTGTGTTGTCCCTTTCTCTGTTTTCGGTGTTCCTGCTCTCGTACTCTCGCAAGTCGGACGTCATTCAAGCCACGTTATCACCAAAGTCGCAAGTCGGAAGCTCCTGCACCTGCATTTGTGTTTATGGTAAGCTTCAGCCATCTATCCATTCCCACCGTGCTGACAAGGCTTCGACTAGATTGCTGTTCCCGATCTCAAAGGCCATGAAGCTAGAATACGACCCCTCAAATCGCAATGATTTCCGATGCTCTTACCAGCTCTCACCTTCGATTTCCGCTGTCTTGCTTTCCAGTTTAGTTCGTTCCAGTTTCGTACCCTCGCAAGCGCCCGCCATCTCGCAAATCTCGCTCTGTATGGCCCGAAGCCGGAAGCTCTTGTCCTGTTGCCTCCTTGGGCGCTCAGACTGACTCGTGGTAAGCCCACCTCGTCCTTCTCATTGCGTCTTCAGCGCCTGACTAGTCTTTGACTAGATTTCTATTCCTCGCTCGACCGTTGCAAGGTGCTCAATACCCCCACGACATGTTTTCCAATTCTCGCAGAATAGCCGCCAAGTCGAATGTTTTCAAAGTGTTTTACGTCCTGAAAGGACCTCGGAGAACGAGCAACACGGGAATGGCGGGCCCATAACCATCAACGTACAAGAAGCAAGCGGGAATGAATGTCAGAGACGCAGGAGGCGTCGACCGGAAGACAATAGAATATTCAAAACGAAACAAAGATGTAGTCTTTACGAATGAAAGCGAAGCTTCGGATGATTTTGTCCGTGAGGCGGAATCTGAGCGATACACGGGTCCTCTCTCGCAACGGCTCTCCAGTCCTTACAGTCGTCTGTCGGTCGTCCGCGTCGCTACACAGGCCTCTGGATACGCGAGGGGAAAATGAGCCCAGGAGCTTGCTGGAAGCAAAGAAAAAAACCGGAAAAGGAAGAAAGCTGTGCTAATCGGTTTGTTCTCGACAACAAGCGGCTACAAGTACAATCACTCCTTGCTTCAACGTTCAACAGCTCAATCTCCACGGCGCTACTGGCTTCATCTCCGAATACATTCAGCTCATATTTATTCATCGCGTTATTGCCTCTAGCTCAAGCTCCGATCAATCCACTCGCCGAGGACCGTGGACACTGGAGCGTCGGACCCGGGACGAGTCCTGTCGGGCTCGCTTGAGTCCGCGCGCCACAGGCTTCGCGTTCAGCAACACGGAGTTCCAGGCGTTGATTCTCACCGTGGCGCGCCTCCTCATGACGGACCGATTTTTCACGGCGGATTATACTGCTGCTGTGGTTAGCGCTTGATTCATTACCAACTGGCCGCGCCAGCGCTAACCCGAGTGTATTTCTCGTGCACGCAGGAGGGTATTCGGCGCGATCTATCCCCACGGAAGCGGGAGGTCAACAAATGACGGACCCTATATAACGATCTTATGCCTTCTTCTACCCGTTCCTTTCTGTTGTTTCATACCCTTGAAGGATATGAGTGTTATCGTTGACGAGCGCGACCCTCAGGTGAAGTATACTTCCGCTGAGGACTGGCTCCTCGAACCCAAAGGCCACGGCGGCGGCGGGTACAACGACACAACCACTGTCTCTACAAAGTGAGGCAGTACCGCGGAGCTCCAGTTCGAGGGTGAGTGGCCGCGATTGCTTTACTGGAGACTGTCTCTCAATCCCAAATCCTCAGGGCCGTCGATCAGCGTTTACGGAACTGTGGGGGCAGGAAATGGAGCGTCTATGGCGTTTCACGTCGACCAGTCGCCCGACATCCCCTATACCGCACCTGCAACCGGTTCCGCGATTAAATATCAACTTCTTTGGACATCCGACGTCCTTCCTGAGGGACCACACACCCTTTTTATTACCATAACTTCCTCAGGAACCAGTCACACAAGTCAGAACATCTTCCTGGACTACTTCCTGTACAACACGACATCTACTGCTGGGAAGACGTTATTCCTCGACGACAACGATGCCCGCGTAGTATATTCCAGCGAATGGAATGCATCCAGCTCGGAAGGATTCTTTCGAAACACGGTGCACGTCAGCAAGTCTCCGAGTTCTACCGTTTCTCTCACATTCGAAGGTGCCTGCCAATTCACTTCCTCCCGCCACTAGTGGCCCTTCATGAACATTAATTCACAGGCAATTCTGTTTCATTATATGGCCCAATCACCTATGATGAAGACGGAGTGGGCTGTACTGCATCCGCAGTCATCGATGGGCGGAAACCGGTCAACATGACAATATCTCATCCAACATTGACTAGGCAGACCATCGCTAACAGCCAACTCTTTACATCGGGGGCACTACAACCCGGGTCCCACACCATTGATATCACAACTCCCGACGACCGTCCGTTCTCCGTCGATTATTTTATTTTCGAAGCTCAGAGCAACCTTGCGACGGTCGCCACAAGCTCGTCTTCCGCTACAATTCCGCTGTCCGCAACTCAGAGTAGCCCTTTTCAGTCAGCGTCGCCCATTTCTCATCCGACATCTCAGATTCCAGCATCCCCTCAGACTTCGAGATCCCCCAGGCCTGATATCCTGGCTATTATTTTTGGCGCAGTTGCAGGCGTTGCTGTGCTTACATTTATAATAGTCGGTGTGTTATTCTGGAAACACAGGGCGCGATGCAATCGTTCAGGTATGCACACTTATTGTTCAGGGGAAATTTTCTCAAGTCCTTTATTTGCATTAGGCCGCATGTCATGGATAATTCCTGGATGGGTCCAACGACGCATGACGCGGGGGCCGTCTGTGACGACCCTATTAAGCATGGATACCCCACATGCCCAATTCGGTATTCAAGCGGCTGCACTGGCTGTCCATCCGTTTCCACTTCGATCTGCATCGATCTCGGATGAGAAGGCACCACCAGAGTCGCCGCCACCCGACTATTCAAGTAATCCACCATCCATTAGCGATCACATTTCTTTCGTTTAATTGATATCTGTTGGTTGGGAGAGTCTTCTAGGTGCACAGCGGCAGCAACGTTGATGATCTTTCCTGCCCGTATCCAACATTTATCTGAAACCCAGGAGGCTGATGCATGAAATAGATTCCTCAGCATTCCATTCGCGGCGATGATCTACTGTTGAACATTGGTTGAACAATCTCATGTGATCATGATAAGATCCAGACAGGCGCTATGTGCATCGGACTGGCGTTTTTTTTGTGTGGTTACTACTGGTTAGTCATCGCTCGGGATCCTGTTAATTGCGGAAGTTGTGGAAGAATAGGGAAGAGTCACGGATGCGGTGAATGTCCCCTCTCATGATTCCGTATTTACGCGCCTTGCCCGACCTTGATCTCATCTGCAAGATTGCGACATCGTCGTCACGGAGATTGCGATGTTGGTTTTGAACGAGCCACGATACTCTGGTACAATATTCTCCCCGGGTCCTCCAAATGGCTGGGTCTCGCAGGCGATTCACTGGAGTACATATCCACGACCAGGACATCGACGCCAGGCAACACAGGCACGTTCACGCCGGACACGCACATCAGCACCAACACCCACTGGTGGGATCTAAGCCAAATTTACGCTCCGATGAGGAGACGCGCAGGATGCCCTCGTACTTCGACGGCAAGATGAAGATGGGCTACTGCCCATTGGGCCCGATGGCCTAGACCTCGATTCAACGACGACTGGTGGGTTGACTTGTCGCTCCTACATTGGAGGGGCAATTCGTTGTAAACGTTCGTCACCCTCTAGTACTTTCCAAGGGAGAAAATGTCCCGATCACTGCGTTCAGGGGCCTTATACTTAGCAGGAGATCAGACAGCCATAGCCGGCCATCAGGAGAGAGCCGTGAGGCCGTGGCAGAGGCCAGTCCGGCCGCCTTCCGGGAGCTCGACGGATCTGGAGAGCCGCCTGCCGTCACCGACTTATCCGGCAACCCCGCCAGAGGCTAGATAGCCGTGGCTGGAAGCCGCGGGATGGCTGTTTGGGGATCTTTGCGACTTGATCCGGTTTTATCTTTCCCTTCAGCTCCGTCGCGAAGTGCCGCGGTACCTATTCAAAGATCGCTGGTCTCGCTCCCACTCCGCCCGTGAGCGACCCCGAGAATGGAAAACACCACCGTGGACAGTCAAACGCGTCTCCCTTCCTGTCAGCGCCCAGGAACACGTATCCTGAGCTCACTTGAACACAGCTAAACACACCTAGAGTCTAGGGCACATAGTCGGTGACATTTGAACGCAGTGATATCCTCCCGCGATGGATTTCATTCTTGGTTGATCGATGGCCACATGTCTTGCTATTCAAGTTGACTTTCGACATATGGATTAGCAAGAACACTGCGACTACTGCCGATACAAGGTCCAGCGTGTAACTGACGATCCCGTGAGGTGGTGCGACGGTCACTCTGGCACTTGGAACCCAAAAATAGGGATTAGATCTATCTCACGGCGGGGAGAAGTCAGTAAGTGATGGTCACTATATAAAGATCTCCCGGTATGCTTTGTAGCCATTCGTTTCTGGTTGTTCCGTATTCTTGAAGGATATGAGTGTTATCGTTTACGATCGCCATGCTCAGGAGCAGCATAGCCCGACCGGGGGATGGATATTTGCAGGCACACCCAACGGTACAGCGGGACCACCAGCGTCTCCGAAATAGCAGGAAATACCGTGGAGCTCACGTTCGAGGGTGAGTGGCGGCAATGAATTTCCCTGCCAGTACCCACTCAACTCCAAATCTGCAGGAACGTTTGTTACTGTGTACGGCACGCTGGAGGCAGGACGTGGCGCGACTATGACGTTTCGCGTGGACGACTCGCCGGACACCGTGTATTCCGCACCTACAACTACTTCTGCGATTTATCACCAACTACTTTGGACATCCGAAGTCCTCTCCGACGGATCACACACTCTTTTCATTACCCAGAAGTCTTCGGGAACCATTAAAGGAAGCCAGCACATCTTTCTGGACTACTTCATGTCCAACCCGGTATCAACTGCTGGCAAGACATTATTCATCGACGACAATGACGTCCGCGTGGAATATTCGGCCGGCTGGTTAAATGCGCCCAGCTCGGAAGAGCACTTCCAAAACACGGCACACGTTAGCAAGTCTCCGAGCTCTACAGTTTCTCTCGCTTTTGAAGGTGCCCATTCATTTTCTCCTGCCACTGGCCTTTGTGAACAAATTCACAGGGAATTTCGTGTCAGTATTTGGCCCAATTACCTATGATGAAGCTGGAGTGGGCTGCAATGCATCCACAGTCATCGACGGGGGCCCGCCGATACTGATGGAACAATTTAATCCGATGGTGGCACGGAACACTACATTCAATAACCAACTCTTTACATCTGGGGTACTAACAACCGGGAACCACACCATGGTCGTCACAGTTCTCGGCAACAGTCTGTTTTCCGTCGATTATTTTCTTTTCGGAGCTCCCCCGCATATTCCCGTCATTGGGACGTCCACCACAACTCTGTCGCCGTCCGCAACCAAACATAGCCCGCCGCGCATTACTCAGTCCTCAATATCCTCTCAGATCCCGACATCCCCACACACGTCAAGATCCCTTAATCTCGCGGCTATTGTCTGTGGCACAGTTTCAGGCGCTGCTGTGCTCGCATTGCTAATAGTCGTTATACTACTCTGGAGACGGAGGGCGCGATTTGATCGTTCCGGTATGCATAATTCTTGTTGTTCAGAGGAAACCGTCATCTGACATGGCAATTATTCAGGCGATGGTAAGCACATTCTCTTTCAGGAGAACTTGCTTGTTGCAATCTGATGTGTTATTTAGACCACATAAGACTCGATGCCTTGCACTTGGCCGATGCAGCGGATCCGCCAGCTGTTCGTCCGTTTTTGCAATAGCGCACGGAAACGGAGGTGCCTCCGCCCAAATATCAGGCCGGCATATCTTCCCATGGAGGGCGCAGCACTGGTCCCGCAGTTCCAATGGCTCAATTGGTGTGAAATCTTTCAAGAAGGCCGGAAGGGAGCGCAGGAGAAGAGATTCAACTAAATGTGAGATATTCATCCCTATGCGGTCCGCGTCGCGACTTTTGTGCCCAGGGTTAATCGTAGTTGAGCAGATATTGCTCATGCAATAAATTACCCTAGTAAGCGCCCGCGCGCGCTTCACTAAACCATCCGTTTCAGCGCACGTCTCATGTATTTGATCCGCGCTTTGTGTAAGATCTTCCATTCGATGATCCACAGTTGAACAATTTTGGTGGCTCCAGTTGAATAATCTCAATTGCTCGGCCGGATCATTTCTGAGCTGCGAAGCTGGCAACCATCCAACAACTATCATATATATATAAGCCCTTCAGCTTCGTTCACAGATCCCTCGGATTATTTCCCACGTCATTCCCGAGATAAGATCATCTCGCTTGACAGTTGAGATGGATGGGCCAGATTTTTTCGTCGATGGGTCCGCAACCAAATCCACCGCATGCAGTCTGCACACGGAGCACCCGAATCTAAAGGCTACGGCTCTGCATGACTGCTCGGTTCCCATACTAGGATGACCGGTAGGCGAGCGGAGGGACGGCGTTATGTCGGGCATCGGTCATAACACCCAACAGCAGCTCGGCGATCTATCAATCGGTTGCAGGAAGTCAACAAGGACGGACCATATATAACGTTCTTCTGCCATCTTCTGCCCGTTCCTTTCTGCTGTTTCATACCCTTGAAGGATATGAATGTTATCGTTGACGACCGCGACCCCCAGGTGAGGTATACTCCCGCTGAGGACTGGCACCTCGAAGGCAAAGGCCACGGCGAGTACGACGACACGACCACCTTCTCTCCAAACCGAGGCAGTACCGCGGAGCTCCAGTTCGAGGGTGAGTGGCCGCGATTGCTTTGCTAGAGTACTGCCTCTCAATCCCGGGTCCTCAGGGACGTCGATCAGCGTTTACGGGACTGTGGCGATAGGAAATGGAGCGTCTATGGCGTTTCACGTCGACCAGTCGCCCGACACCCCCTACACTGCACCTGCAACCGGTTCCGCGATTAATTATCAGCTTCTTTGGACATCCGACGTCCTTCCCGACGGACCACACACCCTTTTTATTACCGCGACTTCCTCAGGAACTAGTCACACAAATCAGAACATCTTCCTGGACTACTTCATGTACAACACGACATCCACTGCTGGGAAGACGTTATTCCTCGACGACAGCGATGCCCGCGTAGTATATTCCGGCGAATGGAATGCATCCAGCTCGGAAGGGTTCTTTCAAAACACGGTGCACGTCAGCAAGTCTCCGAGTTCTACCGTTTCTCTCACATTCGAAGGTGCCTGCCAATTCACTTCCTCCCGCCACTAGTGACCCTTCATGAACATTAATTCACAGGCAATTATTTTTCATTATATGGCCCAATCACCTATGATGAAGACGGAGTGGGCTGTACTGCATCCGCAGTCATCGATGGGCGGAAACCGGTCAACATGACAATATCTCATCCAAAACTGGCTAGGCAGACCATCGCTAACAGCCAACTCTTTACATCGGGGGCACTACAACCCGGGTCCCACACCATTGTTATCACAGCTCTCGACGACCGTCCGTTCTCCGTCGATTATTTTATTTTCGAAGCTCAGAGCAACCTTGCGACGGCCGCCACAAGCTCTTCTTCCGCTACAATTCCGCTGTCCGCAACTCAGAGTGGCCAGCCGGCAATCTCGTCATCGGGGGTGATTCATCGTCCCACGTCAGCTCAGAGCTCGAGATCTCCCAATGTCGTGGCTATCGTCGGGGGCGCAGTTGGAGGCTTTGCCTTGCTCGCATTGCTCCTAGTTGGTTTGTTAATCTGGAGACAGCGAAGGCGACGTCAAAAATTCGATCGTCCAGGTATGGCCTGTTTTTATTCATAGGAGATCAAGGGCTCATCGAAATATTTTGCAGCCCCCAGATCTCTGGAGGCCTCGAAAGTTTCTCGATGGCGACAGAGCGCAGCGTCCTCGGTGACGACCCTGGCAGGCGGCGATGACGAGGATCTTCCCGAGGCTGAGCGCAAAGTGCAGCTTCCTCCACGGTATTTAAGCTATTGACGAGCTGGACATGCCGTACTGGACAATATCTACCCACCATACCTTGATAACTATGTGCCCAAAACATTGGATGATTCCAAGGCAAATTCTGATTCGCGACTTTAGCGGGATTTCCCCCTTTAAGCTTCGGACATAAACAACCCTCAAAGAAGGGATTTCGCCCACAGCGTATCTCGGAGACCACCTGGTAGGCCGGTCAATTCAGAAACAGGGCCACGAAAATCATTATGCCTGGTCAGGTTCGAATATTACCTGAGAACTACCTAATGAAATTCCGCACGGTCTTGGTTATGGGGGATACACGTATGTACTAGTCGAAACATCATTGCGACAGGTTCGGAGATCGCAGAAGCAGGTTCCCGTGCCTCATTTTCGAGATAATTTATCCCATCAATGCCCACAAAAATTTCCATCCCGTCTGCAACCAATCCCCGCAAAATGCCCTTGACGTTTTCCTCAGGTCCTGCCGGGCGAGAACTCCGCCAATCTTGGCAATACTCCAGACAAAACGACTGCAGCTTTACAGTGATGTGGGGAGATGTTCGGCGCACTGACAGCATAGCGGCCAGCGTCGCATGCCACGCATTATCGTGGTAGGGTCCCGTAACAATCGTAAGCCGTGTGAGATTTGGAAGGAGTTTGTTGGAAGGGGAGTTGGTGAGAATGCTAATGAGGTTGTCCTGGAATTCGGCTGATCCCGATGACTGAGGGTAGGGACGAGTGCGAAGCAATCTTCCATCATCTGGAGCGCCCATGCATCTCCCGTATACAGAGTCAACCTTGTCAAGGGTGGTGACGAACGCATGAAAAATGGGATCAGGTGAAGGTTATTCACATCGTCCTCGTCGAATGCAATGTCGAGGCCTCGCAATGCCGGCAAGGTAAGAAATTGCAGAATGCTGGTGCCTTCTTCGTCGATTTTTAAAGTCCGGAGACGGGAGTGGAGGGGTTCGGTGGCGGCCGGTTGTTCAGAGAGTTGACGGTAGGCGCGATCTTTGATTGTACACTCGACAAGGTTCGGGGCGGACTGGAAAGTCTGGAGAGAGTCGTTCAAATCATACGAATCATAGTGGGCGCCGATCTTGTCATGAATTGTGAGGCGTTCCAGAAATGTAAATGTCGCCGTCGTGTGAAATATTCTGCGATATGCAGCGGATGTTAGGGTCAACTCTAGTTTCTGCAGCTGGTGCGCATGCTGGCCGATTATGGCTTCGATTCCGCTATATGCCATCCCGGTGAGCGAGAGAGACAGTGGTCGGCCTTGTGCGCGGCCAAGCCAGCCAGAGACAAGCACTCTGTACTGCTCCGTCGTCCCTTTGGGATCATTGGCAAGGTCGAGAGTGAGACTCGCCCATAAAGCGGTGGTAGAGAGCGCCACATTGGTCCAGGAGCTGCATATATTGAGGAGAAGAAGTGGGGCGGTAGTTGGGTTGGGGTGATCAGGGGGATTAGGAAGGCAGTCGATGAAGATTTCGGAGGAGATTTCGAGTGGCAGCCGCGCTACTGGATCGCGGAGGCCGTTGAGTTGGCGGCGAACGGCGGTTCTATTGCTTTCGAGAGTTTTCAGGACCTGCTGTTGTGTCTCTATGGCAGCGTCCAGTTCTTCGAGACGCACACAGAGGGCAGCGATCGAGTCGGACATTTTCGTGATGATGGTGATGCGGTCACGGTAATCTTGGATCACATACAACTCCCAATCGCTCCAAATAGACCATATTTGGAAGACGGTCAAAGCGGAATATCCGAGACGCGGGCAAAGGAGGAGGCTAATCCATCCAAATGGTCCCGTGGTACAAAAATTTCTCTACATATACCACACTGAAACAATTTCAAAGGATATTATCGTCAGTCATCATACTAATGGAAATTGAGAACATGGGCAGTTTTAAGAGTTCAAATCTCACCACAAGATACATTGAGCCAGGCCATGCGCTCGTCGTCCCGTAAGCAGTGAGATTTTCATTTGTTTCGGTTTCGTTGACGGTCGTCTTGAATCCAGCCAACTTCCCGGGATCTCCTGCCGCCCGACGCACGTTCTTCCGCTTAAAGACAACCTTGACGATCTCGACGATGGTCTGCACTGCATAAGTTACACCCAGGTAGATGTAGAATCCGGCTCCGTTGAGGTTGTATGAGTCCAGGGGACGCGAGGGATCCACAGCCGCTGGAGTTGTAAAGTCCGTGGGCTGGACGGATATGATCAACAATTGCCTTCGCCACGGATTCCATTGAAATGGAACTTACGTTGATGTGTGCCTGTCTGAAGCTGGGCCAGATTCGGTCGCCTGCTTTGACGTTCATGGACGGTGAACCATTTCCCTGGGGAATTGTAGCGTCTGCGACGACGTCCCGCCAGAGCCCGGTAAACTGAGGATTCAGTCCTGTTTCAGTTTAGCTCAGAAGGCGTCAGGCACATGGTTTTACTTACACATTGCCTCCCGGACATATCCACGGAGTAGATCGGTGGACCTAGAGTCATCACTCTGAACCAGCTTGAGAAATTGATTCAGCTCTTCCTTGTGTTGGTCGTCCAGGTAGAAATCGATGACGTGAACCGTGGCTTGATGGTGATTTCTTTCAGCGTGGGCGCCTCAAAGATGTAGACATCCATATGGGCCTGGTCGGCGGACAAGCCAACGGCAAGTCCAACAACAGTAGCGACCAATTGATTCAAGGGCTTCCCTGTGTCTGAAAGTCTTCTCAGAAAGGATAGCATGGCTTCTCGGACGGGGTCCAAAAAAGCTTTGAGACGGTAGAAATAACCCTAGGGTCCCATTCTGGGTGCTCATTTGGTATGAGGCCGAGGAGTAGGAAGAACACATACAGGGGCGCTGGTAGGCACAACCTCAAGAAGCGTTTTCGCCACCATGGCTTGTAATACCCACCCGCTTGGGTCGCGGCCCAACGCATAGAGAATCCGTGCTCGTTCTCGCCGATGTTAGTAAATGCTTGGCTAGATATAATGGTGAGCAAATCGTTACGCGCCAAATAATAACTCATACGTATGCTGGAATCTCGTCAGGTCAGGGTCAATAAGACTGGTAATAACAAACCAAGATCGAAAACATCTCGTAAAATTCCTGCTCCATGTAAAGGCCGTTTGGGTTGTCCTTCGTTTTGAAGGATCCGGAGAGACCACACTGTGGGCTTGTCAGACATCCTTCCATTAACAAGTTAGAACATGCCAGATGGTTGGCAGCCCAGTCCACTGAAACGGCGTTAACACTCTTGACAATATCAACGTAGTTCCCGGAGACGCCATCACATTTCCACGAGCGCTCTTTAATCAAGCGCACAATGGAGTCGCGATACCACGTCCGATATTCTCCCATCGAGCTCTCTGTGGGGAAGAGAGCATGCATCGCCTGCAATATATGTGATCAGCACGACTACAGGGTAAATTCGATAGTATCCTTACCAGCGCCCGATCCGCGTCGTGTCTGTCACAAAGGACTTGAATTCCGGAGGAGAAAACGAGTAACCAGAACTCACTTGGCAGCCTGATCAAAAATAAGAAAGAAGCCGTAGCCGTTTCCGAGTCCTGACAAGCGCGAAATATGAATATGAATCCTCTCCTTCGAGCTAGGGCAACGAGCAGCGAACCTTCCAGGTCGTAGAGGGTGGGGAACCAAGTAGGATCGTTGAACACGTATTTGATTCCGGTGAAGGTAATCAATACTTTGGGTTGAGGAGTAGGGACCGGGCGATCGAAGGTGTACTTCGCTGCTATCCCTTGAGATGTCAAGCTCTGTTTCATCTTTTGGGGAGTGAAGAACGGGAAGCACCCGTATACAGAGTTCTAGGAAACTTATCAAACACGGAATCGAATGGAAGAGCAACGGGGCCCGCAAAGGGATAGTGTCGGGAGAGGTGCCGCATCAGGAGTTTGGGCACTGGAAACTGGGTGTGAAATAATGAAGAAAAAAGAGACCCTCGAGCTTACTTTCACCGCCCTAGAGAAGGAGTCTACTCAGTATCCGTACAGGTTTAATAACAAAGTACGCACGAAACCGCCATAGTGAGGATCACACTCGCAGTCCTGGTATCCCCATACCGTCAGATTAGCAGCTGTAGGTTCCGTGAGGATCAAGACAAGATATAATTTGTAATACACCTACGCGTGAAATTCATCGTATAAAATCTATCCCCTCGAATCAGGCTAGCGCGATCGCGTCTCCGAGAACTGCCCTCATCATCTAATGCGCCCCATGAACATCACGGGAAGAGATGCTGAAATAAATAATGTGTACCGTGTACCCGGATGCGAACCGAAGGCCAGGGCTTAGAGGCATTGTCCCCTCACACAGAAGGCCCGTGTATAGCTCGAGGTTGTCGATGTGACCATAAAGCCGCCGTGCAGCACTCTGCAACCGAAATCAGAGTGATCCGGACTGCATAGGTTCAAAAAATCTGATATTTACCGTGATGGCAGGATCACTCCTCGAAGTTGTCGAACTGATTCAGTCCCAGAAACTGCCTGAACTCGTTCATCGTGCACACGCCCCACTGGCGCGCCTGAAGAATTCCCGTGATCTCGACCACCCGGAGCACGCCGGGAGTTCCGCGAGCGCGATATGCGCCAGCTGGACTTTCGGTTGCGTCGAGGAGAACTTTCGCGATGTCGTCGTCAGAAAACTTCCCATCCGGTTTTCGTTGCAGCCTGGCGGTCGTCAGCTCGAATAGGGACGCCCGTGAACGAAAACCAACACCTACCCCCCGAAGGTCCGCTTGTTCGGGTCTGGATCGATGGCGGCGAAGCTGTGACCCAAAGCCGCACCAAAATCGTTTATCGTTAGCTCGTCAAAGGGCCTACTGTTGAACACTTTGTTGAACGCTTCTTCGGTCCATTTTTGGTCGGCCGCAGAAAGTGTGGGGTGCCACTGAAAATTAATTATCTTAGCAGGTGTCCAAGAAAGGAAGCTACCGCTTACTCGGTACAGAACGTTGAATTCGACGCTGCAGTGATTCCCAAGTCCCCGCTCCACCACGAGTCCGTCTTTTGTTGTAATTGGATCAAACGCGTTCAAGTTCCACGCGTTGCCTTCCGAGAGGCTGGCATCTTGCATCACTGGTGTGGTCAGAAAATATAGAGGAAGCGACATACCCCAGAAAACCGGCAACATAATCCGACATGACAAGACCCACGAAGTGGCCACAAATAGGAAGCGGCGATTAAAATTGGCACACCCATGATACTCGTGTGGCTTACTTGACGAGCCTGGCGGTTTGGAAAACCTCTTCGTCTTGCTGAGCCTTCAGCTTCTCATCCGTAGGAGGAGGATTGGTCCAGCGCTTGCATTCGTTGGTTTTCAGGAGCATATCCGCGACATACTGAAGAATATTATGAGACCTGGATGGAAATATGGTATGAATAACCCACGTTATGGTTTCGGCTGAGTATCACTAGCAGCGCGCTGGCGGTCGGAGGAGGAAACGCGAACCGATCTTTGGAGAAGGTGTCTGGATGCAACAATCCCCAGCCCTCGCCCTTGTTTCGTACCAAGTCCTGTGCGGACTGGTCTTGATCACATTGACTCGTCGGTGAACAGCGATGCGAGAGAGGTGCGAAGCTAGCTGCTCACTGGTGCCATACAGCGGGCTAAGATCGAGATAAGAGCTTGTGTTGTTGATGCTCCAGTCGTGCAGGTCGGATCTGAAGAGGGAATGGATTACCAATGTCACAAAAGCGAAAGTCAAACTCGAGTTGCCCCCTGGGTGATCCTTCCGCTATTCTCATCATCAGCTTGGAGAGGGGCATATTAGTGTTCATCTGCCACGTGAATCTCGCGCCTTTATCAAAGAGTCAAATATGATGCCTGGGTCGGGCAGGGAGGTGGGTGACATGCACCATATGCCTTGGACGCTGCGAGCATATGGTGTCCCGGCCCTCCCCAAATCGGGAATTTGCAGATTATTTCCTCCACCATCGGCCTGGCGGAAGGAGTGGACAGCACCTAGCAATGCACCACGAGGCTGTCGTAGTATAAGAAACGCGGCGACGGAAAATCAGAACTCAATCTCACATGTGGGATGGTGTTGTAGAGCACCGAGATGGCCGAGTTCGACATGTTCTTCGCAATTTCGGAGCCAGGGGACATCCGGGACAAGAGCGTTAGGCCATCGGAGAACTGAGAATTGTATTTAGAACCATTATTGCGCAAGGCGAGGGAAACCTTACGGCGACCTTGCGATCGTCGACTGAGTCGGGGTGCAATGTAGTGTCAAGGAACGCTCCCTGCGTGTGTAAAAGTCATTCCCGGATTCCTCAGAGACGAGAATAATCTCACCACGACGCGCAGATCCGGGGTAATGGCGCCTTTCCCTTCAATATTCTGGATCTATGGGGAGGTCTTCAGCGACTTGATCAAACGAAAAGCAAACGCTGATTCACTGTCTTAATGAGGTTTGTAACGCCAGAGTGCCCTTTGGGACTGGTCTTGGAATCGGCTTGGCTCTCCCAGTCGTAGTGCCCGTCGGGAGCAACGGGTAGAGGTCGCTTTGAGAGGAAAAGAACATCTGCACTAAGAGAGAAGGCTTGAATCGGGGTGATGCTTGCGGCAATGATCTTTTTTTGCTGAATAGCGTCTCAGATTTTATATGGGCGATGGGAGGAGTCCAATATTATCCAAACATCGGAAGGGCTTTGGAAAATCCGTGTATCCTGCTAGTGCCAATTAGCCGAGATGCGAACAGAATGCAGAGCGGTTCGGCCAGAGGCAAATCGGCACCTACTCCTCACTGTCTCGCGCATTCTACTTCAGGCTCCTCGGGGTATCCATGCCATGGCAGCTGTTGGCCTAGTCTCTTTGTGGAGTTCGCCTAGATTCGATGAAGAGCCAACTTGTAGCGATCAGAGGCAGTTTCTTCGCCAACAGATGGTTTAGTTGAGCGCCTCGTAAAAAATTGGAAGCGAGTTGTGTCTGCTGCAAAAACGGCAAGCTGGTTGAGTGGCAAATTGCATGTGTCTGCATCGTGGGAACAAGCCGATGATTGGCCGGAATAATATAGCCAAATATTGAAGCACCGCCACTGCTGAGTGGATTTGCCGGTGCCCTCTAAGCTCTCCCGCGTCCATTCTGTTGGAAATAGAGGTCGGCGACGTTAATCCCCTTTGTGTCTCCTGCCTCCATATGGCTCTTGAGGCTTGTTCCGCCCTCGCCAGCTCAGTTCTGCACTCCCCATCGCGTCTGTACTCGCCGTGCACCCTCCGCTTCATATATACCTCTGCTGGCATCGAACTCGGCGTGACCTACCAGGTTATGGGCCCCGCCCCCCTTGCGCTTGCCACGATCTAGCCTGTTTTCCTCCTCCTTGCCCCTATTTCCCCCTTGTCGCTGTGCTGCTGTCGACGCCGAACCCTACCCGAACGAACCGATTGAATTGTAATCGACCTGAGCGACTAGCCGACCGAACGATTGACGATGAACACCTTGCCTGGAAGCTCGAAGGCTGGAACGAAGTTGGTGACTAAAGGATGACGTGCTGTATGATGATTGGGAGTTTCAGACGAGGGCCGAGCTGCGCGGGCGCGGCGTCCTTGCCATTATGTTGGGGGATGAAACCTGCCCGACGGGCAGCGACTGTGCCAAGGCCGTGAAAGCTTGGATTATCAGGTGTGACCACCACCGTCATCTCGCGGCTCGGTCCATCTCAGTTCCCTCACATTCGTGATTTCGAGAAGGATCCGGTGGGAATATGGGAGAGGTTGAAAGAGACGCATTAGAGCTCGGGATTTGGAGGAGTGGTGGCCATGTGGACGAAGTTCTACGTGCTTCGTAAGTCCGTCGAAGTTTCGACCATGCGCCCTCACATCGCAGCGGTCCGTGAACACGCGGAGAAGCTCGGTCGCATTTACAACTATTCATGCCGTCGGACGCGCAAATCATTGCCACGCTTCTCATGTCCCTTCCCTCTGCCTACGACAGGCTAATCGTCGCCCTGGATTCGCATGCCGAGAAGGATAAACTCGAATTCGTTGTCGGCCGCTTGTTCAACGAAGAGACCCGCCAGGAGTCGGAATTTTCCACCTCCTTTCCCGAAACGTCCGCGCTGGCCCACCCGCACTTTCCGCGACAAGCTCCGCACCACCTGCCCTAAGCGCCAGAAGTTGGGTCACTACCAGAACGATTACCCTAAGCCTGGTCCTCTTCTTCCCGCTCCTCAGTGCGGCGCTGCTGCGCCGTCGCTTACGCCAACGTCGCGTCATTCAGGTTTTCGTGGAGTTCAGCTCCAGTGGGAGCATCTATTGTTGGGTCTTTACTTTTCCTTCTCCGTCATTTATCATCATCGTTCCCATTCACTAATGCTTTACTCTATTTTTCTGTGTAGGACGTGCTCCGACTCTAATGGGAGTACCCTATCTCATATATGACTCTTGTTCCTCCGCCCTCGATAGCCTAGTTCTGCACCCCCATCGCGTCTGTTCTCCCCATGTACCCTCCGCTTCATATATACCTCTCTGGCATCAACATTCTCAAGCTTACAACTCTTTGCAGAACTTAGGGCGGGCATCAGACTTTCAAAATGTGATCCCGCGGATATATCGCCTACCACCGATTCAATTTTCATTCGATTGCATCGGTAATCATCTCCTTCGACCCAGATGAGGAATCCGCAGCGGATGGTGTCCTCAGATTTCTCAGCTGATGTCTGGTTGGATATCTTGCAGTTTTGGTAGACTTGGGGATCTAAATCCTGTTTGTGAGCTCTGGGATGTGCGGATTTTTTGATAGAGTTGAATTATATGAATTATCTAGGGGATGACAGTCAATATTGTCCACAGGGCTGATCAAATGTCAACACCAAATGTAAGGCATGTCAAACGCGGACCTCCGGCAGTTACGGATGGTCTAACAGGCCGTCATTTACTTGAAAAGTCCCTTGGAGGAAAATATCGAATGTCATGTATATATATAACCTCGCGAATTGGCTCAGCTGACTAGATGCTAGAGGTGATATATGAGAAACACCACATTTTGACTCGAAATTTCCCGGAGCGGGAGTTTGGAAGTTCTAAGGATACCATCCTCTGCGGATGTCGGATACGAGTCCAGCGAGACTACGCCGGAAGGGATTGAATAAGATTTGAGTTCATGGTAGGTAGAAGTCACATTTTGATGAAAATTTGATCCGGGTCCTAAGTTCCGCAAAGAGCTGTAAATCCGGTACCCTCTCGCATCCGACTCTCAGCCTAGTCGTTTGCCCCTCGGACGCTAGACTAAGTAAGCTAGGCTAGGCCCTCCAATATCCCCGAGATGGTCTCTGACCTTCGCCTGAACGTGAAGCATCGAACACTCCCCCCACCCCACCCCAACTAACCTCAACTTGGATTACAGCTCCAATTTTGTCCGGATCATACCCAAAACCAGCGAGCTTCCGGTCGGAGTGACTATAACGCCGAAAACCGGCAACCCATTCAACCCTTCGAATTCTTTGATACACGGGCCCGGCGATGGGCTGAAACGGCAATACCTACGCACATTCGTCAGTGGATCACCTCAATCCAGCTCAATCCCCATTATTCAACCCGATCTGCAAGGTAGCGAGTAACAAGCGAATTCGAAGGGTGGTGCCCCTGACGTAGATGCTCGCTTGCAAGGCGCCTTCCATTCTATCTGCTGGCCGCCATGTATATGAACCGACAGACGCTGCAATTATTTACATCTTCTGCCCACGATGGACGGCTTTCCCAATTCCCCCACAGGTACCCTGGTTAGCGAGCCCGCCAGCCCAACATCTGCCAACGGGAGCTCAACAGGCGGGCTACCGCCCATCCTCCCGCCTGACCACGACTTCAGAACTCTGGTGCTCTGCTTCGATGGGACGGGCGACCAGTTCGACACCGACAATTCGAATATCGTTGAATTGTTCGCTATGTTAAAAAAAGCAGATCGGACGAAGCAGATGGTTTATTACCAGTGAGAAATCAGGATTTTCCTCTCCGCCTTTCGTAGCTGAAAGATACAGGGCCGGGATAGGAACTTATACGTCTCCTCAAATTGCAACTCCACTCATGTCGAAACTCTCCAAGGTAAGAGAAGTCACTGCAGACCGGCCGAGCGACTCACTGATCTCATCGAAACCCGTAGTCCATCGATGAAGCAATAGCATGGAACTTGGACGCGCATGTCATGGGTGCGCTAACAGCTTCTTAATTGCGCTACCTCTTACCTGTAATCAGGCGGCTACGAATTCCTCATGCAAAACTGTACGTACTGTCCATCTATTTCCTGCTTCGTTCCCCGCCGATCTAATTGTCATCGATGAATTAGACACCGCCGACGACCGCATTTGCATTTTTGGGTTCTCCCGCGGGGCCTATACCGCCCGCAGGTGAATATCGTCGTTATGCACTAGTAATTAAACTGAACTCGATAAAGTCTAGCGGGAATGCTCCACAAGGTACGTACATAGACGTATTTATTTCTGCACCTGATAACAACGTTTCCGCGGCGCCTAGGTTGGCCTTCTTCCGGCGTGCAATCACCAGCAGATCCCATTCGCGTACAAAATGTACACCAATGAAGACGAGAACGGCTGGAAGCAGTCCAACGCGTTCAAGAAGGCCTTCGCAATCGACGTTGATATCGAATTTATAGGGGTCTGGTGGGCTTTCAATTAATCTCGCACCCAATAGCGTATTATACTTACCTCGTCTCAGGGACACCGTCAATTCTGTCGGGCTCATCCCGCGGCGTCTGCCCTTTACGACGTCCAACAACATCGTTCGGACCTTCCGGCACGCCATCGCGCTCGACGAGCGCCGCGCCAAGTTCAAGCCCAACCTGTGGAATCGGCCGACCCCGAAGGAGATGACGTTCAGTATCACTGATCAACGGATCGCTGAACGTGCGGCGAAACCGGCGCAGTCGACCAAGAAGAAGTCGCAGCGTAATATAATGGAGCGCAAGTACTCCCGCGACATGACTCAGCCGACGGATATTGATGAGGTACTTGTTTCGTTATCCAACCCGTCGTCATTGCTCATCTCAAATACAGGTCTGGTTCTCCGGCTGCCACTGCGGTACGAATATCCGCCGATATATGCGATCCTATTTCTAACACCGTGCAGATGTCGGCGGTGGCTCGGTCGACAACGACACGCCGCACAACCTCGCGCGTATCCCCCTCCGCTGGATGGTCCGCGAGTGCTTCAAGACCCACAGCGGCATCATGTTCGACACCGAAGGCCTCCGTGGCATCGGGCTCGACCCCGCGAGCCTCTACCCCATCGTCCAGCCGCGCCCGCCCGCGCTCCCCGTCGGCACCGAGCGCATCCGCTCCATCCCGTCCGCGAAATCGCAGGCGAGCGTCCAGAAGGAGCCCGCGCTGCCCGAAATCTCCAGCACCGAGGCACCGCGCGCGATCATCGTCCACAAGACCGAGGAGGAGCAGGACCTGCACGACCTGCTGTCGCCGATCTACGACCAGCTGAGCCTCGCGTGGTTCTGGTGGATCCTCGAGCTCATCCCGCTGAGGCAGCGCTACCAGCGCGGCGACAACTCGTGGGCGAAGTACTTCGGCTGGAACTTTGGCAAGGGGCGGTTCATCCCGAAGCAGAAGAAAAACGGGATCAGGGTGCATCGGAGTGTCAAGACGCGGATGGAAGCGCAGACCGAGGATGGGAAATATTATAAGCCCAAGGCGGCGTTTGATTTGTCCAGAACCACTTGGGTTGACTAATTATTCCTTCATATAATTGATTTGCTCGGACTACCTTGTATGTATGTAGCCGATGCAACAAAATATTGGCACACTGCAGCTTCAACTGATTCATTCATTTTGAGCTCGCAAGTGTCCATCCTGGTACTAAAGATTATATTCCACAAGCCGACTCCATTAAGGACCAACGCCGCATCCAATAAGGTAATACAGAGCATTTTTTAAGAGACGGAACCACCCGGGCCCGTCCACCCGTCCACCACACACTTATTGCGTGTAGATATTCCAAGTCTACACGGTCGTTCGTCAGCTTTCTTCTCTCTGAGTACAATATACGACGCACCTTGCGCCACAGAAGGCCCTTGTGCTCGGCGATCGGCCCGTCGATGCCAAACGCTACGCCTTTGAACCACCAAAACGTGCCTACGAGGGCGCCTGCAAATATGCTGAACGCGACGGCCTTGGGGAGGAGGGAGAGGCGGCGGGAGGAGAATATGAAGTGGTCGAGCACGTGTGCGAACATGAGCACGGCGAAGTAGAGCGTTGGGAGCTGGGCTTGCTGTCAGCGAAATTTCTAGAACGAACAGAGGGAGATACGGACATAGTGGTGGACATAAGTCACACGGCCCATGATCAAGAACGGCACTGGGAAAATAAAATATTATAGAGGCGACATGAAGGAAGAGGCATAGGAAGCAGTTACCATAATGCAACACCCAGCCAAAGAACGCGACCTTCCCGACATACAGAAAGTGATTCCACTCCTCTGTGCGCAGCGTCAGATCTCTCATCTTTCCGAAAAGCGAAAATGGAAACAAAACACGCACTCGTGTCCAAATCTACATACTTGCGCTGCATCCTAAGGAGATACCCGGCGAACGTGGCCAAGGCGACGACAAGGCTCGCCCCGCCGCCCCACCAAATAATGGGATTTCCCATCAGGTAGAACTTGGTCTGCGTGTCGCCCCACCCACACATCCGCAGGCCGAGGTACAAGAACGGCCAATCAAAGGGTTTGGACGCGAGGATGTCCTCCTTGTCGGGATCTGGCACAAGCGCGTTGTTCGACGTCATCATCGCCACATTCAGATGCCAAAAGTCGCGCAGGAACGGCGACTTGAAGTGCTTGATGTCGGCTGGTGGTACTGCGAAAAATATGAGTTTGTAATTTTTTTAAAAAGTCTGAGATGCTGACGGCGCTCATTCCGGTGCATCTCCACATTCCAATACGTATGCGCGTCCTTCGGGTCGTTCTCCGGCGCACAGCTGACCTCTACCTGCTTCCAGCCCCACTGCGGCAGGATCGCGTTCGCGGCGCGCAGGTAGCATCCGAGCACCTGATGCCTGAACCGCAGGCGCGTCGTCAGCGCGTGGATGCGGTCCACCCGCGAGCGCGCGCCGCGCCGCACGTCGTCCACAACCTCGACAACCCAGTAGTCGTGGAAGTCGCCGATGGTCGCGTTCCCATAGCACGATACCTCGTGGTTGAGGTTCGTCACGGGCGCGGGGACCGTATGCGAGTGCAGGTTGCGCGTCGTCGCAGCGTGCGCGAGGCGGATGACGTCATTGTCCTGCAGGAAGCGCAGCGGCGCGTCGGCGTGGTACGGCGCCTCGTCCCAGCGCGGGAGGACGTCCCACTCATTGTTGCCGTCCTTGTGGTGGTAGCACGTCACCTGCTGCTGCGCGGAACCCGCGGGGTAGGTGTGGTCGTGCGAGTGCAGGAGACCGCCGCCATAGCCGATGTTTTTGAGACTGACGCGGGAGCCGAAGACGATCTCTGCGGGACATGTCAGTTGCGTAAACGGGTACTTGGGGATTGGCTGCCGCACCGAGCGGATTGGTTGCAAATTCATTCCCTTCGAGATTGGCCTGGAAGAGCGAGCTCATCTGCGCATCGCCGGGACCGGAATGGTTGAGAATGATAAAGTGGATTTTGAAAGAAGCCATGAAGACGAGTATCGGAATGACAATCAGACATCCCACTCGTGCTGCCCAGTGTTTGACTTGATCGCGCTGTGGATGGTTCGAAAATGCTCCGCTGAGAGTATGGACAACTTACGACAGGCATCTTGAGATCCCCGAATTTCTCCCATAAATCTTCGATAGTGTAAAGCCCGACCAGTGTGGTGACAAATAACCCGACCATTTTGACACTTGAATACGATCAGTGCGCTGCGAGAAAGTGACGGAGAAATAACTTGCCTGGTCACACAGCCGATAGAGACTCCCGTCATCGTGAGCCATGTCCACCAACCGAAAGAAAATGGGCTGTTCGTTGTCAAGCAGAGTCGCAACCAAAGCGAAACTCATACACACCGTGATTGTTGATTGTTGAATTTGGTCATGCAGAAAACGGTAAGGACGGTGAAGAATAATAGCATCGAATCCAACAGAATGAACCGCGAGATACACAGCCAGCCCACATCTAGACGGATGGTTAGCGCGGTCCAGTCTGTTGTGGCATTACTCACCAAGTAGAACCATAAGTGCGACAAGATGGCAGGCCCACTGGCTCATGCCGAGCTCCACAGCAGTGTACCAGCCCAATGGAACCATTCCCGCGCCGAAGCTCGCCAACATCATGCGCATCGCGACGTAGGGCACCGTCTCCGGATACGCCTCCCCGCTCTTGAACTCGAACCCGCCGTCATATCCCGCGAGGAAACCCACGAGCCCAACTATCATCTTCCCCAGCGGCGGGTGCACATCGAAGTAGAACTCGCGCTTGAGGTAATGCGACCCGAATTTGCCAAAGTGGGCCTCGTCCCATACGACGTTGTTTGCGTGGCCGATTTTGTGAAAGCGCGTCCAAAGAGAGAGCGCAGTGTAGACCAGCGCTGTCACATGGTGGATATTCTGCAGAAAGAAATCATTCTGCGGCGGGCGGTGATCAGACGCCGGCTTGCGAGCTGTCACTGATAGAGCTCACCAACGACGTGGAAGGGCTATGTCCCTGGGCCTGACTCCCGGTCCCGTTCCCCTGGTACACCTGCCCCGTACTCCGCTTATCCTTCCCCCCGTTGTCGTGTAACGTGCCATTCCGGTCGGTGTCAACGGTAGTGGTCGGTGGGTCTACAGCTGCAGCGCCCTTGGGGCCACGACGTCTCGCTGTTCTTGGCTCGTTCATAGAGAGTTCTGGGATCCCCTCTCGCCAATGAGAAGTAGGGTGGTATGAAAGAACGTAAGAGGTCTGCAAAGTGGTCAGTATTTTCTAAGAAAGGTTCGCGCCTGAGAGCCAAATGGTGTCACAGAGAACCACTGAGGCTTATAACGCGCAGAGACAAAGAAGAAGTTACCTTTTCGACTTGGGATACCTCGACACGTCGACGAAAGCAAAGGCAGTGAGTGTTAAAGGTGAGATTGATTTTGTGACAACTTGTGATGTTCGGATCAACGGCCCGATAAAATGTCGATAAGATCAAGATAAGATAACATGGAACGCTTTGACCACTTTCCCGCCACAATTTGCGCTTCGAGCTAAATCGGAAAAACCCCATCCACCGGTGAATAAGTGGCAGATATATTTGTAACGTCTCGAGTATTTTCGTAGAGGCATCGGAGTATCTCTTGAGTGCAGCACACCCCGACATCCTCCGACATCCCGTCCCATCTGCCAGACGCATATCAAGCAGAATCTGTCTTGGAATCTGTCTATACAAACGGTTTTCAGGGGCATACTGTGTAGGTAGGTAGATTTTGTGCAGCATCGCATGCCCAAGGGACTATTATACTCGCGTGGTCCAAATGCGAGCCAGAGTCACAGTTTTAAAGCTCGTCAATAGCTTAAATACCGAGCGGGAAGTTGCACTTTTCCTTCAGCCTCGGGAACATTCTCGCGATCTATAATTTCCAGGGTCTTTACTACGTCGCTGTTATCCGGTGAACTTGTTCAAACCCTGGCCCACCATTGTCTAACGCATTTTGGTCAATCTTCTCGGTTTTCATCTGTGAAATCTCTCTCTAGTGTCCGGGCTGTGCCAATTAATTACTTCCGTCCCGGGCCTCTGATAAATTTGGGTCGGGAGGAAAGGACAAAAAAATATTGGAACACGCGGGTCCAGCGGCTCTGGAAACATAGACTCAAGCTCGAGTCCAGCTAAATATACTCCTCGAATTTAGATGGCTGCATCGATCCAGGGCGTTTTCCCCGCGCCTCCGATAGTCCGCTTTGACCGCCTTCTAAATATGGTCTATTTGGAGCGATTGGGAGTTGTGGCGATGTGTTATGATCCAGGGTCGCCGCGCATCATCACCACCAAAATGCCCGATTCGGTCGCTGCCCTTTGTGCGCGTCTCGAAGAACTGGCCGCTGCGATAGAGACACAGCAGGAGGTCCTTAAAAGTCTCGAAAACACTAGAACCGCCGTTCGCCGCCAACTCAACGGCCTCCGCGATCCAGTTGCGCGGCTGCCACTCGAAATCTCCTCCGAAATCTTCATCGACTGCCTTCTTAATTCGACTGATCACCCCAGCCCAACTATTGCTCCACTTCTCCTCCTCAATATATGCAACTCCTGGGCCAACATAGCGCTCTCTACCACCGCTTTATGGGCGAACCTCACTCTCGACATCCCCACTGATACCAGCGAGACAGCGCAGCACAGAGAACTTTTCTCTGGCTGGCTTGGCCGCGCACGTGGACGCCCACTGTCCCTCTCGTTAAGCGGGAGTGCATATAGTGGAATCAGGGCTATAATCGGCCAGCATGCGCATCAGCTGCGAAAACTAGAGTTGACGCTACCATCCGCTGCATATCCCAAAATATTTCACAAGACGGCGATATTTCCATGTTTGAAAAGCCTCACAATTCATGACGAACTCGACGCCGATTATCATCTGTACAACGTGCAGGACTCTCTTCAGATGTTCCAGTCCGCCCCGAACCTCATCGAGTTCACAATCCAAGATCGCGCTTACCGACTGTCGGAACCTCCGGCCGCCGCCAAATTCGTCCATCACTGTCTGCGGACTTTAAAAATTGACGAGGAAGGCACCAGCATCCTGCGATTTCTCACCTTGCCGGCATTGGAGAGCCTCAACATTGCATTTGGCGAAGAAAATACGGATAATCTTGACCTTATCCCGTTTTTCACGCGTTCGTCACCACCCGTGACAAGGTTGACTTTGTATACGGGAGACCCATGGGCACTACATATGATGGAAGATTGCTTCGCACTCGTCCCTACCCTCAGCCACTTCGAGCTGTCGGGATCAGCCGAATTCCAAGACAACCTCATCACCATTCTTACCAACTCCCCTTCCAACCAGCTCTTCCCGAATCTCACCAAGCTTACGATTGTTCTGGAAGCGCACTACAATGACAATTCGTGGTACGAGACACTGGCCGCCATGCTTTCAGTGCGCCGTACGTCTCCCCGCGTCGGTGTAAAGCTGCAGTCATTTTCTCTGGAATATCGCCGAGAATGGTGGAGTTCTCGCACGGCGGGACCTGAGGAAAACGTCAAGGTCATTTTGCGGGGATTGGTTGCAGACGGGATGGAAATTTCTATCGGTGTTGATGGGAAAAACTTTCTGAAAAAAGTACCGCCAAATTCCATCTAGAATCCGAGTCGGATGTGATTCGCACTATATACTTCACAAGAATCCAAAACCGAGAGCATTTGCGACGGGGCAAACTGGGCTGTGGCTCGAAAGCGCTTCTTCTAACATTCCTTATTTGCGATTTAGAAATCTGCTGCTTCGCATAATGTTACGTATACCAGGAGCTGTCTCTATGGTTCGACATGAACTAATATTGTTGTCGCAGTTTACACATTAACAGACGGTGAGCATTTCAACCGTCCGGCCACCCTCTGCATACTTCTCCAGCCTCCTCAACTCATCGTTGATGGCAGGCAGATGCGCCGGTCTGACATCGCAGAAGCCTACAGCAACCCCGGACCCAAGGCCAGTCAAGGCCGCCTCCCACCGCGCTTCAATCATATCAACCAGGGCCGGTGTCTGGGCCGCCGTTGGGCGGATGAGCAATGCCTCTAGGTGAGGCAGGAGGTCCGAGCGGCCGACACGCTCCCAGAAAACCCCGGGGAAGTGCTCCGTGGATACGGCTAGTATTATCAGCGTCTTAATGTCGCAGAGATGCTGGAATAGGCGCTCGACGTCTTCTGCGGGGATATGGACGACGGGGATGAAGGTATTTAGCACGAAATTGGAGCGGGCCTGGAAGTTCATGAGGGATGAAGTGGGGAATTGGACGCCCAGGAGAACGAAGGTATTCAGATTCGGGGTAACGAGGCGGTCCACTAAGTCGTCGCCTCCGCCGCTGAATGCTGAGACGGAGAGGTAATGCAGGCTCTCGAGACGAATCAGGTGCTTCGAGTTGGAACGACGCTCGTCGCTGGGGGAAGGCTTTATAGCGACGTCGAAATGCCTGAGGCCATGGCAGTCGGTTAAGATGGAGCACCATGCATCCGCTGTGAGGGCTGTGAAAGGGAAACTGATGACGCTGAGTTGCGACCAGGGAAGCGGGAAGGTCGGTGCAAAGAAAGGATGGGCGTCAACATCGGCTCCGGCCATTGCCCGCTCCATGACATCCCCCGCCATCGCTTCCAGTTCCGCGAGCTTGAAAAGCGGAATCGGATTGTATATTACTTCGCGGACCAGGGGCGCAGAGTCGAATGAGACCGCGGTGCTGGGCCAGTGCCACGCTGCGTGTCCCGTTTCCGGGGTAGCCATGTCACTGAGAAGCAACAACGGCCGAAGTGACATGGTTTCGAGACACGGGAAGGCGCCGCGGGGAAGGTTGAATAGCGGGAGTAAAGCCGCAATGGGGAACGCGAGGTCAAAATGGCGCACGCGGTGTGCGTGCGAAATGATGAGCGGTACAAAGCCAGACACGAGCTCGGGCTTTTCGCATACGAGAGTCGCGTACGAGCCTGTGCACTCGACGGTGATGCTCAGCGGATATGAGGTTCCTGAGCGAGAAATCCACTGCTCTGCGATGTCCGTTATTCGAGGGACATCGTTTCCCTCCTCGGTGAGCAAAACTGAGATGTTTGCCCAGAGTTCTGAGACCTGCAGCGCGAGTTGACGCCACGCGCTGCAGACATGCGCGAGTGCCAAGAGTGGCTCGTTCGGTGTGGGAGGGAGGAAGGCGGGCAACGTGCTGCAGAAAAGGAATATCTCGGCCAGAAGCTCCGGAGGAAGTTTCTTGTAAGGAGCGAGCCCGACTCGAAGGGAGTAGATTTCCCTTTCCAGGTCTTCGTGGCGAGATATCAACTCGTCAGATGGGAACGGCAGCTCGAAAAGCAATGTATTGAGACAGTCGACCTCAGTTTCTGCCTTGAGGAGTTGGATCCTCTGTTCAGTCTCTGTCGGGATACCAGCTTGAAGGACATCGCCGGGCAACATGGTCTAATCTATAAGCTTATCGGTTAGTGATACTGGTTCAAGGGAAGTAACTGGACCTTTTCAACCGACCTGGGAACCAAGATTTGTGGGTTTGAAAGATCTAGAACTCCTCTGAAGTGTGGCAGCCAAGACGCTAATGGCGGTGCGAAGGAACACGCAGAATGAATCATCTGACTTTCGTGGAAATAGAATCCGATGCCGATTGATAATTTGATGGCCGCTTGCTCAGCTTTGTTTCTTTCTCAACGCCTTGCTGTTCAGTCGACACTCAGTCGAAACCACTTGGAATAGCTTTGAATTATCTCTGCGCTCATCTCCTGGGATCGGGCTAAGTGTAGACTCATGGAAGAACGCGGAATTGGGCGGAAAGCTGCGGAAGGTCTCAGTGCATACCAGTCTGGAATCTGGATCTCTCGGCTCTTTCTTCCTTTCCGTGCATCCGCAGATCTTAACACAGGTCTCAACGCGGATATTGACGGTCCCGCTGCGCTCCGTCCGACTGTTTTTTTGTATAAAGGGAGGTGCAATAATGCCGGAATAGTCATTCGGCCCTCCTCGTCGACTCACTCCTACCCCCACGACCTCCTCACGACCCGCACCTCACGAAATACAATGATGACCTACATTCCCCTCGCTGTTCTCGCTGGCCTGCCTCTCCTACGCTCCGTCGCTGCATCGCCCATCGGGGGGAGCGCGGGCATCACAGCGACGGTGACGCTGACCATTACCCCGCTTTGCAGTGCCAGCGCCTCGGCGGACGGGGCGAACCTCATCTTCTCGTCTGTCGCCGCCGCAGTGAGCGCCCCAGCCAACTCCGCGGTCAGCTTTGTTGGCGGAGCCCTCTCCTCCGCTGTCCCCGTGGTCTCGTCCGCACCATCAGCGGTTGTCAGCCCCGCACTATCCTTCGCGAGTGCGGTCGCCTCATCTATTGTGCCCATCCCGTCTGCCGTAGTGGGGAGCGCCGCTTCCTTCGTAGGAGCCGCCGCATCATCCATTGTTCCCATCCCATCTGCCGTCTTGAGCAGTGCCGCGGCCGCAATTTCAGCATCGGTCGTGAGCCCCGCCTCGTCCTTTGTCGCTGGCGCCGTGTCCTCCATCGCGCCCATTCCGACCGCCGTTCTGTCCAGCGCTGCATCCGTGGCCAGCGGAGCAGCTGCCTCTGCTGTTGCGCTTGCTAGCGGCGTGATGTCTTCAGCCGCGAACCTCCCCTCGGCGGTCAACAGCGCTGCTCTCACGATCGCCTCGCCAATCGCAGTTTCCGCTGCCTCCCTCGTCCCCGCCACCGTGACCTCGCTCAACGGTCTCGTCGCTATCCTCACCACTGTCGCCAATAGCGCCGCCGCAACCATCAGCTTGAGCCTCCAAGTGAGTGACCCTATTTCGGGCACCCATTTTAAACACTAATGTTTTCGTCTAGAACATTGTTAACCAGCTGGGCCCTATCGTTAACTCGGCAGTGGTCGCCCTTAACGGCGTGGTTTGTCCCTCTCATCCATCTACTTTGCCGCGATTTAATCTCCCCGACAGAGTTCCACCACGGCAACCTTCACCTCGACGCAGCTCTCCACGGTCAACTCCGCGGTCGCATCCCTGCAGACTGTGGTATGCTTTATTTTATCTCCGCGGACTAAGAGATGCTCACGCGCAATAGGTGACCAAATTGAACGCCCAATCCACTACGCTTCCCCGCGACATCGTTACCGCCATCACCCCCCTGGTTGCCGCCCTGCAGGTACTTCAATTGCTCCTCGGACCAGCCAAGTATCTAACCTCATCTTATTAGGCCACTGCCGGTGTTCTCGGAAGCTCCGCATCCGCCCTGGCAATGGGTATCGCCGCCTTGTAGACGCGTCCGCGAACCGTCCCTTTCCTTCGCATTCTTTGGGTAGAAATGTTGTAGAATTCGCTAGATGTGCTTCCTTGTATATTTTAGACGGATGAGCAATGTATATTCGGAATCCACTTTCGCAGTTACTACTCCCATTGCATGTGCGAGAAACAGCCACCGTCACCCGTATGTAGGGCCCGCTCAATTTCAAGAAAAACCACTTGAATGGAAGCTCTGAGAATTTAGCTGACCAATTGTGGTCCTGTATTCCATGCGAGAGAATCGCTTCAGGTGCTGAAAAGGCTCAGACGTTTTGATTCTTCTCTGATTTTTTCCCTGCGATTCAAGTCGAGCAGGACGTGTTATGGACGCGTTGTTTGGTCGCTGCCCGGATCTCATCATTTTGATCATTACCTAATCTTTTGACTCACTGTACGACTTCCAAGACAAAATTGGTGTGGTTGAAGCGTCTCTAAAGGCGGCATCTTTTTTCTTGCTACTCATATCAACTCCCATCCAGATGTCAATCCAGATCTCAGGACCCGCCGCGACGGCCCTAGCTTCCCTGAGTACATCCCAGGTGGCATTCATTCAGGCCCTCCCGAAGGCGGAACTACACGCGCATCTCAATGGGTCTATCCCTATCGCGGAACTTCAACAAATGGCGCACGAATACTCCGGCACATCGGACAAGGCTGCCTCAGACGCGCTCCAGGCTGGAATCGCCCACCTCCAGAATGGGGTGGTCCTCGACGAAATCTACGACTTCTTCAACTTGTTTCCAGCAATATATGCCCTCACGTCGAATCCCAAGAGCCTGCGGCGCGCAACCCGTGCGGTTTTGGCCCAGTTCTTGGACGGCCCCTCTCCACAGTGCGAGTACCTGGAACTTCGGAGCACGCCGAGGGAGACTGCGGAGATGAGCAGGATCGACTACGTGCGGACGGTTCTGGACGAGGTGGAACGGTACCCACAGTCCAGAGCGGCGCTGATCGTGAGCTTGGATCGACGGATGAGTCCAGACGTTCTTCGAGAGTGCGTCGAAATTGCCCGCACATTAAAGGAGGAAGGAAGACGAGTTGTCGGCGTCGACCTGTGCGGTGATCCACAGGTAGATTCTCGTTCCATCGCATCGTATCGCGCTGATTTAACTCTTTAGGCAGGAGATATGGACATTTTCTCTGAACATTTTACTGCTGCCAAACGCGCTGGTCTGGGAATTACATTGCATATCGCAGAGGTACCTGGTCCTTTTCCCCAGATCTTCTCCGATTAAAAAAGTCCCCAGACCCCTGCCAACTCTGACGAGGAGACCCTCCGACTTCTCTCGTACGCCCCCGATCGCCTCGGCCACGCCACTTTCTTGAACGACGCCGCAAAGACCATCGTCCGCACAAACAAGACCTGCATAGAAATCTGTCTGTCCTCGAATCTCCTGTGCGCATTTTTCTTTTCATTCCACCCGTCGCTTATACACCGAAGCTGCAAAACCGTTGTTCAGCTCGAGGACCACCACATCCGATACTATCTCAAGCACGATCACCCAATCGCCATCTGTGTGCGTCGAATTTCCATCTCGCGGCTTCTCTTACGTCTTTACACTCACTGTCCAGACGGATGACACCCTCCCGTTCAGGACCTCTCTCCTGGGCGAATACGCCCTGCTGATGGCCCCACAGCCCCTTGGCCTGGGCCTCAGCGAAGGCGAGGTGCGGAGGATCGCCGAAATGGGCATGGCGACGCGGTTTGGGGCACAAGTTTAAATCGTTTCGTTGATCGTTACGGCTGCGCTGTCCACAGGTCGGTGGATTTTTCCTCCCGTGACTAGATACAATCTTCGTAGCTGAAGTACAAAAGTCCCGGAGAACGAACGGAATGTCACGTCTGATCCTACTGTACGTTCCCCTGACTGTTCAGGGTCACCGCGTGCAGCAGTGTCGTAACGAAACATCGCAGTTCTTCCCGCTGTCTTGCGGCCGCGCGCGGTAATTAACTGGATACCCCATATTATCCCCGCCCCCCGCCGCAATCACGATCTATGTGCCACCGGAAGAACGGTGCCCAAGTCCTTGACAAAGTCTTTATTCTTACGGAATCGCGCCCGATGGCATATGGTGGTACGGGTGTCGATGAATTCTTGACCCTGAATCTCCGATCTTCTCGCTTTGGGGGTATATTTAGCAATCTAGAAAGAGGTCACTGTCACGGGTATGCAAACCTCTTGTTAGGAGAAGCATAGTTGTTCAAACCCTTTTAGGTGGGCATCCGCCGAATCCCGTCCGGCGCAGCATATAATCGAAAACAGATTGGAAACTTCACGAATGCAGAAAATTTGGATATCTCCATCGAAAGGGCTGAAAAATTCTACTGTATTGTTATCGCAAGTGGAAAGAATGTTAATGAACCCAAGTGATGTCTAACGGTCTATAATTGTGCCAGATGTAGATTCATTGCTATCCTACTAAGGCGTAGACCAGGGGCCACGCAGTTCCAATGCTGGGCGTCCCATTGAAATGGCTGTGGGTCTGTGCGGTGCATTGACAGGGTGACAGAAGGCGACAGCCCGCGGACCATGCCGTTCATGCAGAGGTAAAGCCAATATGACCTTTTGCGAGACTAAAACAATATTTGAACAGTCGGCAACGTGAGGAATCGTACAATACCTCAGAGTTCGAAGGGATATATATATATATTCCATTCCTCGACTAGATGCGGTAAATGAAAATTTGAGCTCCAAAGTCTGGGGATGGTGGGACTGCTGCGGCTTAATGTCTAGGATGTCCGCAAATAAATCACAGGACTACGGGGAGCGCCGGATAATTCTATTCAGGAACCCCGGTTGCAGACAGAAACCCCCTCTTATTGGTTGACTTTCCATAAGCAGAGAATAGTCCCGTCGCATTTCCGAGCTTGTTTGAGAGTGCCGACGATGAGATCAACCCACGAAATGTTCAACTAGTCTGTACACGGCCGACGTTCCCATAAGACAGAATATATAAATCAGTGTAGTCCTCATTCGTGAACAAGGGCCGGAACGAACTCCGGCAGGCAATGGGAGTGCACCAGACTTTTCTCGAGACGAATGGGTAGCTTGATGGCTCGGGAGGAAGGCGAAGAGTGCCCATCACCACCCAAGAGAGTTTATTCCATCTAATAAAATCTGTAGGGGGGGTCCCTACCCCCCCTACAGACTTTCATAGATTTCGACTTCATCTTGTACGTATTCTTGTCTCCGAGCTGATGGGGTCCTGACAGCTGCCTCGGCAATGGCGGCGGAAAGTGCGTAAATATTCTGGGGAATTTATCTGTGCTTACGGAAAGTCACCCATTCGGAAGCCCTTAGATTATTGAACTTTCGGGGGCTTCTGTCTGATCCGCGCCTCCAGCCGAAACTGAACAACACCGTTCACCTAGTAAGTCGCGTCGAAAAATGTTTTTTGGGGTGTCTTTGTGGCTCTCATCCCACATGTGATCTGCCCCGAGTCTCGAAGCTCACATTCTAGTTGGAGGTGAATGATGCGGGTTTTCGATCCAGTCAACTACTCTGAAAATGCAATGCAGGGGTAAGGAACTGTGAGCAGGGTGAAGCCAAGAGAGCTGCCGAGAGTGCCGAGTCATGAGTTTCCCTTTCGCCTCCAAACCATCTTCAGCTCGTGTCTCTACAATAAGCCGTGTATAGCCTCATTCTCTTCCTTCAGCTGTTCAAGCTGGATATCCACGTCGCAACTGTCGCGGCCAAGCCGATGACCTCGTTCTCGCGTCGATGGAGTCTGGACTGGACATATGCACTCATACCACTCGATGGGCCCTCAAACCATGACTGGACCTGTGCACGCCGCTAGATTGACTCGATTCGTTTAAAAGTACGCCTCGTTCAGGGTCATAAACCCACTGGTCCGAATTAGGCAGGTCCTGGCGGGGACCTCCGGCCGCAGAAGCCTGGGTTTCTGCATAGAAAATGTTTTTGCAGGGGTTGCTGTCTGGAACCGGGGTTTCTGAATAGAATTATCCGGGAGCGCCAGCCAGGGAAGATTTCCTGTAACTGTCCTGTCAACCTCAGACCAGCAGGATTTGGAATGGTACTACCAGCTGATTCAAACAGGAGTGGACACAGCAGTAGCAGTGGCGCCGCAATGGCATATTATTGACTCTTGAGCGGCTGAGCCGGTAGCGATTTGCCAGCAGCGACCAGGACGTCTGGTGCGTTCAAGATCTTTAAGGTTACTACCCAGCTGTTTCCATACCCTGGAAACGCCTGAAGCTCCGGAACGGATTCGGATATCTCAAATGGCCCCTATGAGGTTGTGTCTCGGCTTCTTCCGGCACCAACGAGACAGGCGCCCAAATAGGCACCGGAACTCTACTAACCTTCAATCGCATAAGTATACCCAAGCCCTATCCGTAGTGACCCCAGGCTCTTTTGATGAGTATCATGAAAGTAAGAAGATTTTTGAGACACAGCATGGCGGTTCGATATCCATCTGCGCACAGAATGTCCGACCCATGTGCGACAGTAGAACCAAAGTAGAACCTCACATAAAACCAGCACCAGCCTTCCAGTCCAGAGAGCTTTTATTTACCACATACTGTACATTCTGGATGCCAACATCCTGAATTTGTGAATATCGAGGAATCAGACACTACATCAAGGAGGTTCACCGCATTTAGAAGGAAAGGGCAACCTTATTTAGGTTTCAGCCCCGGCAACTCAATGTTGTGCGGACTCTCATTAGAGACAGGGATGCCGCAAAGATGCCGCGGGTCAGACGGCATTCGGGAATCAGGACCATACAAACGTTCGTAATTAGCGCGGATTGGCTTCCCGGGTTTAACCGCGCCGTCTGAAGTAGAAGACACCAGAACTCAGTGAGAGACCCAATCGCTGCCGTCTACTGTGAGGGAAAATAATGTAGGAATTTGGCTGAAAACTATTTCGGCGGTAAGCACAACAGAAGTCCACAAACTTCATAAACCAAAGGAATAATCAAAAGCCGCCGTCAACTCCAGATATCGGTCCTTAGTGGCGTACGCCTGGAGCGACAGACCCACTAGGAATATTCCCATTTTCGCAGAAGAGAGGCGACCCTCGAACTATTTCCATTCCACGGTCTAGAAACTTCATACTACCGACGCATACTTCTCCATGTTCTGCAAGAGCGTCTCCCACCGCCCACCGTGCCATTCCTTAATCTCCTCCCACCGGTCGGGTATTACCAGCTTGATCCAGATAACGTACCCTGCGATCACCATGTCCGCATAGCAGGGCGCATCACCCATTAGATACGCGCTCCCATCTCCATTCGCGCGAATCCACTCATCCAATTTCCCGAATCCCTCGTTGAGCTTCACCCACCCGGCGACGTGCTCCGCGCCTGTCGGCACAAGATCTTCCAGCGTCTTACCCCACAGCGCCTCCCTCGTGCGGCGGAAGTAAGCCTCACTAACGGGGTTCAACTTGGTGTTCGTGCCCGGGACTGCATATGGGAACACCGAAGATAGCAACGGATTCACGGCGTCTTCAAAGGCACGATGCAGCCCGACGGTGCCCGCGGGCATCAGCGGCGGCGTGTCCGGGTAGGTCACGTCCAGATATACGGCGATCTTGGTTGAATCGGAGACGACCGCGCCTGCAGCAGGCCGTTAAATACAGCAATCTCGCAAGCTTTGACCTATGGAGAGTCGTAAGTACCTGTCGATGGGTCGTGAATCATTGGAAGGGTGTAATGCGGGCGTCCATCGGGCTTCTTCCGTGTCGGCGCAGCCCCGATTTCCTTGCTGAAGGGTTCGATTTCAGGGTATTCTAGCCACACGGTCTTGTACGGGATGCCCTTGTAGTTGAGCGCGTATCTGAATCACGAGTTGGTTTCACTCGATCTGCAAATTATTCCGCGGATCCGCCTGCCTTGTCTTCCAGGTGTTGAACGACCAGGCCTTGTTGGGGAAGGTCGACGGGATGTCGTAGAACACGATTTGAGACGCCATCGATGTCGTGGCCCTAAGGAAGCGGGTGGGAACGGGGCGCGCGAGCACGGGGCCCAATCTCGAGTTCGGTGGGAACGAAATCACGGTCACGGGATACTATACCCGTTCAGCCGCTTTCGATTGATGTTCAATGTTCGTTGCACATGGTGTTGTCTGCTGGGAGGCGCGGGAAATAACTCTCGCCCGGGCACCGCGGGAGAGGCCGCAGATTGGCTGCAGTGTTTTGCGGAACCCATAGCGATACCGAGTGGCCGTACCTTTCCGGATCACGCTCGCTAAAAGTGACAATGGTGCTGCGGCGATGGGACGGGGTCAGGACAGAGACAAAAGGATAGACATCGCGGAGATATCTTGATGCGAACAATACGGAACGACGCCGAGAGCCAAGGACGCACCCTGGAATTTGCCGATGGCTCTGGGTAAGTATGCATTTAATTTTATAGGCGCAAGTTAATTCCTAGGACAGCCACGACTGTTTCCGGAGTTCGGCGTCGATTAATTCCGTGTCCGCCGTAATTCGTTGAGTGATTATGATAATTCCGCGATTGTACTCGCCGTGATTGTGGCGCACGCAGTTGGCACCAATGCTTGCAACATCGAACCAGCCGGGTCGTTTCATTCGTAACTCGGTGTCCCCGGACTCCGCGAAGGTTTCTAAGGCCCTTACTGATCTTTGTCGCTTCAAAGATTTTAGTCAACGCCGAGGAAGACCACACCGCGACGCATGGGGAAATATATGAGCGTCGATCCACTCGCTTTGAATCAATGATACCTGCTTCCCCGACTACAGGTCATGATCAGGCACCCCATGGGAGATGAACACAATACAATACACTTGCTAGCCGATGTATAGGAAACTGGGCTGGCTGACAGGATCGGCCTTAACCGGGTATGGCGACCACGACTGGCAGCGTCCGATAGCCGAGGAGATTTGTAAGATATTGGCCGGGGAATCGGTCACAGAATAGTTTTGTGGAGTAGGTTCGGGAGAAGCAGATGTGATGGTGGGCGGCCTAAGAATGACACTGACATGAAGAGAAAGTTGTGGTGAAATTTCGGTGTCCGTGCCCCAACTGTGTGGGGGTTGTCTGAGGCAATCGCCAAGGAATTGCTACCATCGGGTGACAAAAATCGGCAGTGGCGCAATCAGGTTTGAAGAATGGCAGGTAGGTAGGCAGGCAGGCTACATTGTTAGTTGACGAAATTGCGGTGGGAGTTCGGGGAGCGAGCACCAGTTGTATGGGATGCGCTGTCTGGGCAATTGCCAACTTGCAAACATTAGTACCATGGGGTGAAGCGAGTCGACACAGGTTTGAATAAGGCAGAAGAATTGTTGGTCGACGGAGAATTCGGATACAGTCGTAACTACTTAGCGTTCAATCCACGAACAAATCGTTCTTCTTGTGCCAGCCCTCGAGCGATTCAGGTGCATAGTTCGTGTAGACCTCCTTGGGCCCCTCTGGGAGGCGCACGTAATCTGGCTTGCTTTCCGCCAAAATGCACACCTGCATGACGCGGAGATATCAATCCATGCACGGAATCCGACAGGATAAGGGATTCACCATTGTCTTCGGACTCTGAAGGGTGGGAGAATCTATGGCGGATGCAAACGGGTGCACCAACTCCGGCCTACATGCAATTGCACCATGTAAGCTATTACGATACAACCGTGGAAGAAATTCGACTCACCATGTCTTGTCGTACAGCCAGAGCATAGCCGAGCACTTGGAACAGAAATTACGTTCCGAGGAAGCAATCCTTTCCTCGGAGGTGTCTCTATCCATGACAGCTTCATACACACTACACTCGCGGGAACGCTCAGTCCTCGGGAGGACAGAAATGATGAACAGCACTGCACCTGATGTATTCTTCGCCTTGCTCAATCTTCAATGTCTCGAAATGGCCACCGAGATTGACGGAGCCGCTCATGCCCCCAATTTTACGACAGATGGAGCAAAGACACAGCTAGGGGGCGTTTCGTAACTCTTGTGGAATGTGCTGAAAATATCACCGATGGCTGACCTGGTAAGGAACTGGAGTGCTGGATTGGAGGCTGAACCGGACTGCACCGCAGTGGCAGCTCCCTTTCAGTTCAACGGGCATGTTGGAGGAGGTCGAAGGTTGAGACGCATTGGTGGAGCCAACGGCACGTGGATGGTCCGTGCACGCACCCGCACGGACCTACGGCATTCTCCGCACCTATAAAAGGCTGTGCAAAGTTTTGCTCCTCCCACGAAGGAAATGCCACGCTGGTTGTCGCAGAATCACCGGCCCTCAGTGCCAATTGACCTTCGGGTCACTTGTCCTTCAAGACCAATCCAGTACTAGGAAATATCGCGGCCACTATTCCCACGCCGCGGTATGTCGATTTATCGCTGGTACATACCCTTCTCTCCTTTTCTGCTTGCGGCAGAAGACTTCTTCCACAAGATCTCTCGAGGTGAGTTTCACGCTACTTCCTTTCATACTGTCGTTAGGAGGCGTCGAAGATTGAAAAATATAAACTGATTTAATGAGTCGGATCCGTTTCGGCGGGCTAGACGACAATTTATTTTGTTGAGACCCTCCTTTCGCTTTCTGTTTCGGTTTCGTGTGCTTTTTACTGACTTCCGTTTTCGCAGATGGCTGTGGTACCGCGACGACGATGGGGATGTGATTGTGTACATATTCTGTCCTACGTATTTTGCTAGCAAATAAACGATTGCGTATCTTCATACAAGTCCATCCTTAGCTATGGTGCGCTTAACTAATCCACCGCCATAAAGTTATGATGATAAAGCGACTAGTCCCAAATCGGCCAAAGGCCGAAACCTTTTTTTTGGTGTGCACCTCTGTGGCCACCTGGAGCGATGTTTTTTGCCTCCTACCTATCCTACCTACCCCCACTTCTGTAAAAAGCCCAAACACTTGCTTCTGAGCCCCGCCCCACTGTGAAAGTCCTCCCAAACCGAAATGCTTGCGAGATGCATTGATGGGTGGATGCTTCCAGCCCCAGCATGAGGACTCAAGATATCCAATTTCATGTCCTGAACGTTGATTACCGGCAGTCCAAATCCCATAGACATGTTCCAAAGCGTGTCGCAAAGGATTTTGACCAGTATGTAGGCGGCCGGTTTTGGCAGACAGTCCCAATTTGGCTGGTCCGAGAGTTTATAACTCTCTCAATTTTGCCGCTAATGAAAATCTGTCTTGCCAAAAGTTCCCCCCTGATGAGCTGAGTGTTTTCTCAAGGGGAATTATTAAAAAAACAGATTTTTTCTGACCTCCTAGTGACAGTTGTTGCAAATTGGTGGTGTCTAAGGTAAGCGCACCATATTCCGACTAAGCTACACGTCACCAGTTGTAATTGCTCAGCGTGCGTAGCTAGCAGCTAGTAAATTGCACTCAGCGATTGAACGTTTGAACTCGCGAGAACCCGCAATCAGTTCAACATAAGATACATAACACAACATCGCGTTGTACAATAAGAATATGCTAGTAAATTGCACTCAGCGATTGAACTTGCGAGAACCCACAAAACGTAGGATACATAACACAACATGGCGTTGTGCAATAAGAATATAAATGCAATATTCTACAATGGCTAGCAATACATTAACTATCTAACTAACTAACAACTAGGCCCGCATTACTATCTATATTAACAACCCCTGATCTACCGCCATCTCATCCAGGAGACGTGCGGAATTTTCAGGATCTGAATCCTGAATCTGAGTGGAATGCGACTCGACGTCGCCAAGCCATCCCGCGAGCCCGTCGGATCTCGGTGACAGCCCCATCCCAATCCCCATCCCAACATTCGGATCGAGCAGCGCAGGCCCCGAGCCCGAGGTCTCCCACAGCGAGACCTGCGCGAGCCAGTAGAACGGCAGCGAGTTGCACACGAACGGCGGCTCCCCCGCGGCGGCGCCGCCTGCGCTGCCCTCCTGCGCTCCCGCGGCGGCGGCCTCGGGGCTCGTGAGCCACAGCTGCAGCCAGTTGTCGAGCACGACCTGCGTGCGGAACATAAAATCCGCGCCGCCCGCCTGCGTCGCCACGAGCGCGAAGCACGACCAACCGCCCGGTGGCGGCGCGCGCTGCTCGACGGAGATGTTTCGCAGCACCGTGTGGATGAGCAGGAAGAGTGCGAAGGGCGGGAGCTGTAGGCGCGGCGGTGCGGAGTTGGCGTCGACGTTGGCGGCGGTTGGGTCGGTGGAGGTGGAAGGGGTGTTGAGGTGGTCGGCGGGGGTGGAGAGGGCGGTGAGCGCGCGCTGCATGCTCACGCCATATATGCGCGCGATGCCGACGCCGTACGGCCCCGGCGTGTGCGCGACGGCGAACCACTCCGCGGCGCTCGGCGCGCGCCACAGCGCGTCGTCACACGGGAGGTGCACGTCAAGCTCCGCAGGCGAGAACGCCGGGGGCGACGCCGAGTACATGCAATGGCAGCAGTCATGGAAGTACGCGAGGAGCAGTGCCCTGATCGCCTTGGTTGAGAAAAAAACAACGCAACAATTAGGAATTGAACACACCGTTTGATTGTCGCGAACTGGATCCATTCTCGCCATGCGGCCTCGAGGGAGATCGGATCACTCCAGTCGGGTGCGGTCCACGACCCGACGCGCTCGATGAGGCCTGTTTGCCGAATCATCTGTGGGACATGTCAATCACCGCCGATGTGTTGTTGTTACGCAGGGACGTACCGCCACCAACATCGCGTGATGTTGCACATTCGAAGGCGCGAACCCGCCACCCTCGCGCTGGAACAGACAGATCGTCTGCAGCAGCACAAGCGCGAGGATCAGGTGCGTGTGATGTGACGCAGACGCACTCACGCCCGCATCAGCGCTATTGTTACTGTTCTCGTTCACCTATGGGCGCGCAATCAGCATTTGTCGAAGTCGCCGCTGTCAACGTGCGACGATCTGCGGGGCCACGTACCGTGCTGAACTGCTCGCTTATCTCCGCAGTGGCGGACACGAGCGTGGTTTCGACGAAAGCCGCTGCAGCGGGCGTCTTGACGAACAGCGCGCCGCACGCGTGGAAGATGCGCGCGAGCGTCGGGGGCGTGTCCGCGAGACGCCACGTCGCAGCGTGGATGAGCGGCACCTGCGCAAGGAAACGCGTGAAGAAGAGGTGCACTGGAGTGACGTTGCCGATCAGTGCATGTACGAGATGGGAGTTTAAGCGGCGTACGGTACATGTCCAGCGCCTGGTCATGCGAGGAGAAACCCTGCAGCTCGCGCGCGTCGACGCAGTCGAGGGTGAGCGCGGGCTGCGCCATGGAGGCGGTGGTGTTGTACGAGTTGCCTAGGAGCAGAGGGGGCTCCGGGGAGCGGATCAGCGAGGCGAAGAGGTCGATGTCCCGACTGCGTGCTACCGGTGTCAATGCGGAGTCCCTGTTCAACCCAGAGGCCGACTTGGTTCCATCATCAAGAAGACCTGACGATAGGAATCCGGGGGAGGGGCATGGGAACAGCGTCTGGTCGAAAGGGGATAGCGCGGCCAGCGGATCTTCATACAGTCCGACATCGAAGGGGAAGTCGAATGGATTAGGCTCGTCGAAGGTCTGGAAGTCCTCCGATGGCGGTGGGGAGTCCATGGAGGATTCCGAGGAAGTCCCAGATTCCGACAAGGGCGGGAGGTTGAGAAGGAAGGAGGAGGGGGAGGTGCTGCCTGTGCGCGACACGTCCTCTGACGCTGGGGACTGAGCCGTCGGGGACATGAGGGGGCTAGAAGGATTGGTCTCTGGCGGCGTGGCTGTGGTCTTGCGGGACCCCGCTTTTGAGGAGAGGCTCTTGTTGCGTGACTCCTCGGGGTCGTTCTGAAAGACACATTCGCGGCCTCGGGAGGTACATTTGGCGCAGGGATACTGCAGGTTGCACTTTATTTTAGATTCCGCGCAGGCCTGTCGGCTTGTTAATCACCGTCGCATATATATTTGGACGATACACTTACTTCGCAGGACTTTCTTCGAGAGCGGTTGACGCTTCTGCAACACAATCAGTATCCATCCCACTATTGTTTGATTACATCAAGAACTTACTGGCCGCAGGTGCGTTTATGCCGTGTGAGCAAATCACTTCTTGTGAACTCAGAGTTCTTGCACAACTGCGCAAAAGATATTAGGTTTGAGCATGGGAAAGACAGATGGACTCACGTTGCAGCGATGGAGTCTTTCGTTGGTGTCTGCAGAAGCCTGTCAGCGCTGAAATCGAGAATGCAATCGCCACGTACGAGATCGCAGGTGCCGATTTAGGTGCGTCGTGCGCGTGAACTTTGCTGGACACAGAGAGCATTGCTTGGTCTGCGGCAGCGATGGGACGTTGCCCTTGTGCGCGCGCATCCGGGAGAGGCCCAGCTCGGTGTCCTTTGCGGTCATGGTAGAGGGTAGAAAGCAAGGGTGTGTGGGGGATCTATAACATGATAAAGTTAGCAGACGGGGATATATGTAAATGGATGCTTCTTCTTACCAGACTACACGCTCGCTAAATGGAGAGATGGGGTATACGCATCAGTGACACATTGAGCGTCGGACGTGCCTTATCAAAGAACATCGAACCTTTTGGGGACACTCGTCCTAGCCGAGATACTGGAGCAGTAGTGATCAAAGGTGCAGTGGACCAAATTGGACGGATCCCGAAAGATTTCTTGATTGTGACGCGAGCTGTCACTACAGAACCCCAGAGCTGTACGCGGTCAAGTTACAGGTATATTTAGCAATGTTGGATCCCAGTAACGTGGAGCAGATGAAGACAAGCAGATGCAGAATCAGTCAATGTAGGGACGTGCCCGTGTTGGTCGGCAATCACATCAGAATGAAGTGCACAGCCACACCTGAGGACAGCCAGGCAGGCAACCACCCTGCAACGGCGGCGACAGCTTGGCGCCGTGACAAGGCCCTGTTCGCCTCCCTTTGGCCGTTCTTTCCCCCATTGCCTCCTCGACAACGCCATACAAAAAATAAAAATCTTAGGATATTTCTGTCGTCGTTCCAGTCAGCATCTGCGCGGATACTTTTGGATTCCATTGAGAATCGGGGAGAGCGTCATACAGATTTGAGGGCTTTGTAAAATATGCAAATCTTACGCGAATCGTCTTATGCTGCTCTTGTCAGTGATCGATACTTATCATCCCTCGATATCCCCGTTCACTTCTCCCCGCCTCGGGCGGGGCGGTGCGCCGAAAATTATTGGGGATTTTGACATATGAACCGCACTCGCAGGGCGGACTTTGTGAGGTAAAATAAAATCTACGTCGGTGATAGCCGAGTGGGGGGCACGCCCATAGACTCCGGTTACCAGCGCCGTATAGCGCCCGGCGTCGGCCGGGGCCCTCATGGAGGCAATTACTCTCTCAGTCCGTCCAAGGGGCAGGCGCTATTTCCCCCGGCCCACCGAATAAATCGCGACATCTACAGACCAAGTCGCCCCGGGCAGATTGACGAGATGAAACCGAAGCATAGTCGACGTCAAAAGGCACATACCTGTGCCCGCGGGCACTTGGCGAGGGCTTCAGGTTGACATCAGGTGTTGTGTTGCTGCCAGCGCTAATGAGGAGTTGGGGCCGCACCGTCCGGTCGGTCTCGCACGATTGTCAATGGTGACATGGCACAATCATAGTATTGTCCAATGACTCCAGTCTCTCTCCAGTATTTAAATTTAAATCCAACGAGCTATTTGTTCCCAAGAGTCACAGTGACTGTGGTCAATTCGAACAATTCAACATCCCATCGTCGGCCGACGCCACCGACGGAAGTAAAAGCGTTCGAGGTACGGCCCGCAGTATTTCCGCTTACGGCGGCGGGAGGCGAACGACATCGACGCCACTGATTTTTAATAACCAACATCCTACATGCTTATTGACTTACGCCACGCCATGCGGGAGTTGACTTCAACACCTCGAACAAGTTACAGCTCGAACTTGAATTATTAAATAAGGTCTGCCTGGATTGACGCTGGCATGTCATTTATAGCACGCACGGCGGGATTATGAATTGGTTTGGTTGCCCCAGGCTCGAGATGTTATGTAGCTTTTGCACATGGCACATGTCTTGAATCTACCTCAAGGCTGGAATTCCAATTTCCAACAAAGTGCGGTGGCAGTTTAAGGTACATTTATTTTACTTACATTATGTAACATCTGCCCACAGTTGGATCCCTACGAGACTCGGAGTCGGAAGGAGGGTGGAGTAAAATTAATTGGCACGGGTTCATCTTTGTGGCCTACCCCGTACACGCGCGTACGCATCGCGATTATTAGTAGCATTATTTGTGCGCCCCGCACCCCAGGCTAATTACGAACGACTCGGAAGGGGACGGAATAATTAGGTCGGCTTCCTCGTACAGGCGCGTACGCATCGTCATTATAATTAGTATATTTGTACACCCTATCAGATCGCGCTATTAGTATTCTTGAAAGCGCGGGTTCGCACGGGAGCCAGCACCGTCAACGTCATCATCACCGATAAAGAACACTGTGAGAATGCGGGAGGGTCGGAAATGGCAGGGCGGGAAGACGCTGTGTTACCTAGCAAGTGGGTGGCGGGTATAAGTGTACTGGGGGTAGTAAAGCGAGTCAGAAATACTTCGCTTCTGGAGCCTCGCGACCGGGAGAGGCACACCGCCTCGGCGCAGGCGGCGAGATCTGCATCAGTCGTCAGTAGAAAATGAAAATAGAAATAGAGTAATAGCATCAGTTCGCGGACCAATCGCGGGGTTTTGGAGCTAAATCAATATTCCGCGCAGCATGCCCCGACTCGGGACGCGCCCCGCGCATTGCGGTGCAGCGGTACCAAGCCAGGGTCGAACTGAGCGTTGCGAATGGGCGCTCAGTGTTTGTTTGGCGCTCGCTAAGTTTAACTGTGTGATCGCCGCCGTTTGAAACATGCTGGTAGCCAAGAATCGGATCGCCGGGAGGCTATCATTTTTCAAGCTGCTTCACGCTCAAACCCAACCGAACCCAAACTCAGAAACCTGTGGTCGAAAGGGCGGCCAGATCACGGCGGATGGATGTTTCAACGCGCCGTCCTGCAGCACTGCAACAGCGGCAATCACCGATTGGCGACCTCGCTCGGGGTCACATTCGAACTTGCCGGTAGATCTAGAAGGCACCGCCCGGCGTCCTAGCTTAACATTTTATGTCGCGGTATTTTGCTACGGCATAAACTATCTGTCGTTTCCATGGCCATATGCAGCGGGCTTCTGAAGTTACCTCAAGAAACGACAGACAACACGAAGGGGGGATGACCCGAGGTCTGATGCTTTGCGGATTCCGTCACGCAGTGGCAGGGATGGGCGAAATGAGCCGCAAGGGGATTTGATGAGACGGTACTTGTGATGCATGATGAAAGTCAGTGTTCTGACAGGCGCCGCCGCCGGCGCGCTGTAGCAGATAGGAGAGCGTGCGCGCCCAGGGAAGCAAGGCACGCGAATAGTGAGGTAAAATGAATGAAGAGTAGCCGGGGTTTCGCCGAATTCATTTTACAGAATTCGAGGGTGCCTAGCGATCATTGGCAGCTCGGTCCGGAGTCAGCTCAAAATTAAGGGGCGACTTTGAGTAAGGGAATCAGGGCAAGATTCATTTTGAGGCGTTTTGGCGGCGGAGGAACCGAGCAATTTCGAGCACTAAGCAAATGTTATTTTAAGGATCGTAGAGTCCGGAGTCTGTGGTTTTACGTTGTGTCGACGTGCTTCGCACTTTGAGTTCTTCAGTATAACGGCGTCGGTTCGAGGGGAACACAGTGTGTTCAAGTGTTCAATTGAGGTAGGTCGAGACAAATCGGAATTGTTTTGCGCGTCATTCGATTTCCCATTCCACGATCATTGTCAGAGTCTGGGGTAGATTGGATGTCGGGTAGATGACCTTCGACTCAGAGTTCTACGACTGTGACGTCGGGTTCTACGAGGTCTATGAAGACCGGGCAATCACTCGCCCATGGTTCGAAGCTGTCATTCGACATTGCCGTTGGTTTAAAATTACATTCAATTAGAGGGAAGAAGCTCGGCTATTTGGAAGAAAGGCAGAAGCCGTGTCGAGATTTGAGATTCAAAGTCACCATATCAACTGAAGCGACGCATCGGCTCCGGACGCCGCCCACGGTGTGCTTCTTAAACGGGTGATGAGGTAAAAAACCTCGAAGAAGATCCATGAGAACCGGTGACAAGATCTGTAGGAGGAGTCGGGCGAGCGTCAGGTGCTAGGCGGCCGGGATGCACGGGCGTGGAGGGTGCAAGGGTTTAAAGGGTGTTCAGTTGAGCGCGCTTTAGAATTACCTTCGAGGCAGATAAATTCGGAGTTGAGTGCGGGTTCGATTGATCAGCTTGAATCTCGTCATCCTCAGGGCTTCTTAGAATTTTATTCTGATTACAAGACGGCATTGGACGTCTATTTCGTTCTTTACTGTCGTTGATTCTAGGTCATTGTGGTTTTGAGGGAAAACCAACACAACCTTCGTGGTTCTGTTGTCCGAATCAAGGTTGAATTACGGGCCGAGCCTTGCCGATGTCCTAAACACGGCACACTGCACAGAGTCGGGTATATCTGATTTTCGGCGTCTTATGTTGTTATGCGTAGAGCATCGATATCCAACATGCGAGTATCAACTCACCGCGCGCAACTTTGGGTGCGGGAAACGGGGTGCGCTCGTGCCAAACGAGGTGGATCAGGCGCGCTGGAAATGTCGAGCGGCCGGGGTTGATTGATCGATGTTGGATTGAACATCAATTTGGAATTGGAACGTTGGCCTTTGCATCGACACGGGTTTGGATCTGGCTCAGCCTAAGGTCCGGAGAGTTCTAACGTCCTTTTCCAGAGAATGATCTAGTGGAATGAATAAACGACTCGTGCATTTGAATTTTTCAGGCATCACTAGACACTTGACGACGTCGGGGTGAATCTAAATTTATCCTGGAGTCGGTCCGTCTCGAGATACGAACCCTGGTCACATCGTATCGAGATTCGAAAGAAAAAGAAACAACGCGACGCGTCGGCCGCGGGCCCCCGCGGCCTGCTTCTTGAACTGGGGATGTGCGTAAAAATCTCGAAGTAGATTGTCGTGGGTCTCCGTCGGTAGCGTTATCGTCGGCGAATTTTATATTGATTTTTGGATCTGGTAGGGATATCGCTGGGCGTAAAAACCTCGAAGCGGATTCAGAGAATCAGAGCAGGAGACATTTCATTCTAAATTGTGGACAAGGATATCGATGTGCGTAAAAACCTCGAAGGGGATTCAGAGCAAGGGGCATCATTCTACATCATTCAACTTTGGACAGGCCTAAGGCGAAGAAATAGTGCGCCATTGTGCGGAAGCGCGGGAATTTCTTGGTGGTGCGAAAAGGATCGCCTAGCGTCGGGGATGGGTGCGTGAATTTAAATTCCAAAGCGCGCAAGGGCTCCGGAGTCCGTTTTGGTTAGGATGAAGAAAGCAAGTTCGGAATTGGCCGCGAGCTCGCGTTGGATTGATCAATCGGTTGGATTGAGGCGCGGGTACACTCTCGGTCTAGCTCACCGTCTTGAGATAAACCGTTGATTGACTTTAATTTTCTCATATAACGGGCTCTCGTACGGCAATCACTGATCTCGGCTCCAGATGTGGTCTCCGCGCGTTCCGAGATCGGTGATCCGAGGCAGAAGATGGAAAAGATGAGCGGAGACAGGGAGAGACCGTAACATCTGGTGCAGCGATGGGATGCGATCACTCCGAATCAGTCACCTATGTCTAGAGAACGCGCCAACGATTCCGTCCACCGCGCACTGTCCCCCAATATCGACCTGTCAGTTGTGGGCTACCTTCCCCGGATTGCGCGCGGCGAATTCGTTCCGAATTTTGGCGCGCACAGGGACTGAGCAGTAACCTCCCTCACGCGTCGCGGCGGCATTATCCCGGGCCTTTCGGAGTAGTCTCGCGGATCTCTGCGGATCTCTGACATTGGGCATTGAGTCGGGACTGCACCGGCATCACAGAGCAGGGCGTATAAGGGAGGAGACCCACGCGCAGACGCAGTCGAGGTGAGATTTTGGCGCGTCTTGTCACAGACATGATCACTTGAAAGTCACAGATAATCAAAGCGCAGATTCCCGCCATATTTCGGATCATCTGGTCCGCTGAACCTCCGCTGGTCCCGAGGGTGCCCTATAACGTCGAGAACGTGACTATCTCTCACCCATCCTGAAGCTCTGAGGCATCACTGGACCGGAGACTTTACGTCAGGCTGAGGAAGCGAAGCGTGCGGTTGACAGTTGGTATCACAAAGCGACGTATAGGTCCCGGCTCCCCGCGGGATGCTTCTTAAGCGAGCAATGGGCGTAAAAACTTCGAAGGAGATCGAGACGAGTGTTCATCATTGTTGAGCATGCCTGATCATCCTGATATTTGGACATGGCCAGGAGGATTGAGATGTGTTTGCAAGGGGTCGCTAGCGTTGGGGCTGCACGGTCGGTGAGGCGAAAATGAGCGCGGCTGTGTGCGAGGGCGTCCGGTGAGGTCTGAGCTGTCGTATATTGAGGAAGGGAAGAAAACAAGTTCGGAGTTGGCTGTGAGTCGCGTTCGCGGTTGATTGATCGATTTGCCTGCTTGCTTCCGTCAATTGGGCAATGGGATTGAGGGCCGGTTGGTTGGCAGGCGCTGAGTCTGACTCTAGGCCACCGGCGGGAGTCGGGAGTCGGAAGTCGGGACGAAGTGATTGCGGGTCGCTTGCGCGTTGGTTGATTTTATCATGCCTTCATCGTAGAGCAGAGCCTGGAGCCTGTCGGTAAACCGGCTCCCGCAATCACCCTCACATCCGTCTTCAGATCCTGATTTTGAATTCTTGATTCGAAGGCGGCATTGGACACTTTACGTCGGGGTAAATTTAGATTTACAATTTAATCCGAGGCAGAAGCCGTGTCGAGATAGGTTGAGATTCAAGTCGGTATCACCATACCAGTACAATGACCAGAAATTGCCGCGACCCATGGTGCGCATGTTATTACGAAATCATGGTGCGCTCCTTGAACAGGGGATGTGAGGGGAAACTCGAAGGGGATTCAGATAATCACAGCAGAGCGCATCATTTGATAATTTGGACAGGTCTAGCACTTGGAGGAAGGGGCGAAAAAACCCTCGAAGGGAGTTCAGAATCAGAGCGGAGACATTCTATAATTTGGAACACACAGGGAAGGAGTCGGGCGAGCCCTGTTGAAGTGCGGCAGCGCGGCGGCGGTAATTTGGCTGGAAACGAGCCCCCGAAAGCTCAGCTATAGGACCCGCTCCGTCGAGCTAGGTCGGGTACTGAGTTGGACGCCTGTTGAGATTCAATTAAAGTCACCAATGACAAACGATGCGTATGTTAAAGCGATGTCACGGCGCACTCCTTGAAAGGTGATCGGGGTAAAATCCTCGAAGGAGATCATCCATATGTATTTTACTGCGACATCATGGTGCGCTTCTTGAAAGCCTGGCGATGGGAGTAAAATCCTCGGAGGAGACCGTCTATCTGCATCCTTGACTCTCTCCATCATTACCATTGCGGATAGAGATACTGAAGGAGAGAAGCTTCGCCATATGATTTAGTACCATAGACTCGGCTTCGCCGGCGAGGGGTGATGTGCGGAAATGGCTTGAGGGGGCTCGGGTATTATTTCGAAGTTGGCCAGGGGAGCGCGCTGGGTATTCGGTGCGGCGGGGCGGCGAACGCGCGATACAGCGTGATTTAGACGTGCAAGGAGTTAAAACTTGATGCGTGCAAGCCTCGAGGGGTTGAAGGTGGGCGCCCCGGTGAGCGCGCATGGGCTTTATTGAAGTACTTATGTTGTGCACCGTTGCTTGGGAACTTCGGAGTTGTCTGCGGGGCCGGGGTGCAGCTGCCGATCACTATGGAAAGACGGCACGCTCTGAGACAAGTGATGGTATCACTTGCCGAGTGATGGCCGGGACTGCGCCGTGGAAGCGGGTGAGGTGAAAGTTCATATTCCTTGACCTGAACCGCCGTGCGTAAATCTCTGACAATAGGAAATCCTCCCAAAGCACCACCTCGCACAAATTACAGCAAAATACAGGCCTTGAAATGCTGGAGATCGAGGATTCAAAGATGGGCAAGAGGCGAGAAGCTTACAATGCAGTCTAACTCTCCGAATAAATTGGAACCTTCTTATAGGGACTTTCACATACCCATATCCTCTTCCTTTGCCTCATAAAACACTTGCGGATGTTTTGATGGGCATTTCCTACTCCAGGTTTCTCGACATCGAGGAGGAAGTATAATTCCGTTGTTAACGATGCTGCCTGTTCAAAGTTGTAAATTCCTGCCGTTCTGTCCAACGTAATCCGGGAGCCATTTTTGCAGTGAAAAGGCATTGATCTCTACCTCTTATGGATGTTATTCAACCATATATCTCTTGACACCACCATATCGCCCCGGCAGGTGAATCCATTTGGGAGTGAGGTTTTTGTGGCTTGTATTTGAACACGATCAACCAATATGTCTCCAGTTTTAATGAAATTCGTGTCTTTAAATTGTTGTTGCACCTCACGGCCTTGGATCTTGCGCTCGGGCTTCTCGGACATGTTCAAATAGGCGGGGTCGATTATCTCTACATTCAAGATATTCTGGACATATTCACTGTCGCAACTATTGAATGGGTAGCTGCCAAACGCTCTGATTCCACGATTATGCTTACTATACCCAAAATAATGCCTCTGGAACATTTCTGTCAGTTTTGGTCCAATCTGGAGGATCATTTCAGGCTGGCGAGGAGGCGGCGGCAATGCGAGCGCATTTCGTTCCCCACCGTTGATTCAAGCTCCAAAGGCACAGAGCCTTTGGAGCTGGCTGCGGGGTCGTTGATTGATCGACTTGTCTGCTTGCTTTCGTCGATTCGGCAAGCACCTAGGCCATCATCGGGAGTCGGGACGAAGCAGAGTGTCAGCATCATTTGTTTGGACTTGGTGTCGTTCGCGCTTTATTCAGAACAGAGTTTGGCGTAGATGGTATATGTAGATATCGGGTAGATAATTACCTCTGCTCGTTTCGAAGACACTTTCCGTCGGGTTAAATCAACATTTACAATAAGTAAAAGCAGGGTTGATACCATCACATCAGATCGTCCGCGCGTTGTGCGGAAAGGGATATGCAGAAAACCTCCGAAGGCTTCAGAGAATCAGAGCAGGGGCCATAATTCTGGAATTTGGAATTTGGACAGGGCTAGGAGGATAGAGACACGGGAACGCGGGCCGAAGCGGTGATGCGAGAACGCAAACGACCTCGAGGATGTATGCAAGGAGCTTAACTGCCGGGCGCCCCGGTGAGCGCGCTTTAGCTGTTCCGAGTCGGAGTACTAGTCCAAGCTCGGAGTTGGCTGCGGGGTCGGGTCGCGTTGGATCGATCAGGCCGGTTGAGGCTCTCTGGGGCTAATTCTGAGTCCAGGTCGTGATTTCGAACTCGGGGAGTCGGGACGAAGCACAGCGTTAGCGCTGGTTGATTTTCTCGTGTCATGATTGCAGATCTAGAACAGTGCCTGGAGTAACCGGCTCCCATGCCGCAATCAGTCTCTCACCCACACCTAAAATTACCGAATGCAGGCACGCCCAAGGTTCCATTTGAGCCCTAAAGTATCGGATGGACTCAAATCGGGCTGAAATCAAAGCTGATTCAAGAAGTTTCAGTCCAAGAATCAGCTTTGCTTTCAGCTTGATTTACTCCCGATTCGATGGTTTGGATTTGGAATAGCACCTCAGGTGTGCCTAAATTTGGCAATCTTGAGTTTGTTCCTACATGATTGTACATTCTCCTGCCACCTCCCCCCTGAACATGTGTATGCCCAAGATTGCAAATTTAGATGCACCTGAGGTGCTATTTGATTCCCAATGTATCGAATCGGGATTAACTCGAGCTGAAAGCAAAGCTGAGTCAAGTAGTTTCAGTCCAACACTCAACTTTGATTTCAACCTAACTTGATTCCACTTGGATATTTTTAGGTTTTGAATAGCACCTCGGCTGCACCTAAATTTGGTAATCTTATGCTTCCCGGGAAATTCAATTCATGATCAATCAGAATCAGACTTGGGACTGGGATAGGTGTGCGGAGCGAGACGGGCCAGACGTTGGCATGAGTAATCGAACGTTTGTATCAGCGAAGGGCGCGGGCCGTCGCGGCGAAAGGAAAGGAACGGGCGGCGGGCGGAAAAGCTGGAGGGGATACTGTACGTAGAGCAGGATAAATTTAGCCAGAGTCGGGGGGGAGGGGCAGAAATGCGAGGGGCGCGGGGCGGGCGGAGGGTTATATTTCCCAGTAAGTGGTGATGTAGATGAGAAGGAGGAGAAGTAGGATTTAAAGGAGGAGTAGGAGGAGGCGGCATTACCGTCGTTCGCGAGGGGGATGTGAGCAAGAACCTCGAAGGGGCTCGGGCATGCATGCCGGATCATTCATTCATTCTACATCATTCTAAATTTGGGCACGTCGAGGAGATGGAGGACGCGTTAAGCGGGGGTGGCGGCGTCTCGGGGACGCACGGGCGCGGGCGCGGGCGCGGCGCGAGGACGGGGAGCGCGGGATACAGCATGTGTAACTCAAGTGCAAGGGGTTAAAACTCGAGGCGTGCAAGTGCATGGGTTTACACGGTTAAAGCGCGTAGAATTCGAAGAGGGCAGGCGTCCGACCTCCCGGCCTGCGCGCATCGGCCCTACGTACCATAAATCCCTAAGTACATAAATCCCGATACCTACCTATCTACCTACCTACCTACCTACCTACCTACCTACCGAGAGATAGTGCTCGGAGTTCTCTGCGGGGCCTCCGCGGCGCCAGGTTCGATTAGGTTCGGCAGCATTTGCCATTGATCTAATCACAATCAGTTATCAGACGAATTGGGAATCTGAAGTTGACTCTCCTCGGCAATTGCTTGTGGCGTCCTGGCCCGCTGCTAGGGAGAGGACGAGATAGAGATATATTACAAAGCGTGTGAAGAAACTTACACCAAAGCTCCACTCGTCAGATGGACGAATGGTGCCGCCGCGCCATAGTCATGCTCATGGTGATGAAAAAAAAGGCGGAAGTGGCAGGCATCTATCCGCGGTTTGTTTGCGTTTCGGTTGGGTATGGCTGTGGTGCGGGTAATCTCCGTTTAGCCGTCAATTAGCCGTAGCTATTCCGGTGAGTTGGAGAAGAGGGAAGACGGGTTTGGGAGGTTGAACCGTGACCAAGTCGTTATCAAGAAGTCGCAGTGCCTGTGCGGGGTATCCGGGCTACTCTATTTCTGAAAGCCCGCTGATGCGCAAAAGCTCCACGAAGGGATTACCTCGTATGCGATAGGATCTGATGTCCGAGCGCCAAGTGATCGTTTCTTGGTTCTTGTGTTAATTTCCCATCGTTTATTTCGTTGCTGTCGTGAGGCATCGAAGAGTGCGGCCGAGGAGTGCGGTCCCTCGTGGGTGGAGTAGTGTAACAGAGACTCGGAGGACAGTCCCAGATTCCAGATTCCAGATTCCAGATTAAAAAATAAGAAGCAAAAGATAAAAGATAAAAAAGGTGACCCCGAGCCCGTTCGATTTTTGATGATGAAGCAAGGCGTTATCTAGAAGTAGTGCCTGTGCGGGGTGTCCAGGCGACTCTACTTCTGAGAGCCGCTGGTGGCAGGGTGCGCAAAATTATTTTGAAGGGCTTAGTTCATGTACCGCGCGGTGAGATGAGCAGATGGCAGAGTGAACTTGAAGCTCGTTCTGTACTCATGGTGGTATGAAAAAAGGAGGGCAGGCATCTAATATCTATTTTGTTTGGGTTTTGGGTTTCGGTTTGTGGGGGTAGATTAAGGAGCTCGTGGGGCGATACGGGCGCGTAATCTCCGGTTAGGTATTCCGTTATGGATTAGAGTTCGAGAAAAGAAGAGGAGGAGGAGGAGAGAAGACGGGGGAAGTCGGAAATGAAGCGGGGTGCCGGGCCCGGGGAGTCTGCTTTCAAATCGAAGGCCCGCTGTAGATTGAAGTGGTCGTTTCTTGGTTCTTGTTTTAATTTCCCGTCGTTTATTTCGTTGCTGTCGTGAGGCATCGCCGTCCTCCGTAGCGGATGCATATGGAGTAGTGTGTAACAGAGACGCGGAGTGCAGTCCCAGATTGGAGAATAAGAAATGAAAAATGAAAGATAGCAGATAAAAAAGGTAACTCCGAGCCTGACTCGGAGTCCGATGCGGGTTCGGTTTTTGATGATGAAGCAAGGCGTTATCTTGAAGTCGTGCCTGTGCGGGGTATCCCGGCGACTCTACTTCTGAGAACCGCTGGTGGGCGGGCAGGGTGCGCACAATTATTTTGGAGGGCTTATTTTATGTACCACGCGATGAGATGATCAGATGGCAGAGCCGCCAACTTGAAACCGTTCTGTACTCATGGTGGTATAAAAAAAAGGCGGAAGGGGCAGGCATCTATCCGGGGTTTATTTGGGTTTTGGGTTTTGGGTTTCGGTTGGGTGGGGGTAGATTAAGGAGCTCGTGGGGCGATACGGGGCGCGTAATCTCCGGTTGGGTGTTTCGTTATGGATTAGAGTTCGAGACGAGAAGAAGAAGAGGTGGAGGCGAGAAGAAGAAGAGAAGAAGGGGAAGACAGATATTGGCGGGTTGAATTGAAATGAAATGAAAGCGAAAGCGGTATCTCCAGTAGAATGCCGGGCCCGGCCCGCTTTTGAGAGCCCGGTGTAGATTGTGTAAGGTGGGACATAGGGGTGCGCGAAAATATCTCGAAGGGATTACCTCGCGTACCTAGATATGCGAGGGAGATCTGATGTCAGAGCGCCGAGTGGTCGTTTCTCGGTTCTGGTTTCTTGTTTTAATTTCCCCTCTTTCATTTCTTGGTATTTCTTGGTATTTCTTGGTATTTGTCGGTGTCGTCGGGAGGCGGTTCCCCCCGAGTCCGTGGCGGGTGGAATAATGTGTACCAGAGGCTCGGAGTGCAGTCCCAGATTCCAGATTCCAGAATGAAAAACAAACAATAAAGGATAAAAGATAAAGGGAACCTCGGAGTTCGATGCGGGTTCGGTGTTTGATGCCAGGTTAGAGTTCGAGAAAGAAAGGAGGACGGATTGGGCAGGATGAATTAAAATGAAGCGTTATCTAGAGACTAGAAGTCGTGCCTGTGCGGGGTAATCCCGGCGTCGGCTACGCTACTTTTTAAGAGCCCGTAAGTGGGCGGGGTGCGCAAAAATATCTCGAAGGGCTTACTTCGCGATGAGATGATCAGATGGCAAAGTGCAGATGGGGCCGCTAACAACTTTAAGCTCGTTCTGAACGTGTTTTATTCCTATTCCTATTTCTTTCTATTGTCGTTGGGGTGGCGTCGTCGGGGCGTCGAGGCGCAGCTCTCTACGGCGGGTGTAATGCGCAGTCCCTGCGCACAATAAAACAATAAAACAATAAAGGAACTGAACTCGGAGTTGCATGCGGGTTCGCGTTGACTTGTTGATTTGATTTGATGCCAGGTTTCACTGGCAGTTACAGTAACTGTTACGGTGATACACCATCGCTGGGTCGGACAGATGTGTCGCCGACGCACGAGGCGGCGCGATCTGACCCACACGCACCTCCGTCACGGGGGTTACAGGCAGGGCCGGTTACAGGTTTGAGCGCGGTCTCCGGGTCACGGCCCACGCGTCTGTGACTCGCAGCTTGGCTTCTGGCCACAGCCACCCGAACCCGCCTCCTTCTCCGAGATTATATATTCCCCACGGGCACCTCCCAGATCCAAGTCCTACTCTACGAAGCTTCTACTAAGCGGGATTCTACTCTACTAGATTCCACTCTACGCTGCTGCGCTACTACGGTGATTCAACCCACTACTACTAAAGCGACTACCCGGACTACCCCCACTATTATTCCTACTATGCCGTCCACCACCGCCACCACCACCACCACTACCTCGAACGGGAACGCCACAACGGCGCTCAGCCTCCCCCTCTTCCCGGGCCAAGGCACACCTCCCGCCTCCTCCGCCCCGTTCTTTGCGTCCGCATTAGAAGACGCGCGCGCCTCGCCCGCGGCGGGGACGCTCCTCGCGGCGTGCTTCGAGGCGTTCCATGCCGAGCTCTCATCCTTGTCTGCGGAAGAGCTCGTCTCCCTCGGTATCGACTTGACCGACTTCAGAGAGAGCGGGAGCCTGCTTGGCGGGGCGGAACTCGGGGAGCGGTATAGAGAGAACGCAATCCTCAACGGGACGCGGCTCTTTTTGGCGCAGGCGCTGCGATATCTCTCCTTCGTGCAATCTCAATCCCCCTCTTCCTCCTTCGCCCCCTTCAGCGAGACGCTAGCGCAGAGCGCAGGCGCGCTCGGCTTTTCCTCGGGCGTGCTCCCCGCGGTCGTGGTCGCCGCCTCGCCGGATCTTGTCAGCTATTTGGCAAATGGGGTGCAGGGGTATAGATTGGCGCTGTGGATTGGGGTGCGGGCGCAGGGATGGAGGGTCAAGGTGCTCGCGGAGGCGGGGCTTGCAATGGACACCGCAGAGACGTGGGGGACTGTCGTGATGGGCCTGAGCCGCGAGGGCGCGGAGGCGCTTCTACGAGGCTTCGAGGCGGTACGTTTTTCGTTTCTGAAAAAGATTTGCGACGCTAATTTTGCTTCGATTACATTTAGTCGTCCGCCGCCCCGCTTTACATAACGGCGGTTCTGGACGCCGCCGCGCCGGGCGTCACCATCTCTGGCCGCCCCGACGTCCTCGCCGCCTTCGCCTCCACCCTCCCGTCGCAATACATTATACACAAGACGACGCTGGACACGCTGTACCACGCGCCCGTCCATGCGGAGGAGGGCGGCGTGCGGGACGCGGTGCTCGCGGATGTGGAGCGGCGCGGCGTGCGCTTCCCCGCGTTCGCCGACCTGCGGGTGCCGGTGCGCTCCAATTTCACGGGCGAGCCGCTCACGCGGCGCACCCCTTCGGGTTCAGGCGCGGGCTCGCTGGCTGAGGTCGTCGTAGATATGATCCTGACGCAGCCGGTGGAGTGGGGCAAGGTCGTTGCGGGGATAAAGGAGGCGCTGCCCGCGACGGTGGGGGTCAGGATGGTCAATGTGGGGCCCGGGACGGGGCTGGTAAGGGCGGTGGAACGCGCGTTTGAGAAGGGGCGGGTGCAGAGCGTGGAGATTGCACGCGGCGCGTCGAAGGATTCGGACGCGTCGGGCAAGAAGGAGCACGTGGGCGCGACGCAGGCTCGGAAGCAGGAGCCGATCGCGATCGTGGGAATGGCGGTTAACATGCCGGGCGCGCCGGACGCGGCGGCGCTGTGGCAGGTCCTTGAGGATGGCATCAACACCATCTCCGAGGTATGCTCTCCCTCTCCTCCTCCTCCTCCTGCTTCTCTCTTACTTACACACGCATAGATCCCCGAACACCGCTTCAAAGTCTCGTCCTACAATGCGCCCGCCAACCCCGCCACAAAGCGTCAAATGAAAGCGCACACAGGCAACTTCCTCTCCAACGCGGACGAGTTCGACAACAGGTTCTTCAAGATCAGCCCGCGCGAGGCGAAGAGCATGGACCCGCAGCAGCGCGTGCTGCTGCACGCAGCGTACGCCGCGCTCGAGGACGCGGGGTACGTCCCCGGCGCGACGGAGACGTGGCAGCCGGAGCGCGTGGGCGTGTATGTGGGGGTCGCGACGGGGGATTATGTGCAGAATTTGAGGGAGGAGATCGACGTTTATTATAGCACCGGTACGTGCGTCTCGCGTTTCTGGGCTACTTGACTAAAGAGAGGATGTAGGGACCCTCCGCGCCTTCCTGAGCGGGCGCATCTCCTTCGCGATGCAGCTGAGCGGGCCGTCGATCGTCATCGACACCGCGTGCTCCTCGTCCAACGTCGCGCTGTACCAGGGCGCGCGCGCGCTGATGAACGGCGACTGCGACGCCGCGCTTGTGGGCGGCGTTAATGTCGTTTCGAGTCCGGATGTGCGTTCCCTTCCCTCTCATCTCTTCCTAATTTATTTACTTACATTTTTCTCTCACTAGATGTTCCTCGGCCTCGACCGCGGCCACTTCCTCTCCCCCACCGGCCAATGCGCCGCCTTCGACGCCTCCGCGAACGGCTACTCCCGCTCCGAGGGCTGCGGCGTCTTCGTCCTCAAGCGCCTCTCCGCCGCCCTCGCGGAGAACGACAACATCCTCGGCGTCATCCGTGGCGTCGAGGTCAACCAGTCTGGGCTCGCGCACAGTATCACTTACCCGCACGCCGCTACGCAAGCATCGCTCTTCCGCACCGTCCTCTCCAATGCCGGGATTAGCGCGGAGCGCGTGAATGTCGTGGAGGCGCACGGGACGGGGACGCAGGCGGGCGACCCGAACGAGGTGGAGAGTCTGCGCTCTGTCCTAGCGCTTAACCGCCCCGCCAACAACCCCCTCCACATCACCTCCGTCAAAGCGAATATCGGGCACTTGGAGGCGGCGTCGGGCGCTGCGGGCCTGGCGAAGCTCCTCCTCATGCTGAAGCACAAGCGCATACCGAAGCAGATTTCGCTCAAGATGCTGAACCCACGGATCGCGCCGCTCGCGGACGACAACACCGTGATCGACACAACTGAGGTCGCATGGGAGCCGAGCGACAAAGGCATGACGCGCGTCGCGCTGCTGAACAACTTTGGCGCGGCGGGGTCGAATACCGCTGTGCTTTTGGAGGAGCATGTCCGGCCTGTGAACACGCCTGCAGACGGGGAGACGACCTTTGTCATTGGATTGTCTGCGAAGACGCTCCCTGCGCTGGAGGAGCTGAGGGTGAAGTACATCGCGTTCCTCCGGTCCTCCCCTGCCTCTTCCCTCCCCCTGCCGGACATCGCGGATGTGGCGTACACCGCGACGGCGCGGCGCCAGCTCTACACCGCGCGGCTCGCCGTCACCGCCTCCTCGCACGCGCAGCTCATCGAGAAGCTCTCCACCGCCACCGCGGGCGAGGCGACGAACGCGCCCGCGCAGGCCGTGTGGGTCTTCTCCGGCCAGGGCGGCGCGTACCTCGGCATGGGGCGTGCCCTCTACACCGCGTGGCCCGTCGTGCGCGCGTGTGTGGACGAGTGCGAGGCTATTCTCAAGAGGGAGGGATTCCCGGGGGTGCTATCGCTTATTCTTGCGAAGGACGGGGAAAAGAGCGGGCTGGGGGAGGAGGAGGAGGTGCAGGCGTACCAGACCGCGATCTTTGCGCTCGAGTGCGCGCTTGCACGGTTGTGGGGCGCGTGGGGGGTGCAGCCGACGGCGGTTGTGGGGCATAGGTCTGTTCTCTCTTCCCTCTTCTCTGCAAAAGAATCGCAGTTGATTTGATAATTTTGTTTGCAGTCTGGGCGAATACGCCGCGCTCGTAACCGCGGGCGTCCTCTCCATGAAAGACGCGCTGCTGCTCGTCGCGCAGCGCGTGCGGCTGATGGTGCGCAAGTGCGAGGGGGGGAGCACGAGCATGCTTGCGGTGAATATGGGCCCACGCGCGCTTGAGGGGGCGCTCCGCAGCACCTCCTCCACGTCCTTTTCCGACCTGTCGATCGCCTGCTACAACAGCCCCGCGGACTGCGTCCTCTCGGGCCCCATCCCCCAGCTCAAGGCCTTCAAAGCGCACCTCGACTCTGGCGCCGCGAGCGAGGGCGTGCGCGTCAAGAGCGCGCTCCTCGCGGTGCCGTTCGGGTACCACAGCACCGCGATGGCGCCACTCCTCGACGACCTCACTGCCGCCGCGCGGCGCGTCGCGCTGCGCCCGCCGACGCTGCCCATCATCTCGAATGTCCTGGGCGACGTCGTGCTGCCCGGCGACGCCTCCGTCTTCACCGCCAGCTACTTTGCGCGCCACTGCGCTGAGCCCGTCCAATTCGAGCGCGGCATCCGCGCGCTCGCCTCCCGCCCCGAGTTCGCGTCGATCGACGCGTACATCGAGCTCGGCCCACACACGACCTCCCTCCCCATGCTCAAGGCGAACCCCGCGGTGGGGAAGGACGCGCTGCTCCTGGGCTCGTTGAAGAAGGGACAGAAGCCGGACGTCACGCTCGCGGGGACTCTTGCGCAATTGTATGCTTCGAATTTGGCGGGGGAGCTCAAGTGGCGGGAGGTGTTTGGGAATGTGGGGGTGCGGTGTGTGAGTTTGCCGGCGTACCCGCTCGCGAGGACCAAGTACTGGGTCGCGTTCCAGGAGGAGGCGGCGCCACCCGCGGCCGTTGCGGTGGAGAAGGGCGAAGGGAAGGGCGACAGCGAGCACCTGATCGGCGAGTTCGCGATGCTGGGGCGGTGGGCGCAGTACCCCGCGCCGGCGAACGGCGGCGTCGCGGTGTTCGAGACGCCCATCTCCGAGCTCGCGAGTTCGATTGTCGGGCACAGTGTCGGGGGACTGCCGCTGTGCCCTGCGTCGGTGTACATCGAGCTCGTGTTCGCTGGCGTGGAGCTCGGCGGGCGGCACCTCAAGACGGAGCACCACGACGCGCACGTCGTGCTCCGTCGCACGGAGTTCGAGAAGCCGCTGGTGTATGATGCGGGGGTGGCAAGGACCGTGGTGACGCGGATCACGCTGGGCAAGGGGGAGGGGAAGTTTAGCGTGGGGTCGCGCGTCGGGGGCGGGGCAGAGGAGGTGCATGTGCAGGGGGAGTTTAGGTTCCAGGCGACACTGCGGACGACGACCAAGTTCGTGCAGACGCTGCCGGTGATCACGCGGCACATCGCCGCGGTCGTGCAGCCGCAGGGCGGGAACCCGCCCGAGGTGTTCTCCACGCGCACCGCGTACGAGGTCATCTTCCCGCGCGTCGTCGACTATTCCAAGCAGTACCACACCATGCAGACGCTCACCGTCGATGCGAGCGGGATGGAGGGCGTCGCGACCGTGCAGCTCCCCGCGGACTACGACCGCAGCAAGTTCGTCGTGCACCCCGTGTGGATGGACACGCTCCTGCACGTCGCGGGCTTTGTCGCGAACATGCACGGCGGCTTGAACGACGCGTACATCTGCACGCAGGTCGGCGCGGTCAAGGTCTTCCCCGCGCTCGTCAACAACGACAAGCCGTATTTGGTGTACTGCAACAACGCGTGGCTGCCCGACGAGAACGTCATGCTCGCGGAGGCGTATGCGGTGCAGGTCGCGGAGCCAAGGCGGATCGTCGCGCACATGAAGGGGATGCACTTCCGGCGCCTGCGCCTCAGCAGTCTGAAGAAGAGTCTCGCGCACGCAGCGGGGAAGTCGGTGGTGCACGCGCCGCAACCGGCCAAGGCGGTGCGTATCGCGCAGCCCATGAGCCACGGCGCGCCGTCGCCGCCGCCGCCCGTGGTCGACGTGGACGCCGTCGTCATCAAGCTCGTCTCGGACACCTGCGACGTCCCCGTGTCCGCGGTCGACCTCACCACCGACCTCGCGTCCATTGGGATCGACTCGATGATGTCGATCGAGATCTTTGGCGGGCTGCGCAGCGCGTTCCCCGACGCAGAGCTCGACGCGCAGGTCCTCTCGTTCTGCACCACCGTCGCCGACATCTGCCGCGAGGTCGCGGCCAAGGTCAAGACCACGGGCAAGGCCGCACCCTCCCTCGGCATGACACAGACAGTGAGCGAGAGCACGTCCTCGCCGCGCACGCTCCTCGAGCCGCTGGAGCCGGAGACCTCACTGCCCGACGGCGCGCCGGACGTCATCCAGATCCTCTCCTCCGTGCTCGAGGTCAGCATCGACAGCCTCGGCGCGGACGCGGACCTCGACGCGCTGGGCCTCGATTCGCTCACCTCCATCGAGGCGCTCCACGCGCTCAAGACTGAGTTCGGGCTCGACCTCCCCAACGACTTCTTCACCCGGTACCCGACGCCGCGCGCCGTGCAGGCGTACATCGCGGGCCCCAAGTTCGCCGCGACCAAGGGCGCGAAGTCCGCTCACGCGTCCGTGCCCGTGACGATCGTCGCCGCGCCGCCGGACAAGTCGGTGCTGCTTGAAGGCAGCCCGCGCCCCGCGGACGCGCCGCTCAGCGCGAGCCTCGCGCGCATCACCAAGGCGCTGCAGCTCGACACCGTCCCCGTGCCCATCCAGCGCCCCGAGACGAGCGGCCGCCTCCCGCTGTTCTTCATCCACGACGGCAGCGGGCTCGTCAACTACTACGACCGCCTGTCGTTCCTCGACCGCGCCATCTGGGGGATTCACAACCCGCGCTTCGCAAGTGGGCGCCCGTGGGATGGGGTGGTGGATATGGCGGCGGCGTATGTGGACTACATCCTCAGTACGACCTCGGGCCCGCTTTTGCTTGGTGGTAGGTTTCCTTCTATTCCGTACCTGCGCCATTTGTCTGATTTGTTATTAGGATGGTCCTTCGGAGGCGTCGCGGCATACGAGATCGCTCTTCAGCTCACGAGCCGCGGCATCCAGGTCAAAGGGATCCTGCTCATCGACTCCCCGAGCCCGATTAACCACATCCCCCTCTCCGACTCGCTCCTCGACACCGTCATCGATCTCGACGCGCGCGCGGCTCGCTCGGAGCTCAGCGGCCTCGTTAAAAAGCAGTTCTCCATGAACGCGGGCATGCTGGGCAAGTACGTCCCGCACGCGACCGCGAGCCTCTGCCCGCCGCTCGTGCTCCTGCGCTCGAGCGAGGGCTTCCACCCCGCGGGCGTCACGGACATCCCGACGTGGCTCGCCGACCGCAGCGACCCGCAGACCTCTGTCGCTGGCTGGCAGAGCCTCGCGCACTGCTCGGTCAAGGTCCTCGACATTCCCGGACACCACTTCCAGCCGTTCCATTCCTCTAATGTGCGTATTATATTACGTGTCCGTTGCCTGCATATGCTGACGGTGCCCTCAGATTGCGGAGCTCTCTCTGCGGATCGCGGATGGGTGCGAGTACCTAGAAAGCCTCTGAGGCGCTGCCCTATCGCGTTAGACAACTACTCTTATATCATGCTATTCGCTGTATTTCTAGTCTCGATGACCTTGTTCCATACTCACTGTGCATTTGTTAATAACGTCGGGGTTAATCTATTACTTTGCGCCTGCTGAAAGCATCACTGAGGAAAAGCTGCTGGAGTCGTCAAGTATTCGTGTTTTACAGAAATACAGAAATTAAATAGGTAGTGATAGGTAGTGGAGGACGAGCGAGCGACGACGACGACCAGATGATGATGTACTAGCGAGAGGTAATCTATTCCTTTGCGCCTGCTGAAAGTATCACTGAGGAAAAGCTCCTGGAGTCGTCAAGTATTCGTATTCGTGCTTTGCAGAAGTACAGCAATAGGTAGTAATAGGTAGTGCTCGTTAATATACGTGAAATCCTCGCTGCAATCGTACAAGAAACATAAGCTAGGTAGTAAATTTGCTCGTTAGTCGTGAATCTCAATCCTCCTCCTCAGTCCACGTAGTCGGGCTCGCAATGGAAGTGCGCGCGATTGACGTAACGGCGGCCCTTGCTATCAAGCGCCTCCCGCCTCATCTTCACGCTTCGATGGACCTTGATGTCCACCGTTGGGTGGTGGTTCTCGTAGTCATGGTTCTCTGGATCGGGATGATTAGGATCCACTTCCCGAGGTCGTTGGTGGGGTATCCTCCTGGAACGCCCGAGGTTCGCGCTGCGGAGGGAGATATGTAAGTACGGTCCCAAGTACAGGATTACTAGACAGACGTACCGGACGGTACTGGTCCAGCGGTCGTCGCGCTCCTGGGTCCGGAAGCTCATCGGGATGACCTCGAGGATCCACCAGAACGGCTTGAGCTTCAACTGGTCGTAGATCGGCGACAGCGCGTCCTTCAGCTCCTCCTCCTCCTCCATGCCGCGCGTGGGCTGTTCTGGGGGGACGTCATCGAGCAAGGGCGACACAGTGAATGCGGGTTCCCGCGTCCGGGAGAACAGCCGGCGCAGCAGCGACTTGCGCGGCGGAAGCGGCTCGATTTTGGCGTCCCCGACGGGCAGCGGCGGCGGGCGGTCAAGGACGAAGGGATAGAGCGTCGCGGGGTCGAGGCCGAGCTCTTGCAGGCGCTGAGCGTCGAAGATCATCCCGGTCTGCGCTTGGAAGCATTCGCGGATCATCCATCGCAAGGGAATCCGCGCGAGACTGTGGCGCGTGTCGTTTTGGACGGAACCTCCACCAACATCTGGAAGTATTGTCAGCATCGTTCTCGCATTTCAGCGGGGGAGAACATACCACAGTGGCAGCCCTGGAGGTAGCGAAATGACGATCGTTTAGCTTGGTTCATGGCGTTACAAGGTGGACGTACCGCGAACCAGACTTCAAGGACATCCGTCTTGCGGGTCTTGCGGTGGCCATGGGCGAACGCGGATTCAAATTTCGCCTGTTCCGCATCGTCGTCCGCCTTGTCGTCCGCATCGGTCGACCTCTTGAAGTGATGCGCCAGCGTCGGCGGGAAGGTGTACCCGCGCCTGTGGGGCGCAGGCAAGGTCGGTGTGCCGGGCGGTGACGGTGTGTGCGTCCCGAGCTTCTTCTCCTGGTCGCTGGGGAAGTTCCACAGATTGGCCTTGAACTTCGCACGCCGCTCGTCCAGGGACACGGCGTGGCGGAACGTGCGGACGATGGTGTTCGAAGTCGTGAACGGGAGGCGCCGCGGGATGAGGCCGACCGAGTCCACGGTGTCCCTGGGCGCGCATATGAGCTTGCGAGTAATTCGGTATTCACAAAGAGACTTACCAAACTCCGATGAAGTCGATGTGCACATGGTTGCTGAAGGCTTTTTTGAAGGCGGTGGACTATTGCGCCGAAGGTCAGCTTGTATCGCCGAACCAATTCAAAAATAAATACCTGGGCCCAGCCCGTTGCATCGGCCCTTGTGTACATACGATACGCGAATGGGACTAAGGGTCGGTGAGTATTTCATTTATCAAAATACATGGAGCAGCCCACCTTGTTGGTGATTGTCCACAGGGAGCAGCCCGACCTTGTGAATCATCCCGGCCAGACTATTATTAGGCCGAAGGTCAGCCAGCGTCTAGTAATTCCGCTGAAAACGCACCTGCGCGCAATGTAGGCGCCGCGGGAGAACCCAAAGATGCATATCCGGTCGTTAGCGGTGTCTAATTAAGGTTAGCGCTTGACGACAGGGACGGAGGGTCGTCAGAAACTGACAGTTTTGCATTAGAAATTCGTAGCCGGCTGATAAAGTAGTAGGTTAGGACGTGCGGAGCGCGGAGCGAGGAATGGCGCACCCATCACATGGGCGTCAAGATTCCAGGCGATCATGGCGTCCAGCGTCTGTGGCGAGAACAGGGTCAATGTTGTGGAGACAGACGGGCGCTCGCACGCACCAGGGATATTTTCGTCAGGAAGGGCGTAGCGATCCTGGGGGATGCGTAGGTGCCGATTCCAGACTGGCGCTCGTCAGTAACTGGCGCGGGGGGGAAACGGGAATGGCGCGCACTTGATAATAAACCATCTGCTTCTTGCGGTCGTCTTTTTTCAAGGCGGAAACGAGCTGGACGATGCTGGAGTTGTCGGCGTCGAACTGGTCGCCGGTGCCGTCGAAGCAGAGGATGAGGCAGCGGCTCTCGTTGGTCGGGGGGACGAACGTGGGCGCGGGGTTGGCTTCGCGCTGGTCCTTTTCTTCGAAGCTGATCTTTTCCTGCGGGGTACTTGGGGGGCTTTCAACGACAGTTACCGTCGTGTCGCTGCGGTACGACGTGTGTCCCGACGACTCGGCGCGCTCGACGAGCGTGTCCGTGGTGACTTCTTGTGCGTGGCCCTGGGCAGGATTCGACATCGCTGGGATGGAAGGGAAGCGAAAACGCTAAGCGCGCGTCCTCCTTTTGTCGCGCCTCTTATATATCCTGTCAGATAAGAAACAAGGTATCAAGGTACAATTGCCCCGGTCTTGTTTTCCTCCGTGATCATCATCAATGCACAGGGTGGCAGCGGTGTCTTCCTTTCATTGTTTGACAAAGTGGAGCTGCCGCTGTATGTGTTCCCGCCAGGTGTTTAGTGTCCCCTGTCCGCGAAGATTAGAAGAGGGTTGCGGTTGGCAGTAAGTCTCACAGCTTTGATTTGTTTGTGCAATCCATCAGCTTTCATTTTCCACCGTTTCTGCTTTCCTGTGTCGTTCTATGCGTGTTGCATGCTCTGTAGCTGTCCTGGATGTCTCTCAGGGTGGGTAGGTCTACAAAAGACAGTTTATTTCCCTTGAGACAGACGGACACGGTTCCCAGGCATGCGACGCGCCGCTGATGCGCCCATAATCCATTGCGTATTCCCCCGCCTACCCAAGGCTAGGGACAGGGTGGAGTGGGTGGGGCTGTGGGTTGGTTGGAATCTCGGCGCTTCTTCCTTTCTCTAACTCCCCACCGGCATTACAATTCCGATGCAGGACAACTGTCCACCGTTCGGTGCGATCGGAGACCCGCGCGCGAAGCCCAACCATTTCGTAATGTCGCCCGACACGCACCGAACGCACCGAGGCCGTTCCAACTCCCCGCCTTGTCGTTGGACAACTTCTTGAATGTGCACATTTGAAACGCGCGCACACTATGTGTCAGCTTGCCTGACAGTGACTCCACCCGTCGGCGTGTGTCGCGCGCATGGTGACACTCGAGCCGGGGCTACATACATGTAAGCACCCTCCTCGGCGCGTGTCGCGCATTATAATGTTTACATACTGCGCTGCGACGCGCCGAACCGCCGTGGTGATTAACCAGGCCATCCACGGGTCCCTGTAATGACCCCGGGCCTCTACCAGTGGTGATAATGCTGCAGTACAGCTGTGGGGCTATTCGAAGCCACTTTCAAATCTCAGATTTCAAAATTCAAGCACAGACTTTGGAGCCATCGCTATTTTTATCATGATCAGCCCCTCCACAATTTAAACGCCGCTAGCCATCCTAAAATTCTCTAAAGACATCCATGGTGTGAGCTTTTTGGATAAATCTTTTCAACCCCCCTTGTTGGCATCAACCGGGTTGCTGAATAGAAAGTTTCTATTTAATTATAACAACCTCATCCTATTTATAAACCGGTCACAAACCGCTCGTCCTGAGGTTCGGGAACATGCAGTTTGACTATGGAGCCTCCCTGGAGGCTCGCAGAGGCTCCAGAGTCCTTTCGATTCGAGATTCTGAACTCACCGAGGTTGAAATTTTGGGTAGGGTAGTTCATGCCAACGGTCCAATTGTCCTGTGCAGAGAAATATTTCGGCCTTTGGCCGGCGGAGCCCAGAAATCATCCTCGGCCCAACACCAGGACATAAAAAATACCTATCAAAGTATAAACAATCAGCCGACTGGAGGACTCGGAAGGAAGGAATCACAAGATTCAATATTAACGAGAGGGAACGAGTTGGCGTGAAAGCTGAAAAAAATCGTCGAGATAGAGAATACTTTCGCGCAGCGTTCAATTACCATTAAACACCTAGACATGCATGGTGCGAGCTTTTCGACTCCCTTACAAATGGGGTTTGCTAGCAATGTACACATGAACCATAAACACGTTTTGTTTCGAATGTATTCGGACAAAAACGGTGAGATTCGGACTGGGGTTCAAAATTGGGGCTCCACAGACTTCATTCGGCGCCAACTGCTAGGCCCCAGATTTCAAGCAAAAGAGCTCGAAAAGTGACGTCGAATAGCCTCTATGAGGAAAGCTTGGTCAGATGTGCGGGCAGAAGTGTGCGGGCATTGTCATCAGCGGATCAACCGCCCGGCATCTTTGAGATATCGCTGCAGTGCGGTGGTGTAGCCTGTAGAAGAAGAGGAGGAGGATACGAGATACTGGAATTTTACAGACCGTGCTTTGCCCCAATAAATCAAAGCTGGGACTTATTGGCCATAGAGGGTCCACCAGGTGTTTAGTGTCCGCGAAGAGTGGAATCGAAGAGAGTCTCCAGATTGCGAGTTTATGTTTTGATGCGCTGAGAGGTAGGCGGATCACCGAACTGGTCTTGGCGCTGACGAATCTCTAAAAATAGATGATACGGCACCTTTCCGTCTGGCTTCCGACAGAATCCGACTACACCTTATAAATCGTCCATAAATCGTTATGAGCCCTGTCGGTACCCTCGCGCAAAGCCGGCAAGAAACTTGACATGTCCTCCAATGCCATTCCCGTCGATTCCCCGACCCCGACGATGCAGGAAAAGAACGATATCGAAAAGGGAAATGATAAGCTCCTAGTCTCTGCAGAACCGCCCGACGGCGGCCTGGATGCTTGGCTCAGTATCCTGGGTGCCAGCCTCGTCGCGTTGGCCACGTTCGGGTGAGTTTCTTGGCTGATGATAGCTCCACCGACTCTGAATTCTTCACGCCAGGACTGTGAACGGATATGGAGCCTTCAACGATTATTACGAGACGACGTACCTCTCTGATTATTCTGCGACGCTAATTTCGATGATTGGCGCCATTCAGGTTTTCATTCTTTATATATGTGAGTGGTCTTCTGCCCCGTACCAATCGCGCGGTTCTAATAGACGATTACAGTCGCTGGACTGTCCGGCGCTCTCTTCGATGCTTTTGGCCCGCGATACATGATCCCCGCAAGCGGCCTCGTCTCATCCTTTGCCCTCTTTATGCTCTCCATCTCGCAGCCCCAGCATATATATCAGCAATATCTCACGCACGCAGTACTATTCAGCTTAGGGGCTACCTTCGCGTGAATCTCGCGCCTCTTGAAAGATGCCGCAGCTAATTACTTTCACAGTTTCTTCCCCTCGCTCGCAGTCTGTGCGCACTGGTTTAAGCGCAGACTCGCGTTTGCGATGGGGTTTCCCATCGCCGCCGCCAGCCTCGGTGGTATAATCTACCCAATCATGCTCGAGAAGCTCATCCCACGAATCGGATTTGGTGCGCCCCTCTTCCACAGTTCATCTAACTAGATCTCATTCCCTGCAGGATGGACCATCCGTATCATCGCCTTCATCGTGCTGGGCTGTTACATTGTCGCGACTTTCACCATCACCACGCGCCGCCCGCCCAAGCCACTCCCCCGGCTCTCGCAGCTCCTCGCGTTCCGCGCCTTCCGCGACCCGTGCTACACCTGTCTCTGCCTCGGCGGGTGGTTCACCATCTTCTCCACCTTCAATCCCTTCTTCTACGTCGGCCTGTACGGCTCCGTCGCGAACGGCGGCGCGTCGACCCTCACGCCGTACTACCTCGCCATCATGTGCGCGACCGCCATCGTGGGGCGCATCGGGCCTAGCTTCATCGCGGACCGCGTGGGGCGGTGCGTCCCCCAGCTCCTCTACGCATCACGTGTTCGTACTGACGCGAAACCACCCACAGCTTCAACGTCGTCGCGATCTCGACGCTGCTCTCCGGCATCCTCATCCTCGCGCTGTGGTACACCTCCACTGCGCAGCCCGGCCTCATCGCGTTCTCCGCCGTCTACGGCTTCGCGTCGGGCCCCTTCTTCGCCCTGCTATCCGTATGCACCTCCCTATGGGACCTTCCGCACACACCTGAATTCATATCCCCCCAGGCGTGCGTGGTGCAGATATCTCCCATAGAGGAGGTCGGCGCGCGCGTGGGCATGGCCTTCGTCTTCATGTCCACCGGCGCCTTGGCGGGCACGCCCCTCGGCGGTGTCTTCATCCGCACCGAGACGCTCCCGAATTTCAGGCACCTCATCTTGTTCTCGGTCAGTCCCTCATCACGAAGGATGCACATCTCCTGATGCGGGCCTTCGGCACAGGGAATCATGGCGCTCGTTGGGTCAGGCTTCTTCGGAGCCGCACGATTCATTCGGTCACCGAAGCTGTTGGCTGCCGTATAGCCTACACTGTTTAGCCTACCATGGGGCGTTGTTTAAATTCTCCAGGAACAGCGTGCGTGAGATTCAGATATATACTATACGGGTGGCTATGATGCAGCACCTATTGATAGTTGGCCACTGGTTTCCGAAACAGTTTGAACGATCCTCAAACCTTCAGTGTACAGTTGGCCTGACATAGTTGCAATGACATTCGAACGCGGTCCCGTCAGGAAATACCTCGGGCGCCTGATGGCTGATGCGACATATCCGCGTCCACCGCGAACACTGCTGCACAAATCCTTCACTGCGGGCTGCTTAGTCTTGAACTGGGCCCTGCCCAGCGCCTCCAACTGATGTGAAACCGCGTCCGTGATCCCTCGTGTTGACTTTTAGTCAACTCGTCCGACGTCAACTCGTCTCATGAACTCCATTCAATGCACAGCGGGCTCAAGTTTCCACACTCTCCTACAATTCCCTCGCTGCCATTTGCTGAGGCGGCTTACGGGCTCGGAGCCGAGACAGCTTCAATCAAGAGAATGCTGTCCAACCCATCAAATGTTTACGGTACACATCCCGACTTCTCAGGCTTTTGTCTCCATCCGTTATAGACGTGAGCCTTTTTGGCGATCTAGAGCCAATCCGAGCTATTCTCATGCCCGCATCTCGTCCGCATTTTTCAGAACCGTGGGATTTGGACCCCTCGTTTTCCACCCCTGGCCATGAACTCCGTCCGTAACAATGGATATCCTCCCGAATATCCCCGACACTACGCGGGGGAAAGGTCTTCGGGAAACGTATAAAAGTGGCGGCTCTGGTCCATTGTTTTTCAAGCCTCCTACCGAGTCTCCCATCTTCTACAATGTTCTCCAAAGTCCTCTTCCTCGCTCTTATCCCCTCCATCCTGGCCGCCAACTTCGCTGTCAGCGTCGGCGCCTCCAACGGTCTCACCTTCACCCCGACGACGGTCACTGCAGCCGTTGGGGACACCGTCACGTTCACTGTGTAAATCCTAGTCCATCCCTATCAACTTTTCTTCCCTTGCTTATTCATTTCCTTCTATTTCAGTCTCTCGAGGAACCGTAAGCAATGACTTTCCGACACTCGATACTTATGTTGAACAAACACAACTTCATTATAGACTCGATCACCTCTGCCACCTTCTCCGGCGCGATCTGCCCTCCCCCCCCTGGTGGAGCCGGCCCCGGTCCCTTTGACTCTGGCTTGTAAGCATTTTCCATCATGCCACGCAGCGAGTGAACTAATCACAATCATCAGCCTCTCGGATCTCGACGGCTCCCAGCCTACCTTCGTCTACACCGTTGTCGATACCGCGCCTCGCTTTGGTGCCTGCATGCAAGCCGCCGGTGCCCACTGCAGTGAGTATTCCGAGCGATATAATGCAGACCTGAACTGACTATAATTCAGGGGCGGGCATGACCTTCGCTATCAACCCCAACTCGACCCAGACTTATGCGCAGTTCCTCGCGAACGCCAAGGCGTCATAAACGAAGTCATTCTCGTTTAACAATTAGCACACCTCCATCGTCGGGTTTAAGATTCAATAATGCATTTGTGATTTATCTCGGTTCCCGAATGCTGCTATAACTTGTGTCCAAAGATTCAAACATGAGTAGATTCAAGATTGAGGAGTCTACGACCGCCGTCCTCTCTCTATGAAGAAGGACTTCCTGCTCTCTGGCTTGTCCTCGAACTGGTTGTAGTAAATGTCGACGCGGAGTAGTGCGGGATGTAGCGTTGTCAGTGCCACGACATCCTCCTCGTACTCCTCGAACGAATCGGAAAACTCGTCCGAATATATGTCAAAGCGTATTGCGATGATCTCGAGGGAGCTCGATGAGCGGCGCAGAAGTTCGGACATTAGTTTCTGGAAATGCATGTCACTCGGTTGAATGAGGACATCCAAGAGGCGTAATCTTGGGAGGGTATCGAGATCAAGATGATCCTGCCTCCGGATGTCTGAGAAGAGTGCACCGTCAGACTCCGCATGCTGAATACCATCAACTGGCACATACAGAAATCCGTGAAAACCAACGACTCGAGGGACGGCAGACAGGGACCGAGAGTGTCCTGGAACCTGAACCAACCGCGAGAGGTCGTTTCGATGCTCGTGAGGCGCGAAAATCCAAATGCGCAGTCGGGGCGGAGAAGCCAATGGGTCATAACTTGGTAATTAGACAACTCGAGGTGTCTCAACTCGATCTTCTGCCTAGCCATGATCTCCACTTGAGTCGGAGTCGCCTCGGGATGGTGCTGAATATCGCGTAGGTGGAGCCCCAAGCTCGTGATATTCGGCGAGCACCCGTCGAAGTAGCCATTAAGGGCAGCGATGGGGAAGTACCCTTTGAAAGTGACGCGCCGGATATCGGGCGAGCGCAAATATCCTTGGATGACGGGAACACCAGCCATTATAATGTCGACCACCTGCGGTCTGTACTGGGATGAGCCGGACCGGATGGTGATCTCCCGGAGACGGGTGAAGGGTATGGATGTAACTGGAGTGAGATCTCTGAGACCGGCGGGAATCCTAATATGGCGGACGAATCGGACAAGATGAGGATATGTTTCCAGGGCTAGCAGGCACCGCCTGTATCTTTCTTCCCCCACATAGGCAGCTGTAAAATCCACCACTGCGAAGAGATGGGACTGCGATGGGGCAACCCACGACTTGGAAACAAGTGCACAGCAGCGTAAGCTTGGGACAGAGTGGGAGAATATGTCGATGATTGAATCCAGCAATTCCTGGATCAAAAAGATGGGACGACCACTGGGTCGAGCTAGACGTAGGTTAATAATTGGCTCCTGTTTGCTATGAAACTCACACTCAGGTTGTAACGCCATCCACGTACGAATACTTATTGTGGGTTGGACAAGAGCTGTGGGCGTTACTGTCACAATCTGTGATGGACCGGCCGTCTCCGGCCTCATCCACTTGACAACGACTCATCAACCACTTGTACCGACCTTTTTTTTCATTCGCCTTCATGGATCGCTGGTTCCCGGGGGAAACCGTCGAAAGATGACAAAAACCCGCGAAATGGCAATTTCCCACGAAACGAACACTTCAAAATTGAACCCAGAGAAGAAAACCACTGTGGCAGAGAGTTCCTCTGGTGCAAGAAATGTGCGGAGCTCTTCTGAGAAAGGTCAAGCCATTTTCGTACAATCGCACGTTGCACGCAGGAGTATGGCACGAGTCCATTTCCGTTGCCGCACCGGCATTGGGCGGAGCGCGGCCCTAGAGGACTGACGGGGGGTTCGGGACTTCGACCAGGAACATGCACAGAAATACAAGCACAGTGGATTGGAGAGCCAATCCGAAAATCCGGGGTCATAGGTACAGGCCGTCATTCTCGGACGAGTTGACAGAAGTCGGTAGGAAAGTGATTGTACCATTTGTTTCCACAGACTTGACCCAATTCGACTCGGCCGGCCATAGAAAAAATCAGCATGGGAGGGAGGACAACTCACCGAAAAACTGTGTTTTGTCTCAAGACTTCATCAATTCTTCGAGCACTCAACGCGAATTTTTGGAGTATTCAGCGCCGCCACTTCGCACAACCAGCGCGCGGCCGAGCTCGCCGATAGTTCTTCCAGTCAAGATGTCAAGGGTCGTTTCTGGATATTCTTCGACGAAAGACGTCTCTGACCAGCCCAAGTAATCAGGAGGATGACATGCTGCCACTCCTACATATATGGAGCCAGGCTTCGCTCTGCTCCGCACCATGTTTTCACTCTGGCTTTTGACGTTACCTTTCCTCTGCTGCCTGTCTACTGCCGTAGCCGGGGGCAGTTCGCACCTCCATAGTCCCGACCTGGACAAACGGGACGACAACCTCCCTGCACGAGTGCCCTATATTTTTCCTGCTCCAGGGACTGATCCTGTAGGTCATGGCATTTCGTTGAATATCTGCTCACCCCCAACATTTAGATAGCCGATGCCATTCGTGCTAGAAGGTCAAATGGTACACTCTTGGATTTAGACGGCGCGCTGTGGGTCTAATACTATGGGATACGCAATAGCTGACTACAGCTCTGTACAGCCTCAACGCACCTCTCTTCGCTCAAGGCGAGAGTGATCTGTTCGGTGTTATTCGCAGCAACAATACTATACCCCCAGCCATGCGAGAGCTCATTGTTAGGGCGTTCTTCCCATAGGTTATGCCAACACTGATGTCACCTGTCATATAGATTTTAAGAGTCGTGGTCCTCAACAGTGCCACGTATGAATGGTAAGTGAGCGGCCCAGTCGACTCGAGCTCCGCTCTAATCTCTGGCTTCAGGATACAACATGAACCAATCGCACGGATGGCCGGGCTCACCACTGAGCAGCTCTTGGTCATCCGCCTAGCCCCCCCTTTCTTCGCGTCGCAAGGCCTCGACTTCACTTCAATCCTTGGCGCCGATCTTGTAGCTGCGATGACATTCGCGGACTGGATCACGAATAACGTCCATGTGCCTGACAACATATTTGATGCGCTGAGACCGTTTTTGAATGATTCGCAGCTGGTAGAAGCGACAGTCACTGCTGCGGGGTACAATTCTGGGAGTAGGATTGCCGTAACTTTGAACCTGGATGATAAGATGAATGTACCAGTACCTATCCCTGAGTGGATCGTGTTATTGTAAACCTCTCTCCGTGTTTCTGACCGTCTTCTCATTTTTTAGCTGTATCGACTCTGAAATAAAACCTAAAAGAGATTTTAATGTGATGCACGTATCTACTCAGTCCACTCATTTCAACACTTTTTCAAACCTTGATCACGTGGGCGTGTTTCAACATGCACCACTCGGTCAGATAATTCAACGGAACTGTACGAGCGCGAAGTTGCGAGGAGTCGGGAAGAATCCGAGCAAGAGGTGTAGTATTAATATGAACAAACCATATTTAGGCTTGGGATGCGCGAGTAAGTACTTGCGGAAGTTCCTTCGAATCCCAACTTATATACGCCTTCCTCCCATTGTTGCACATACTATATGACGCCCCATAAAATTAAGGTGCGTCATCAATTGAATCTAACACCAGCTGCATTATTTGTGCGCTCCTCGGCACGACCGCGCATGTGAATGGGATGGGGCGGCTATGAACGCGATCGGCATGGGCAGGGCTGCAAAAAGAAATCGACGCACGCAATGATCCCGTCCGTCGTGTCTGCGACCGGGTCAATCTCCTTCCCATCCGTATCGACGCTGCGCGTGATGGTGAGCCCCGCGACGGCCTTGGCGACGTTGATCCAGACGGTGACGTCTGCGAGGTGTGCGCCTGACAAGGTGAGTTGCGATGAGATGGGCGAATGTGCTCAAGAATCTGGGATATCCACCTGGGCAGATACTGCATAGCGATGAGAAATATGACGGGCTTCCAGGATGGAATTACCCACCGACGGCCGTATCCAAAGAAGCCGAGGTCCCGGGGGTGGGGCGCAGGATTGGGTCCCATGAAGCGGTCCGGGTTGAAGACGAACGGATCGGGATATACTTTCGGGTCGTGAAGGAATTTCCTGTCCGGTGCCTCCTTAATGAAAGAGCACCTTGACGGAGGAGGCACGTACCAGACATTCGCAATTACGAGAGCATCCTTAGGGATGAAGCAGCCCTCATATATGTCGTCGTCCATTGCACGGTGGGGTACAGCTTGCGGGTAATCAGTTTGAAAATGGCGAGAACAGAGCGAGGCATTTACCTAAGGGGACGATGGGAAGCCAGCGGTAGAGCTCCATGCAGACCGCCTCGATGTACGGGAGTGACTCTCTGTCCTCGAGTATCGGGAGACGATCCCGGCCAACCACACCGTCCATCTCTGCCTGCGCCCTTGCTTGAACCTCTGGGTATTTTGCAGCAGCGAGGAAATAGGCAGTCACGATGGAGGCAGTCTAAGTGAACCGTGAGACTGGTGCAGTAGTGAGTGATTGAGCTTACGGTGTCGGCCCCGGCTGTCTCACGCTGTAGTTAGACGCAGACGAATGCACGGAATTCACTCACCGCCGTAGAAGGAAGCAGCCGACCATTTGATGTCGAATATCCTGTCTTCGGAAATTTCTCGGTCTTGAAGTAGATCCGAAGCGTATGAAGGCCTCTCTTTTCCACGAGCCTGTGGGAATCTCAGAAGGATGGAACCAGACGCGACGGTCAGAGCAGACCATCTGTTCCTTCACATATGCAAAGGGGACTTCCGCCAAGTCATCGCACTGACTTGGCGTACATCTTCGCGAGTCTTTTGAAGTTGGCGCCGGGGAGCCTGTTATTCACGTTAGGCCGTAGAGTGAGAGGTGGAAAGCTCGAGAAACGGACCAAGAGGGAACATATTTTACTACACCGACTCTGTGAGAAGAAATAGAAAATCGCCAGAAATTTGGAACCCACAGAGAGGCATAACATCCACGAGAAACGCGCCTGGACGCGTAATCTGAGAGAACTCTGCGAAAGCCTGCGCGAGCCGTGATTGGGAATTGTTTGAATTGGTGCAGGAACAGACTGACTTTCTCAGCAAGATCAACCAAAGGGTCACTCCCTTGTTCTCTAATTTTATAACCATAAGTCAGATGCAGGACCATAGCCCCCGCCATCCTGATTGCGCCATTCAGTAAATTCGAACCTGTGGAATGGAAGCCAAACTAACTTTCTGGTTGCCTGTGTATATTAAACGCACACTCTTAAAACGCGGGGGTAAACGAAAATGATCACCTGCTCAAACGCCGCCGGGTTCTCCAACACGCGCTTCAAGAACATGTTTGCCTGGTAGTCCTCCACGGGGTAGAGTTTCACCATGCTTCCCCGAGTGCCAATGACTTTCCCGATCAGCTTGCGATATTCGCGGAACCTAATGATCCAGGTCAACCTCCACTCAGGCTGAGTCGACGCTGCATGTGCGTACCGAGGTCCGTATCGCGCACTGCTCAACAGGCGGTCATACCCGCTCATCTTGGCCATCTCGAGAGTCGGACGATCCGCATATATGTTTCCCCTCTTGTCCAGAAACTCCGTCGCGATGGCCGGGTCATTCAGTATGATGAACGGCTGTCCCAGAAGAGTAATGGACATGATTCCCCCTGCAAATCATTCGATTCAGTGGCTCGCGCATGTACAGTACATGTCACTCTCACCGTAGATCTCTCCCCAACGCGCAAACGTCCGCCATGCATGGCTCTTCGGCATATCGAAGACATTTCCGATGAGGGGCCATCCTCTCGGGCCCGGTGGAAGAGGTTCGCGGTGTTTCCCTGTGTAGACATAGTAGAAAAGCAATGCAGCTGCCGCTGCTAAAATTCCGCCAGTGGCCGCGGGGGTTAACATATGAGGGAGCTGCCACTGGAGGTTCATCGATTATATAGGAGCACCGGCTTTCACGGAAGTATCATAATTACCGCAAGTGTCCGATTACAATTTGAACGTGCGTTTGTGCCTTAGAGCGCCAGGTCATTGCAGCTGATCTAAATTTACCGGACCCGACCGGTAGTTGAAAGTTGCAGCACCCATTGAGAGAGAGCCACGGGTTCGGACATCAACGCACATTTAATTCAGGAATAACCCACCTTGGGCCGAGCCCCAGTCCCCCACCGCAGTGAGAAGTGCGCGTTGCCGGGTCGAGCGAGATGGCATGTGGATCATAAACAGATCACGAACAACTTGAAGGTGGAGGCCTCCACCTTTGTCCGTGCTGATGGAGGCCTCCACCTTCGTTCGTGACCCACATGATCCACATCCACATACCATCTACCTGCAGCCCTAGATGCACGCTGGAAGCCTGCAAGCCCAAACAGCTCCCGCCAAACCATTCTGCCATTATCTTGGGGCGGCGCTCGCCTCCAGTTCCTCAATGCGGTTGGATGCGCACCACGTCAAGTCGGCATTCATCAAAATTTCAGTGAGGCGCTCAGTCCGGCTGTAGACACTCAGTAAGTCCCACCTATTCTCGAACGCCGAGCTCCACTGCCTTCCTCGGCTATGAGATGGGTCTACCACGTCCGTCGTCAGCCATTCACTGGCATTCAGTATTCCACCGGAGTCGTGGTGGGGTTTCATTTCTGGGGCCCGGAGTGGGCGCTGTTGCCGGGGAGGGTTGATACCAGGTAGGCCGTCCTGCGGCCAAACCGTCTGCAAGAGGAGAACTGAGGTACTTAGTAGAGTATGGAGAGACGAGGCATTTCGGCTTGATTTCGGCATTCGATTCGGCGCGAGTCGGACCGGTCGGCCGAGGGTCATTAGAAAAGTTGTCGTAAGAGTTAGATTTCAACCTTGGGGCACGAGGAAGAATTCTTACTCGCACCGACTCGTTTTTGGCTTCAAGCTGTATGGGTATGCCAAGATCCACTGGACTAGCCGGCAGAGGCTCTATCCAAGTCAGTCGCTACTAGAGCTTGATTGCATCGGCTCGATCGAATCTGGACTCAACCCTATAATATAGGACACAAAAGACGAACACCATTCGGCATTTCATATTGAACAGCAAGATGTTCTGATTCTGGCCATCGATCACGCAGATGTCCCGGACTCGCATGTAATTCCATGCCTGTGTGATATCAGGGCATAGGGATCGCGGGATACCGCACGATCATAAAGAACGCCGGACGATATATTTGATGTGCGGAGGGAGTATAATGCGGGAGTAGGAATGTTATAGCTTTGAGCCTGGATAACAAGATGAAGGTATCCGTACCGATCCCTGATTATGGAATCAGGTTATTGTGCACTCTTTCGGTGTTTCTGACTGTCTTGGCACTTTTGGCCTCAGCGGACGCTAAAATAAGACCTAAAAGGGTTTTGAACGTGATGCACATACCTACTCAGTCACTCATTTCAGCCGCAGATATCGCGCACATTAAATTTCAACCACGGACACGTGCACGTGTTTCAACACGCACCACTCAGTCAGATAATATTTGGTATGGAGATCTGCGGCCTTTACAGCTTCTGTTGAACAATTCTTAGAAAAGAGAACAAGCCTCGGGGGTTAGGAAAGAGACATGTTGCTGTGAAGTTCCGGAACATCGATGACAATATTTTCAAGTCCGTGCAGCGAGGCGAGCGAGGTAGTTCAGCTGCAGGAGATGCTGGGGAGCAGCCGCTGAATGAGGGGACTCAGATTCTGAATCCGACAATGGCGAGGAAGACGGCGAACCTGAAGACGACGAGCCGTGCTCGGCGATCTGAGCATCTCATTCAACATTGATCCCGAGATCAATATTTCCGCACCTGCCTTGGTCGGTCTCGTCTCCGTGTCGCCCTCCGTCGCCGGATCTATGGTCAATCCGCCGAAAATCAACCCCCCATAGACATCTGTCCCCAAGGATAAGACAGAGAAGATCGATTGGGACTTTTACGTTCGTCGCAACCGCGTAACGAGCCATTCTTCAGTTATTTTTTGGTTATTTTCTCCTCCAAAATAATTAGCAATGATTAGCAGCTGTGAATGACTACCAGCTGGGACCTACTGTTCTTAAAACATGCTACGAACTCGCCGAGAGTTCACGGAACTCTAAACTTCCGCCATTATATTGGGGTGGCTAGCCTCTACCCTAGTCAACGCGGGTCGCGTCAACTCTGATATTACAGCGTGTGAGGCGTTTGGTCGGCTGTATTTGTGTCAGCGGGGCTTCCCCGACGTCAACCCATCCATGATTCATGTTGGAATCACGATGACGATTTCAGATGGGACTCACACGTGACCGGGGGCTGTGCGATAAGATAAGCTCCATATACGTCATTAAAACCGCATTGTCTTGGGGTGGTCTCGCAGTCTCCTCTTCCTTCTTACCATCATGTCCTTCTACGCCCCCATAACGATTCTCGCCCTATCTCTCGCGATATCCCCCGCACATGCCTTCAACAACAACAATAACAACGTGCACCGCAGCACGACGTCCCGCATCGTCGGCGCCGTTGTCGGTGTGTCCAAAATTGCTCGAAAAAAATAGCGAAGCTGATTTACTCGAAGGATGCCTCGTGGTCCTCTCCCTTCTTATCCTGTGCTGTGTCATGCAGCGGCGCCGCGCGCGCGCAATCGCAGCTGGGCCCATCATCGGCGGCTTCCCACCAGGTGGAGCGACCGGAAAACCAGGATTCGGCGGCTTCAGCCGCCCCTGGGGCCAGAACCAGAACCAGAACCGATTCCAGAACCAGAACGCACCAGGGGCGCAGCAGCACCACTACCCGGGCGCGACGCCGGGAGGGCAGTACCCGCCCGCTGGGGAGGTGCCCCCGCCGTACTCGAATGCGCAGCAGCCTGGGACTTTCAGCCCGGTAAGCATTTCTCTTGGCGCACGCGGCGTGTACTCAGGCGGCACGTTTTTTATAGCCCGCTGGACCGCCTCCGGCGTCGACTGAGCAGCATGGGGCGTACGCGGCTGTGTGTCGATTCATTTCTGTCTTTGGTCCGTTTTATTAACGCACGCGCTCTTCTAGCCTCCCGGACCCCCGCCGCAGGCTCACGTCAATGTATGTGTATAGTGTGCTTTTTGGACGGTTGTACTCATGTTTTGTTGTCTCAAGACTCAGGGCCAACAGCAGAACAGCTTTGTTGGCGGCTTCCGGGCGTAATCCGTTCTCGTTCCCGATGAAATGAACCTTTTTGTATCTTAGCACCATACGCCATACATATACGCATTCCGTTCATGTATCTACCTAGTTAGCCATCCAGCTCAAAGTATTGTATCCTTGTACCGTACGCATCATAAATGACGAATATTCACGAATTAATTGTGAATTCACTTGGAACTCACACACATAGTGGAGCACGTTCCTCCGTCATTTGAGATGGGGTTCTATCTGGGGCTTCCTGGAATAACTTCACTTCGGACAAACTTCGGATACCCAACCACCAGTGCGCTCGGCCGCTCGCGATCGGGCGTCGGGAATTCAGGCACTCGAAATTGTTCGCCTGGACATTACTTCTGATGAAGCGAATTTTATGATGGCCCTTAAAGTGGTATTGCGAATTTCTCGAAAGGGCGTACGCGCCTCCGCAAGATGGCACCGACTTGCGCTCGTGCACCCATGCGCACGCTCTTTCGCACTTTTCTCGCTCTTGTTTATTATTTTTATGACTTCTGATTTCCCTAGATTTTCCCGCTTATGCAGCCTAATGGTTTCTTCGGCCGCTCTTCAGCCTCAAACCTTTATTACTCATCCTCGCGTAGTCCGTCGCGTCTTTCCGTGTGCGCTTGTTTGGGCTGCGCGTTTCGACGCGGCGATGCACGTGCTCGGGTACCGACTTTTGTTCGCCGTCGAAATTTCGATGGGAACTTTTCCAAGGTTCTCTGATCGTCTCGCCACGACGATCAACGTGATTCCACCAACATACATTCGGATTGGCCCACGCCTCCCCCACTCTGACATTGCCTTAAAAGGCATATCTTAATCTAATCGCCTCACGTGTGCTCGAAATAAGGCTACCGGCGGGTCAAGACGTCTGCCGAAGATCCCTTACCACTGCTCTCGTGGTCTAGTGGTTATGGTGTGCCTAGTTGCTATATGTAATCTCTCATTGCCGTGGGTTCAATCCTTTTGAGTCGCTGGATTTTTAGTTTTTAGTTTTTAATTCTTTTAGCCTCACTCAGGCCCCGTGGTGAGTGCAATCTCCACCCACTGGGCGTCCCGGCGAACGCAAAGGGGCACCGCGGGGTCTCCCCTGCGCTACATACCCCAGAATGAGCTTTGAAAGTTGAAAACACATGAAAAAAATATATTTTAAAGCTCCACGCAGTGGGCCCCACTACAAGCGGTTGCCTTACGCGGTGGGCCCAGCGGCGAGCGTCCAGGGGGGTCCGCGGGGGTCTTCCCCGCCCTCCATTAATTTTAAACCACAAATTAAGCACAACAAATTACAAAACTAAGAAAAACTCGTGAATAACTAGACTTGGACGTGCCATTGGGCCAGAGGAGAGGGGTCTGGGGGAACACTGCTCCCCCATAGCAATGAATCTGGCTTAAATGGCTCCTTCACCTCTCTCTGACAGACGCGTCGTATGGGCACGTGATAAGAGATACTCACGTGATGTCAGAGTGGGGGAGGCCAAGGGGGTTCTACATTCGCGGGAACACTCCTGGACACTCCTCGTGCTTCATGCACCATGCTCGTCCCTTTTGGAGCTGTACACGGGAGGTGCAATTTAATTGACACAGTGCGAATTTCGAAACGGCTGATCATCACACACCTGCCAACATAACACCCTTGCTATCGCCTATGGCCTGATGCTATGACTTCGGCATCCTCCCGCTTTTCTTCTCATCCTGCCGTGGCCCGCCTAGCGGACCTTGTGCCAATTAAGCAATGGCCACCAACGTCGCGATCGTCGATGAACGAGACCCACTCGTCCACTATGCCGGCGCGTGGAACGACGGTGGGGTGTCGGAGGAGTTCGACAGCACGACAAGATGGTCAGCCATCCAGGGATCCACCGCGTCCTTCACCTTCGTAGGTGAGTTGTGTGCTCATTTCAGTCCTTGGGCATGCGACTGACCACCCCCAGGCTCCTCGGTCGCCGTCTTTGGGACGGTCGCCGCACTGAACCCGCCGCAGTCGAGCCTGACGTTCCTTGTCGACAACTCCATCCAGGGGACGTACACCCCTCCGGCGAACATGCCTGCGGATATCCACCACGAGGAGCTCTGGGCGTCACCGACACTTAGCAGCGGCTCGCATACGCTGGTGATCACACAGACGGCGGCGCAGGCGGCCGGCGTGATCTTTCTGGACTATATCATGTACAACACGACCTCGGCCGCAGGCCCGTACTTCATCGACGACCGCGACCCGCGGGTGGTGTACACTCCGCCCTGGCAGAAGTTCGGCTCGGACCCCGACTTCATGCACACGTCGCAGGGGACCACCGCCAAGGGCGATTCACTGTCACTGCAATTCGAGGGTGCGTTCTCGTCCGCGTCCTTGCTGCCCCCCGCTCAGTGCGCCTTTTTTTAGGCCGGTCGATATCGTTCTACGGAGGGATCAACAACGGGAGCATCACGGAGGTGCTGAACGCGTCGATGACGATCGACGGGGGCCCGCCCGTGTTCTTCGTGCCGCCCATCCAGCCCGCGGCCGTTACGACGAACAACCTCATCTTCAACTCAGGTGACCTACCGGACGGGAAACACACTCTCGTCGTAACAGCGCAGAACGAGCACACTGTGTGGGCCGACTACTTCCTCGTCACGCCGAACCTCGAAATCGCCACCTCCACCGCCCCCTTCCCCACCTCCTCCGGCACCGGCACCTCCTCCTCCTCCAACGTCTCCGGCATCCCGACAGCAGCACCCAAAAAGTCATCGCACACAGCGGCGATCGCCGCCTCCGTCGTCGGCGTGCTCGCCCTCATCGCCCTCCTCGTTGTCGCCTTCGTCGTTCTCCGGCGCATGAAGCGCCGCCGGGACCTCGAGCCCGCCGATCGTACGTCGCACCCGCCTCTCACTCGCCGCATACTGACCGCACGCACAGTCCCGACGACAAACGCCCTGGCCTCGCCGTTCGCGGGCGGCGCGCCGTCCTCGTACTCAGGCGCGGGCGCGGCCCCCGGCGGCGCGCGCCTCTCGTTCTCGGGCGAGAACGGCCCGCGCGTGTCCTACTCGGGCGCCGGGGTCGCGGGCCCGAGCATGTCGTACGCGGGCGTGGGCGCGCCCTACGCGGGGGCGCCGTACGCGGGCGCCACAGGCGCGGGCGTGTCGTCCGCGGGCGCGACGGGCGTGGGGTCCCCGGCCACCTCCGCGTCCGCGTACTCTGGCGCGGGCTCCTTCTCCTCCTCGGGCGCAGCGCGGCCGTCCGTGTCTGCGTCCGGCGCGGACGCGAGCGGCGGCCCGCCCGACGCGCCTGCGCCGGGCTCGCCGTTCGGGAGCGCGCCGTCCGGGTACTCCGCGCTCGCGGTGCACGGGCATGCGCGCATGGCGTCGAGCGCGGGGTCGTCGTCGACTGGGGCGCCCGTCTTCGCGACGCCGACGGTGATCCCGAGCCGCAAGCTCGCGAACGAGGCGAGGCGGTCGGCGGTGTCGCGCGGTAGCGTTGCGGGGGAGGCGCCGCCGCAGTATGAGGAGTAGGAGTAGGGGTAGCTTATGCGCTATTTTTATTTTTATTCCTGGGATCTGGGATGTGGCGGCGGCGCGTGGCCCATTCGCCCTAACGCGGATGCTATGCTATTCTCCGCGTGGTTCTGGTTTTAGGTCACGCGTGGGACCGCGGGCGGCACGTTTTTTTCGGAGATCCCAGCAGCGCGTCGGGGGCGGACACTCTGAATCATTCTGGCTCCCGTATTTAACATGCCTATACCCATTGCCAGAGACAAATCCTGAACAAAATTCACAATTATAATTCTAATTCTAAAAGAGAAACAAAAATTAAACAAGACACGGAATCACCCGACCCCGGATCGAACGGGGAGATCCTGCGGCCAATTCATAGACCTGATAGATCTGGCAGGTGCGCACCTTGCGCCATCGGGTGTTTCGCTAGGTCTCAATTTCGGGATTATATGGGATGAAGGGCCTTAAAAGTCGCTTTGTCAACATTTAATTGAAAAACCCAGTCACTATGTACAAGTATATTCCACACCCATCTGAAATCAAAGTCGCTGGAGTCCGAGTTATCAACTCTCCATCCCGCTCAGTGCCATCAAAAATATATTGTGAGCGAGAGAAAGCGAAAGGGATCCAAAAACCGACGAGGAGGATGAATCACCCAACCCCGAATCGAACAGGGATCTTCTGCTTACGATCGAACCTCACTTCTAACATCCGCAGACGCACACCTTGGGCCATCGGGTCCGTGTTTATATCTCACGACTGGTGAATTATATGGACGTCCGCCGTTGAAGAGCACCAAGAGATTTCCAGCGACTCGGAATCCCATAGGGAATCGCACCGTACGTATGGCTTACGGTCATACGTACGGTACGTACGTACGGTGCACGTACCGTGAGCCGTCTGGGTACGTGCCGGTGAAGCCGTACGTATACGTGACCGTCTCCGTATCCAGCCGTATTTCGGCAGACTCCCTTGAATCATGCCGGGGTGCCCCATGTCAGTTCGGATTTGCTTGTGATCATCTGCTGCGAGTGAATTTCAGTGATATAAACCATGCCGAGACCTCGGACCTGCTGATTTGTCCCCCGGAAGGTGTCCGTATCCCGTACCGTACCGTATACGTACGTATACGGATCTCCTTCCGTATTCACGTATTTGGTCACGTACCGTATACGGTACGTACGATGCGATTCCCTAGAATCCCAATCCCGATTTGTTGTTCCGCTGAACGTTCCATTATTAGGTTTCAATTCTCCTCGACCGCCGCGTGGGATGTAAAGACTGGAGCTGATTAAGTACAGTAATGCATCATTTTCTCTCCGGCCTAATTATAATGCGACGTGATGTTGATTCTTTTTTGCGCTGGGTTCTCCTGCGAGGAAGGATTCAGAGTCGTGTATCGGAGAGCGCGAAGAATACTCAACCTCCTGCAGATATGTTCCGTGATGCGCCTGTTGGCGTGCAGATCCATCACATCGATGATCGATTGAGGAGTCTTTCGTTGGTCTCTGTCTTGGTCCCCGTTCCAATCCGTTCTCGCTCACAACTTTAGACAACTCACAAGCGGATGTCTGAGCCGGGGAGCACTGGAGCTTGTACATCGGGACTAGCCGTGATGAGCAAGCCAAGGGAGCGATCATGGTCGTCAGATGGCGTGTTAGGCGGTGTTCCTAGGCGTTGATGCTGTGATACGGCGGTGAAACAACGAACACCGACAGTATTCAATACTGATAAGCGACGCAACGAATTTCTCTCCCTCCCCTCCCCCTCCTCCCTTTCTTCTCTTCTGCGGAAGATGTCGTCCAGTGTAGCGATTGTGGATGAGAAAGACGCACTGGTCCACTATGCTGGCTCGTGGAACGATGCTGGGTCGGCCGCCGAGTTCAACGGGACGACAACATGGTCTGCCGTACAGGGATCTACCGTATCGTTCACCTTCGTGGGTGAGTGGCAGACCCATGCTCTATTCTCAGGATGAAGACCGACTCTGCAAAGGCACCTCGATTGGAGTATTTGGGACAGTGGCGGCGAAGAACCCGCCGCAGTCGAGCCTGACGTTCCTTGTCGACAACTCCATCCAGGGGACGTACACCCCTCCGGCGAACATGCTTGCGGATATCCATCACGAGGAGCTCTGGGCGTCACCGACGCTTGGCAGCGGCTCGCATACGCTGGTGATCACACAGAGCGCGGCGCAAGCCTTGGGGGTGATCTTCCTGGACTATTTCATGTTTAACACGACCTCGACGTCCATCAAATCGTACTTCATCGACGACCGCGACGCGCGAGTAACATACACCCCCGAATGGAGGAAGTTTATCGGGGACAACGACTTCATGCATACTTCACAGGAGAGCACATCGCCGGGCGATTCGTTTTCCCTGAAGTTTGAGGGTGCGTGGCTTTGTTTTTGCGTTTGAGTCATTCTAAACAATTCTTTCAGGAACATCCGTCTCATATTACGGGGGCATAACTGCATCGGATGCAGGAGTCATGAACGCGTCGATTGTCCTGGATGGCGGGAAGCCTACATTCTTTATCGCGCCGGCTAGCCCCGCGGCAGTGACGAACAACCTCATATTCGAGTCGGGGATTATAAACGACGGTAGTCACACGCTGGTAATTACGCAGGAAAACCAGTTCACCGTATGGACCGATTATTTCCTCATCACTCCTGGTACCGCCTCAGCGGCATCTTCTACTCCTTCGCCATCTACCACCAGCGGCTCCGGATCCGATACGACTGGGGAATCCTCAAAGAAATCAACGCCCATCGGAGCAATAGTGGGACCCGTCATCGGCATTGTCCTCCTCATCGCATTGGCGGCCGCTGCTTTTATCCTCTGCCGACGCCGAAAACGGCGTCGAGAATTTGAACCCGCAGACCGTAAGCCCCCGCTTCCTCTCGAAATTTTAAACCACTGACTCCCCACCTAGTGCCCATGGCGCTCGCGCCGGCGCCGTTCTCGGACTTGACCCCAACCCCTTTCTCGGATATCGGTACTGGCGCAGCGACCGCGTCCACCTCCACGTTCGCATACTCCGCGCTCGCGCCGCCACCCGGCGGAACAACGCCCGGCTCGACGGCGTCCAATTACTCCGCGCTCGCAGCGAGCGACGCGCACCTCGCCCCGAGGTCAGGGGCGTCCACCGGGTACACGCCACCCTCACCGCCGCCACCACCTATCCCCCCGCTAGTCCCGATGCGGAGCAATAAGCTCGCGCAGGAGGCGACGCGGTGGACCGGACCCCCGACTTCCAGTTCTCGCTCGGGGCCCTCGAGCGCCGCGGGCTCGTCGTCCCCCCCTGGCGAGGAGTTACCGCCTCCTCAATATTCGGAGTAAGATTCGGTGTTGCCGTATTTTATGATGAAATAATTTGGGCGTGCACACTACTGATCACAGACAAATATGTGAATTTCTCTGCATGCGGATCCCCACAGTTTCACCCCGCGAAAGACCGCGAACAGCGCTACTTTTGCTAAATTTATCTATCGAGGAAAGCATGGAACCCCATTACTAGGCGATTCGGCGTTCTCGATCCTCCGGCCGCGGTGCCTCGAGTATCTCTACTGGAGTCGTCAGGGATGGAGACCAAAAACATGAAGATTCATTGACGCACCTTGCACTGGCGGAGGGTACGACGTTTCGAGTTGCGCGCCTCTTCGCCCGGGACCGTAATGACGTCCCAAGCCTCCCACTGGGAATTGGAGTCCAAATTGAGCAGGCGGTGCCTTGCTGTTTCACGGAGCCACGGAATGGCGCCGACAATGCCTTGCGCAATTTCACCGCGCTGTTTCACGAGAGACCGTATTCGGCGCCATGTACTCCAGCGGGGGGGAATTGAATTCGCCGAGAATGTCGGGATCGAGGGAGATTCTTTGCAGGTCGGGAGGATCGTTCTGAATCTAGGTCTCGTGGATATAAGTGGGGAAAAAGTGGCGAGTGCCACCCAGTGGCTCTTCCTACACGCTGAATCGGGAACAATTCTGATGACGCAGTAGGGGGACATGTGCGGTAGATGGAAGTAAGACATCGTCGGAGATCTGTTCAGCCATATCTCCTTTATACCACAGCTCCAGGGATGTCAGGTTCGGCAACTGAACACTGGTTAACATGGCAAAAATCGCAGAAGCATGAAACTCAAGCAGCCAATCTTAAGTTCTGGCGGTCTAGACCGCCAAGAACTTATGAGTTCGGCCTGAACTTAAGTTTTCTACTGCACCTACAAGCTATATAATGAGCATCATCAGAACTTAAGTTCTACTACAACTTAAGTTCTCGGACACTCGAGTTAATGACTGGAAGTTCTCGACGAAAAAGGCATTTATTGATAAACTGTGTGATGTACTAACATGGCACGCATGTATAGGGTACTCCCTGACCACTCAAGTTCTGCCCCAGAACTTAAGTCCCCACGTGAGCTTAAGTTCCGCTTCTAGAACTGAAGTTCTGGAGGCAAACTTAAGTCTCGTCGTCGACGACTTAAGTTCCGCCCACCCGCAACTGAATTTTCAAATCGGGTGCACGGGCAGGCGTGTGTGTGGGTCGCCAGCGAATGCGGACACGGGGAGTGGGCGCGCGGGCGGGCACGAGGCGAGTGCGGACACGGACGGCGCAAGCGCGGGCGTGGGTGTGGACGAGGCAGCTGCGGATGTGCATTGAGGCGGGTGCAGACGCGGATGTGATGGCGGACGAGGCGAGCACAGGCGCGAGCGAGGAAGTGTGGCGCGTGAGGGGCACTAGCTGCAGCTGCCCACAGGCTGGTGGCCGGAGCGAACGTGGGTGCGGACGCGGACGAGGCGGGCGCGGGGAAAGATGAGGCGGGTGGGGATGAGGCGGGCATTGACGAGGCGACGCGGAAGCGACGAGGTGGGCAAGCGTGTACGCGGACGAGGCAAGCGTGGACGAGGCGGGCTTGGGGTGGCAAAGCATCTAAAATCATCGTGGTACGCGTCCCACAGCTCGCTCTTGTGGGCACGGCCTGTGAAGGCGCGGAGAAGCGTCGCGATGTACATGCACCGGAGTGAAGATACCTCTCTCGTCGGACCCGTGGCAAGTACATGTAACATGGGCCGCAGCGTGGCAACGAGCTGGCCCACTGAAGTGGAGCATGAGCTGCAGAGTAAAAAGAAGAGGATGATGTAGGACGTAGCTCGCCTTGTATCTGGTCGTCGTGCTGGTGAAGGTGTCGGAGAGAGGAAGTCGAAATTTCACCAAGTGAAGCCGCACGTGCCAGTGACATTGGGACAAATATTTGGCGGTTGGCATGGCTTGTCTTTGTCCTTTCTCCTCCACCACCTCTGACGACCCTCCCGAATCTCGTTCCACTCCCTTACCGTGGAATGAGCTCCCTGTACCCCACGTCCCCCTCCGCTAACTCATGCGGGTTTCACGACCGTGACCGTCACCATCTCAGATCTCCCCCGGCGCGTCGACACCGCCGTACCCATCTGGAGGGTCGCGACGTTGAACAGATTTGCGGCCCCGTGTGTATACAGCAGTATGGTAAGTCTGTTTGTTATCCGTAGTAATTTCCTGACACTGACGTTTCACACCGCCATCCTCTGCGCCGTCGCCTGCACCGCGTCGCGCTTGTGCAGTCCTCCACCTCCTCCGCAGTGTCCTCCAAGAGTATCCCCCGCCTCATCCAATATTTACATCACCGTGTTTTATCAGTAAATGCATTTTTAGTCCAGAACTTCCAGTCGTGAACTTCAGTCTTCGAGAACTTAAGTTTTAGTCGACAACTTAAGTGTTCGAGAACTTAAGTTGTAGTTGAGAACTTGAGTTCTGTTTAAGCTCATTATATTGCCTGTAGGTGCAGTAAATTGGCTAGTAAGGTCCTCTGACAAGACTTAAGTTCTGCCAGAACTTTTAAGTTCTTGGCGGTCTAGACCGCCAGAACTTAAGATGAGCTAATAAAGTATTTGCAGAAGCCTGGATAACATCACAGTGGAAAGAGTGCATTGAAGCGGCAGGGTATTTGGACAACGAAAGCTGTTGAAATCCAGGAGGCAGGGCCGAAAGGAGTCTTTCGCCTCGCAGCTCAAATTGGAGCAGATGAGGAAGCAATGTGTCGGGATCCAAGGAAACTGAACTAGGGGGCACGACGTACTCGGCCGTGACATTAGACTTCAGCGTTCAAGTCTAAGACGAGGTTTGGCATCGCACGGAGGATAGAAAGCATGGATATCTGGGCCGCCTCTGGCCAGAATCCTTTGTGCAACTCTCTGAGCGCAAGCCACGCTGCCGATCTGAACACAGTCCTAAGAACTCTAGCATGCCGCAATGGAGAAGTGGTTGTATCGGGGTTCACTCTTCACTCTAACACATACATTACTTACACTTTCTAACATCACTCGTCCGGGACCACCACCACCGCCTTGCCCGTGTTCGTCCCCCGCAGGACCGCGGCCAGCGCATCCCCCAGCTTGTCCGGCCCGAGCGCGATGTCCTCCGTGTACTTGAGCTCCCTACAAATCCTGAACAAAATTCACAATTATAATTATAATTCTAAAAGAGAAACAAAAATTAAACAAGCCACGGAACCACCCCGACCCCGAATCGAACGGGGAACTCCTGCGGCCAATTCATAGACCTGATAGATCTGGCAGGTGCGCACCTTGCGCCATCGGGTGTTTCGTTGGAGGCGTCAATTTAGGGATTATATGTGGTGGGCCGTGAAGGGCGGCAAGTTGCTAACATTTGCTTGAACAACCCAGTCACTTATGTACGAGTATATTCCACACCCATCTGAAATCAAAGCCGCTGGAGTCCGAGTTATCACCTCTCCATCCCCACTCAGTGCCAGCAAAAATATATCGTGTACGAGAGAAACCGAGAGGAACTCAAAAACCGACGAGGAGGATGAATCACACGACCCCGAATCGAACGGGGCTCTCCTACTTATGATCGAACCTCACTTCTATCCGCAGACGCACACCTTGGGCCATCGGGTCCGTGTTGTATCTCCCGACTGGTGAGTTATATGGATGTTTGTCGTTGAAGAACACCAAGAGATTTCTAGCGACTCGGAATGTCAATCCCGATTCGTTGTTCCGCTGAACGTTCCATTATTAGGTCCCCGTTCTCCGAGAAATTCCCTCGATCGCCCGCGTGGGATGTAAGGACTGGAGCTGAAGCTGATTAATTAATGCATCATTTTCTCTCCGGCCTAATTTAGTAGTAATTATAATACCGTTTAGGCCCCGTTCGACCGTGATGTTGATTCCTTTTTTACGCTCCTGAGAGGAAGGATTCAAAGTCGTATCGTACAACAAACAGCGCGAAGAATACTCAACCTCCTGCAGGAATATCCCGTGATGCGCCCGTTGGCGCATCAGTGGCCGTGCAGATCTATCACATCGATGATCGCGTTGATCCGTTCTCGCTCACAACTTTAGACAACTCACAAGCGGATGTCTGAGCCGGGGAGCACCGGAGCTTGCACATCGGGACGCCGTGATGAGCACCTGCTGCAAGCCCTGCTTGGGACAATCATGGTCGTCAGATGGCGGTGTTCCTAGGCGTTGATGCTGTGATGGGGCGATGCGGCGGTGAAACAAGACCTTTTCGGACGCCGACAGTATTGCTGATACGTGACGCAACGAATTTCTCTCCCTCCCCCCCTCCTCCCTTTCTTCTCTTCTGCGGAAGATGTCGTCCAGCGTAGCGATTGTAGATGAGAAAGACCCACTGGTCCACTACGCTGGTTCGTGGAACGATGCTGGGTCGGCCGCCGAGTTCAGCGGGACGAAAAAATGGTCTGCCGTACAGGGGTCTACTGCATCGTTCACCTTCGTGGGTGAGTCGCAGACCCACGCTCTATTCTCAGGATGAAGACCGACTTTGCAAAGGCACCTCGATTGGAGTATTTGGGACAGTGGCGGCGAAGAACCCTCCTCAAACTAGCCTCTCGTTCTTGATCGATAACTCTATCACTGGCACATACACCCCTGCGGACGACATGGTCACGGATCTACATAACCTGAATCTTTGGACGTCGCCGACAATGAGCAACGGCTCGCATACGCTGGTGATCACACAGAGCACGGCGCAGGCCTTGGGGGTGATCTTCCTAGACTACTTCATGTTCAACACGACTTCGACGTCTGTCAAATCGTACTTCATCGACGACCGCGACGCGCGAGTAACATACACCCCCGAATGGAGGAAGTTTACCGGGGACAACGACTTCATGCATACTTCGCAGGAGAGCACATCGCCGGGCGATTCGTTTTCCCTGAAGTTTGAGGGTGCATGGCTTTGTTTTTGCGTTTGAGTCATTCTAAACAATTCTTTCAGGGACATCCGTCTCATATTACGGGGGCATAACCGCATCGGATGCAGGAGTCATGAACGCGTCGATTGTCCTGGATGGCGGGAAGCCTATATTCTTTATCGCGCCGGCTACCCCCGCGGCAGTGACGAACAACCTCATATTCGAGTCGGGGATTATAAACGACGGTAGTCACACGCTGGTAATTACGCAGGAAAACCAGTTCACCGTATGGACCGATTATTTCCTCATCACTCCTGGTACCGCCTCAGCGGCATCTTCTACTCCTTCGCCATCTACCACCAGCGGCTCCGACGCGACTGGGGAGTCCTCAAAGAAATCAACGCCCATCGGGGCAATAGTTGGACCCGTCATCGGCGTTGTCCTCCTCATCGCATTGGCGGCCGCTGTCTTTATCTTCTGTCGACGCCGAAGACGGCGTCAAGAACTCGAACCCGCAGACTGTAAGCCCCGGCTTATCTCCACATTTTAAACCACTGACTCCCCGCCTAGTCCCCATGGCGCTCGCGCCAGCCCAGTTCTCCGACTTCACCCCAACTCCGTTTTCGAACTTCGATACTGGCGCAACTACCGCGTCCACCTCCGCGTTCGAATACTCCGCGCTCGCAGCGAGCGACGTTTCCTTCGCCCCGAGCTCAGGGGCGTCCAACGGCTACACGCCACCCGCACCGCCGCCGCCACCTATCCCCCCGCTAGTCTCGACGCGGAGCAACAAGTTCGCGCAGGAGGCGGCCCGGTGGACCGGACCCCCAGCTTCCAGTTCTCGCTCGGGGCTTTCGAGCGCCGCGGGCTCGTCGTCGCCTGCTGGCGAGGATTTACCGCCTCCCCAATATTCGGAGTAAGATCCGGTGCTGCCGTATTTCATAATAAATAATTTGAGCGTGCACACTACTGATCACAGGCAAAAATTGGGCAGACATGTGAATTTCTCTGCATGTGGATCCCCACAGTTTCACCCCGCGAAAGACCGCGAACAGCGCTACTTTTGCTAAATTTATTCATCAAGGAAAGCATGAAACCCCATTATTAGGCGATTCAGCGTTCTCGATCCTCCGGCCGCGGTGCCTCAAGTATCTCTACTGGAGTCGTCAGGGATGGAGACCAAAAACATGAAGATTCATTGACGCACCTTGCACTGGCGGAGGGTACGACGTTTCGAGTTGCGCGCCTCTTCGCCCGGGACCGTAATGACGTCCCAAGCCTCCCACTGGGAGTTGGAGCCCAAATTGAGCTTGCTATTTCACGGAGTCCCGGAATGGCGCCGACAATGCCTTGCGCAATTTCACCGAGCTGTTTCACGAGAGACCGTATACGGCGCCATGTACTCCAGCGGGGGGGAATTGAATTCGCCGAGAATGTCGGGATCGAGGGAGATTCTTTGCAGGTCGGGAGGATCGTTCTGAATCTAGGTCTCGTGGATATAAGTGGGGAAAAAGTGGCGAGTGCTACCCAGTGGCTCTTCCTACACGCTGAATCGGGAACAATTCTGATGACGCAGTAGGGGGACATGTGCGGTAGATGGAAGTAAGACATCGTCGGAGATCTCTTCAGCCATATTTCCTTTATACCACAGCTCCAGGGATGTCAGGTTCGGCAACTGAACACTGGTTAACATGGCAAAAATCGCAGAAGCCTAGATAACATCACAGCGGAAAGAGTGCATTGAAGCGGCGGGGGTATTTGGACAACGAAAGCTGTTGAAGTCCAGGAGGCAGGGCCGAAAGGAGTCTTTCGCCTCGGACGAGCTCAAATTGGAGCGGGTGGGGAGCAGTGTTTCGGGATCCAAGGAAACTGGGCTAGGGGGCATGACGTATTCGGTCGTGACATTAGACTCCAGCGTCTAAGTCTAAGACGAGGTTTGGTATCGCACGGAGGATAGAAAGCATGGATATCTGGGCCGCCTCTGGCCAGAATCCTTTGTGCAACTCTCTGAGCGCAAGCCACGCTGCCGATCTGAACACAGTCCTGAGAACTCTAGCATGCCGCAATGGAGAAGTGGTTGTATCGGAATTCACTCTTCACTCTAACACATACATTACTTACACTTTCTAACATCACTCGTCCGCGACCACCACCACCGCCTTGCCCGTGTTCGTTCCCCGCAGCACCGCGGCCAGCGCATCCCCCAGCTTGTCCAGCCCGAGCGTAATGTCCTCCGTGTACTTGAGCTCCCCGCTGATGATCTTGGGCACGATCTCCGCGCGGAACGCCTCGGTGTACTTGGGGCGCAGGAACGTCACGAGGAAGCCGTTGAAGGTCAGCGCCTTGAAGACCATGAGGTTAGGGAACTGCGCGCCGATGGGCGGTTAGTTAGTGGTTGTCAATCGAGGGAATGATGCGGCGAAGACGAACCTTCATGGGCTGGTAACCCTCGTTGTAGCCTGAGCATGAGATGCGTGAGCGATAGTTGGCATGGAGCTGAAAGATTGGTACCTGAGATCTGCCCGCATTCCTGACAAAAATTCAGGGTCTGCATCGAGTGGTTTTGGAGAGAACGACGTACGATGAATCTCGCGTGCATGTTGGCAAACTCCATGGCAGCATCGAGCTGCGACCCACCGACGTTGTCCCAGTAACTTCAGTGTCTAAAGTTGGATCAGGTTCACGACATGGAAGGAAAGGCAGCGCACATATCGACGGGCCCCTCCTTCTCGAGCACCTCGCGCACGTCCGTGGTTTTGTAGTTGAACGCGACATCTGCGCCGATCTCCTTCATGAATTTGACCTTCTCGTCGGAGCCTGCAGAGGCGATGACCTTGCAGCCGTCCTGCTTTGCAATTTGGATCGCCATTCTGTGTAGACTGTAAGTTGAGTGCGAGGAGAACTACGTGGGCACTGACGAGCCAACTGGCCCTGCGCCAGTGGTGATGTAGGCCACCTCGCCCTTGGATAAAAATTAGTATCCTTGATTCCATCCGAGTGAAGGAATACATTACCTTCTTGGCGCGCGAATATTCCTTCCAACCCATATACGCCGTCTCACCTAGGCGTGTGTAAATGGCCGGGCCGCATTTATAGGACGACGAGCGTACCGGGCATCCCAGCTGCACCAATGTACACCGACCAATTTAATTTGGGATCCCTCTCAATCACCTGCAGCGTAGCTATACTCTGCGCGACCATGTATTGCTGGTGCACTTTGAATTTTGCGCCAGCGTCAGGACTGATGATGAATGGGGGAAGAATGACGCAACGCACGCAGTGTGCCGCGTACGTGGCTCCCCGCTTCGACGCCCGCGATTTCAGAGCGCAGGACGACGCCAATGCCGCCGCCCATCAGGCTAGAGTTGCCGGGGTGAATCTAAGGCGAATAATGCTGCTATGGAACGTACGGTTTGCCCAGAACAAACGCTGACTGTGAAACGGCCGTAAATTTTTCGTCCCTGCGAGAGAAAGGGGCTGCACCACACCATGTAGGATTTCTTTTCCGGCGAGCGCAGATTGCCGCGCATGTACGGGTCCACGGATAAGACGAGGACTTTGATGAGGACGCCGCCGTTGAGAGGCACATTCTCGAGATCGATGGTCTCGGATGTGTCGTACACGGTGGTTTTACCAGGAATGGGGTAATCTGATGAAAAATTAGCAAGGAACAGAGACTATGCGGTCCCCAACCTTCTGGTACAGCGTTGAAAAGGACGCGGCCGTTCGTTACAGGTGCCATTGTAGAAAATGGGGTGGATTGGCGAGTTGCTGAGTGCTTTATAAGAGGGGTTCTGCTTATTCACTTTTTCTTTGTTGCCGCGGCCACCGGCTACTTGCTAGCCGGCAGCCGGCATGACGAAGATTTCTTCCTTTTTCGGCGATTGACGTTGTGCTCCGGTTAAACTCTCCCTCGGAGGTTGTGAGATGCTCACGGGAAAAACCTGGGAAGAAACTCTGGTTTGCATCACTCTAAGCTTGATCCGCTCTCTAGCCGACATGTATCTAGGCGCCGCTATGACACAGGTACCCCACCTTTAACCCGACGGAGACGATAAGTATCAATGTGCCGGCATTGTGCATCGCTGTGGAAGCCGGGGGAGTGAAACTTCAGTGGATTGGGGTCAACGGAACAGATTCCGGGAGGATTGAAACAGCTTTTCAATTTGGTTTGGAATTGTGGTAGCTATATTCTGGGGAACTTCGATGCTGGATCGGGAAGATGCAAATCACTGCCTTTGACAAATCCGAGGCTTCTAATCGTTACAAATATTCCAACTCCGACGAGCCTATATGAAGTGGCTATTCGCAAGCGACGCAATTCAACGACTCGGACCCGCATTTTCTCCACACACAAGAACCAGACATCATCTCAGTGCCCCAGCAACCATGGCTAATAATGGAAATTCTTTGGAAGGTGAATCTGGGATATATATCTCATCCCAGCGGATCTAATGCCAGGGGGGATCCAGGGAAAGTGGTCGTTATCACTGGTTCCTCGCGCTCCATCGGCGCTGCAATCGCCAAACACATGGGCGAGCAAGGCGCAAAGGTCGTGGTAAATTACGTGAACGACGGGAAGGCTGCCGAGGAAGTCGTCACAGCTATTCAGGACACCAACAATGGATCCGCCGTCGCCGTGAAGGCCGACGTATCGACGATCGCTGGCGGGAAGTATCTGATCGACGAGACGGTTAAGGTCTTCGGCGGGATTGACATTCTCGTGCTGAACGCGGGCATTATGAGCTCCAAACTCCTCGCGGACATTGACGAGGCTCACTACGACGCGCAATTTGCCACGAACGTCAAGGGTCCGTTATTTCTAGCCAAAGCCGCCGCACCTCTGCTTCCCACGCGCAAGTGTTCCTAGTCCTGGCAAGCAATACCCCCGACCATTAATATTGTATCCAGCCGGCGGGCGCATAATATTCTTCTCCACAAGCCTCACCGCCTCATCAGGTATGTCCTTCCGTTCAACCCTCATGGGAATCCCAGACTGATTTCTCTCTCAGTCGTACCCCCCAATACCTTGGTATACACCGCCACCAAGGGCGCGGTCGAGCAGATCTCGCGCATCCTCGCAAAGGACCTGGGCGCGAAAGGCGTCACCGTCAACACCGTGTCCCCGGGGCCGGTGGACACGCCGCTCTTCCGCGAGGGCAAGCCACAGCACCAAATCGACATGCTCGCGAGATTGGCACCGAGCGGCCGCCTGGGCGAGGTCGGGGACATCGCGCCCGTGGTTGCCTTCCTCGCCAGTCCGGCTGCGCAGTGGATTAATGGACAGAATTTGCAGGTGAACGGGGTACGTTTTTCCCTCAGTTTTCCTTCCGATTGCGGGCCTGAATCGCGAGGGCAGGGATACGCTTGAATTTATTCGACGTCAGACCGAAATTCCGTGGCAAATAGAGTTCTGACAGATTTTAAAATTGACCAGACTATTAATCCGTACGATGCATATCTGTTGAGGATTATTTGAAATTTAGTGGGGTGGACTGTAGTTTTTGAACAACGTTCAAGTTTCAAACGTCGGCGCCGGAGAGGCTGACTCCGGCAATGTCACGTTGGTCACATCTGTCACTCTCCTTTGTTGCTCTCTTCATCTTTGCAAGTCAAGACCGAACGCTGACCGTCATGGAAGACAGTTGATTCACAGATGATATGGATGAAGACGCTTCGCAAGGGCCCAAAACGCATGTTTTCCTCCGAATTGAACGCCCGTACTGAAATTTCTTCGGTTTTAGTTCGAAGCGATCGCCGTCACCCACCACAATGGCAGCACAATCTACGGATAACAATACCCCCAATGTAAGTAGACTTATTTCCCATTCTTGAGATTGGACACTTAAATCGATATAGCAGGAAACCACCGATCCTTATGGTGGATCCACCAGCGATACGCTCAACAAGCCTAGAGGTGGCAACCTTGGAGTCGGCCGCGACCAGCCAGATGATACAGGCATACCGAAGCGTCAAGCCCATGAGGCCCAACGTATGTTGCCACCCTCCATTATTAAGCTCTCCATCACTAATACTGTCAGATTTCTTCTTTATCTGTTCCACCAGTGGGAGTTCAAAAATCCGGATACACGCCACCCGACAGGGCGATTTTTATGCCCGTGAAGGCCTGGTACCTCGGCCACAAATACTTCAACGAACCGTATCACCTTGTTTGGTTCGAAGATAAGGTGACCATCAGATCCGGCGACAGCCCCGGGCCTCCTGCTCGCCATACAGAGGAGCTCGACGTGAGAATGACGGCGAAGGCAGTATGGGTAAGACTCGTTACCGGTTAATCCAATCGCATGAACCTGATTTAGAAACTTAGTTCGTTGGCTCAAACGAGGGCTATCCGGACCCAGTATTTTTTTCTGGAGACGTTCGAAAAGTTGAACGCCAAACCTGTCGGTGCCCAATATTCTTCTCTTTCAAGCAGGGTGTGTTTAAATGAATTTGCTCACCGAATATATGACTATATATGGTTCTTATGGCTGCAGGTGCCAAAAATGGGCTGGTAGTGCTCAAATTCGACAGTGCATATTCAGTCTGGGCAGATACCACCTGCACAGCCTTTGTGGATTGGATTCAAGGTAACGTTAACAATTGCCACAAACTGCGGTGCATTTCTGCTTGTGTCAACTCAATTTCTTCGTGATCAACCCCATTCCAGTGAGGCAGGGGACGAAAAATGGGAAGCGTTTCGGGGTTATTTCCACGAAACAGAAAACGAGGGTGGTTCTCGTTCTCCCTATGCCGCTCCCCAAGCATCGAATCCCTATAGTAGTGGGTCGAATGTGGCACAGCCCGCTAGCACAGTGCGCACAATGCCTGGAGTAGGTGGAAGTGCGTGCACCCAGGTACGATGATTTCTCGTTCAACATCTGGCTCGAACCTCACGTGAGTCAATCGCAGATGGCGAAAGGCTGTTGACAGTTCGAGAAGTTTGTCGCATTCAATCGTTCCCAGGTAAGTGTTGTTCTCGGCAGGCTGATCATCGACGCTCATGGGGACGAACCAGATAACTTCAAGGTTTCGGGCTCCATTAAAGAGCAGTATAGACAAATTGGAAATGCGGTGAGTCGCCCCCATATCTTCCGTTCCCGTTTTGATTCTGTCTGCAGGTTCCTCCCCTCCTCTCTGAGGCGTGGGCGCATGAAATGCGCGCGGCTGTCCTGACGAACTATCCCGCCTCAGAAACACAATTTGGCGGGGACACGAGTCAGAGCGCAACCGCAGGAGCGAGATTGGAGATCACCGGTGTTGGTTTTAAACGAGGAGTGGAAGAAATAGGCTCGGAGGAGGAGGAGGAGGTCAGTCAAAGGAGCAAGCGATCTCGTGAGGCCTAGGCGAGACGATTTCTTGGATTACGAATAGGCGCTCGTTGAGGGAGGCCTAGGATGATTAGAATAAAGCGTTTCTCCGTATAATCAGCAAGAAATGATGAATGGTATTCTGAGGATTCCAGGTGTATTTGCGATCTGGATTCTGTGGAAAGTGGCAGACTCCGCTCCGCCCGGTTAGAGGACGCGTCAAAAGAAACAACCATTTCTGTCCATGGGATGGACGTAGCCGTTCGTCAACGCGAATTCTGAGGCGGCCAACGGACAAGACCCATACACCCTACACGGCCATTCTGACGGGTGGCGGCTATTTCACTTCGCCCTTTCTCCATACTGGAGTAACTGGACGGGCAGAAGTAGTCTCTTATAAACAGACGCTGCAACAATTTTCGCTCGTACCTCGCGATGTTGTAGGGCAGAAGGTATTTTCATGAACAAGGGGCATTGCAGGATGAGACTGACGAGCTAGCTATTACTTCGAATCTTCACGCTTTCTAGCCTCCTCCCTTGCCAACTGCAGACAAGCCGTGAAATACATCACTCAGCATTTGAACTGGTTCGACGAAGAGCGGTTGTGTCACGGTCGCCCGAAAAGATGCAAGAGATGCGCTCATGAATTCCGGAAAGAACATCAACACCAGGATTCGTACCATAGAAAGCACATGTCAGCTGGAATACATAGCACATCTTGAGCGAGCAAGTAGAAGGTTAGGAAGTTTCTTGCAGTGAGCGACCGGGTCAGCAACTTCGAACGGTTCAGGATTCAGGAACACTGAGCATGATGATTCGAAAATACTCTTCGCTAGGCGTTTAACGGAGTATTACTCTATAACACTATGCAGTACTATGGAGTACTCTGTGGAATGGATGTACCTATGGGTCACTATTGGCGCTGCATAGTCCATAGTACTTTTCAAGTACTATCATAGTTTTCCATAGCTACCATAGTTGCGGTTTTCCTGATGAAATCACCCATTTTGAGGGCCTCGAAACGGTAACGAGTCGGAACACTACCAATTACTCCATGGTTGCAACTTGCCGTTTACCCGTTGGCCCACTTTAACCCGACGGTTACGAGACGAGTGCTCTGCAGCAGAGCTGAGCTGCAGGCTAAAAAGTTTTGAGCTGTATATGTGCGAAAGTTGGGCGAAGCAGAGGCAAAAGCAAAGGAGAGGATGCGGCCCGCAAATTCCGAAGGCCGGTTCGGAATTAGCCGGGTCTGATCAATGCCTGCTCACAAATCCTATCACGGGGCTTCACATGTCTCTTTGAGATCGCGACCCACCTCGAGCGCGGATCTGCGCGGGTGGCACCGTTGTACATGATCACGCGGTATATAAGCTGCTGATGCAATGCAAGACCATATCTGCATTGACATTCTTTCATACTCCGGAGCTGCTAGGAATCGTCTTCTGCCGAAATGACCACTGCCGCCCAATCTTTGAAAGGTGAGTGCTGAAGTTCTAATCTTCGTTGAGTGGATCTAATGCCAACGACAATTCAGGAAAAATTGCCGTTATCACTGGCTCCTCGCGCTCCATCGGCGCTGCCATCGCGAAACACATGGGCGAGCAAGGCGCAAAGGTCGTGGTAAACTATGTGAATGATGCGAAGGCCGCCGAGGGGGTCGTCTACGCCATCCAGGCTAAGAACAACGGGTCCGCCGTCGCCGTGAAGGCTGACGTCTCGACAGTCGCAGGAGGGCAGCATCTCATCGATGAGACCGTCAAAGCCTTCGGCGGGATCGACATCCTGGTGCTGAACGCGGGCATTATGGGGGTGAAAGTCCTCGCGGACATCGATGAGGCGTTCTACGACGCCCACTTTTCCACCAACGTCAAGGGCCCGTTGTTCCTCGCCAAGGCCGCCGCACCCTTGCTCCCAACACGCAAGTTGCTCTGGCTCCTGTACCGAATCGTGCTCACAATCCATTATCCAGCCGGCGGCCGCATTATATTCTTCTCCACCAGCCTCACCGCCTCCTCAGGTGTGTACTCCCTTTGACCCCCGAGGTCCGCCCAGCCTGATTTGTCTCTCAGTCCTAGCCCCTAACACCCTCGTATACGTCGCCAGCAAGGCCGCTGTGGAACAGATCTCGCGCATCCTCGCGAAAGACCTCGGTGCAAAGGGCATCACCGTCAATACCGTCTCCCCCGGGCCTGTCGACACGCCTCTGTTCCGCGCCGGGAAGCCAGAGAGCCAGATCGAGATGCTCGCGAAACTGGCGCCCCCCGGGCGTTTGGGCACGGTTGAGGACATTGCACCCGTGGTGTCTTTCCTCGCCAGCCCCGCGGCGCAGTGGGTCAATGGGCAGAACTTACGGGTGAACGGGGTATGTCCTGTCTTGCATTTCCTCCCCCATTGTGGGCCTGATCTGCGAGCACAGGGATTCGCTTAGACGACTTGTCATCGGAATTTCTGGCTACGGGGTACGTCTTGTATATATCGCCTTTTTTCCACCTTTGACCCGCGCGTTCAGGGATACGTTGAGACAGAACGCGACGTGTACGCTACTTGAATAATAATCCAAATACACTTCATTTTCCATTCTCCTCCTCCTTCTCGGTTCTGAAACCCACCGTCCCCTTCTGATTTTCCGCTCCTTCTACTTGACTGACGCCTCCTGTCGATCCCTTCTTCCATCGGGAACCGCGGAGCGCTCAAACGACAACAATAAAATTCACCACACGTGACGTCACCAGCATCATACGTCAGATTAGAATTAGTGGGCAATGGCATGTTCTGCCAGCACCCTGTCAGGCTGCTTTCCGTCCTTCTATTCTCAACCTCAAGCATTTATTTAGAATCTTGAGATTAGAGGGCGACAGCAGGAATTCGCGGAATGACGCTCTTCATGCTCAAGCTTGCAGATTACAGGAGATGTGTGTCATCTCACCGCCCGAGGATATTCCCACAGCGCCATAGTCATGGCGATTTCGCTTCGACTGTCCGCTCCATCGCGTTCTCGTGAGCGAACGTGCCTCGTCATTATCTTTAATCCATTCCAAGCTCCAGAGGCGAGCTAACTGCGACCACGAGGTGATTTAGTGGCGAATCGCCACGCGGCGGCAAAATTCTGACATCACACGGGGCTTCGGGGGATTCTGATGCCTCCCACCAATCGCCAGACACAAGAGGTTTCACTCACGGACCACGTTCTGTCGGGGCGATGTCTATTTGTTGTTGTGGCTTCCTTCTATTCTATTATTCTGGACTTCTGTCGGAGCCAGCTGCAGGATGGACTTCTCGAGCTCGGCGTCCTTCCTTGAGCGACACTGCGAATCAGCACCCCACCTTCCGACTTGATTTATTACAGCCCCACAGAGCTGCTACGAACCGCCGTGGCAACATCGTTTGTTTTCCCCCATCAGTACCGGCGCGCCTTAGGTACATAAACGCTGTCATCTTCGATGCACACGAGGCTCACCCCGGCCTCTTTGGTTATCCCAGAATAGAATAAGCGTCCGCACCCGATCAAAACAAAAAATTTCAGAGAGGAGTGGACGCTAAGTTGGCCACCCAACTGGTACCGGCTTGGAGCGGCGCGGAGATGCTTCCCCAGGTGGGCAGGACGGCGAGCCCACAAAGTAAGTTGAGGTTAGCGCTGGCGGTGATTCTGTGCGATGAATGATAGAATATTCGAACATATTCCCAGATAGCGAGCAATGGAAGCGACGCGATGGTACATGTATGTGATCCCCGCTGCTTCTTAGCATATTTCTGACATCACAAAGCCGAAATTAGGCGGGTTTCTCCACTTGGGGTGGGGTGGGAGGCATCAGCCTGATCTCCCTGTAGGTACCACGCTCGCCAAAATTCTCCGGTGCGTGTATCTCTGAACTCAAACACCCACGAAATCAAGGCGCGCAATGATGTGACGGAGAGCAGTCGGCTAGAAGTCGGCGGCTAGTTCCGGCACAGAAAGTTCAAGTTGCTGGGTGGTCGAACCAGCAGAAAGAGTGGCGTATGTGTAGGATTGACCAAAGAACTAACTACAACATCGAAGAGTAATATACTGCGAGGTCGGAATTAGGGAATAGGTAATAACGGGAAAGGATAAAGAAAGGAACCAGGGGAAACGATGGTGTAAGTAACCATGGTAGGTGACGAATTTTATTCGCGCTTCAGCATATAAAAGGCGCGCTCAGCTGAAGGAAAATACCACAGCTCGTCCAGTGCACCACTCCCGCCACCTACATACACCTCGGAACACCCCACCCCACTCTATCTCCCTAGTTCACCATGTTCGCCCTTCGTTTCACCTCCCTCTTCCTCCTCGCCACAAGTTTCGTGTCGGCCATCCCTGCACCAGCGCCCGCGGGCGCCGCTATAGTGGAGAAGCGCGCCTCGACCGCTGATATCGTGACCGTCTTCAACACGCTGAAAGGCTCCACCGATTCGATCCTCCCCCAAATAAGTGCGTCCCTGTTGTATTCGCCTATTAGTCGAGCTCGATGCTAATGTGCCATTCCAGCCGGACTGGTTTCGGGCGGCAACGCGACCGATGCCACAGTCACCCCCCTCATTAACGACCTCACCGCGGCGTTCGACATCGCGACCGCGTCCCTCGCGGCCCTCCCGCCCACCGACGCCGCCAAGCGCCAGTCCGACGACGATGTCGCCACGCTCGTCGCCGGCATTCTCACCGTGCGTCTCTCCCATAATTCACGCGAACCCTGGCCCAACTATACGCCACGCAGGATGTGACCAACGCGCTCGACGGGCTCCTTGGAACGGCCTCCACCATCCCCGCGCTCGGCGGGCTGCTCGCTGGGGTCGACGTCTCGCTCAACCAGGTGCTGAAGGGCCTAGAGACCCTCCTCGCCGGCGTCCTCACCCTCGTTGCGAACCTGTTCGTCTCCAATCAGCTTTCTTTTTGAAATCTCACGACTAATCTCGTTCTCCTCACAGCCTTGTCGACGTCGCAGGCCTCCTGCGCTCCCTCGCGCTCGGGCTCACGCTCGCCAGCCTCGGCCTCTAAATCAGCAGAAAATAATCACTAGCAAGAAAAGATACCCTGGACTCTTTACATCGTACAGACTCTTACACACAGTAAATGGACTCTGCAGATGAGATTTGATAGTTTCAAATATCCTGAACCACAATAATTTCCAACGAATATTCGTCGAATGTCTTGCCGTGATAAATGTATGGCTTGTTCTGAAATCTCAACCGAAGCCAGTGGCCGCTCGCCAGGAATAACCTTGAAGCTCTGATCACTGAGTGAGTTGAAACACCAGGGGCCCATGACCCACCTAGTCATTTGTTCCAGAGATTCAAAGCTGGGAATCGTGTTCAACTTGTGTTGCAGATAATATTCGAAAAATCAACTGGGCCGCAGGGGCTCAAGATTCACTGTCATTCATCAAACTATACGGGAAATATTTCGCTCTTAAATCCTACGAAAGTACCGAGAAACTTCAACTTGCAGCCGATGAGCACGGCTCGGCAATTCCCGGACATCGGAACTCCGCATCTAATCATAGATTTAGTCAGCGTTCGGAAAAGAGTGGGCCCTTCCCCTATTGGCAATCATCGTTGAATAAAAGTTCCATCTCGCGTACATCCATATTCCTCATCCTCGTCCTCGTCCCTCGCCCTTTGTCCAGTAATGAAGGTTCTCATCTTGGGGTATGCCTCATCCTCCTGAATAAGTACACCGTGAGTCCGCGACTGAAATAACTGTTCCAGTGCAACAGGTTTCATCGGATTCCCCGCCGCACAGGCGCTCGTCCGCGCTGGACACACTGTTTACGGATTGGCGCGCACCCCGGCCAAAGCCAAGCTGCTGGCCCTCGAGGAAAGTACGTGCACCGGTGTATATAACTTTCCAGTCCACGAACTTATTCCTCCTCCAGTCATCCCAATCATCGGCGATGTCGACTCAGACGCATGGCTCCCTCTCATACCGACGCTGGACGTTCTCATTGCGGCGATCTCAGCGGACCCAAAGGTCCTCCTCGCCACCTTCGAGAAAGCAGCCGAAGCCGCGCAGACGACGCGTCCTGCCGGCGCCCCGCTACTCTCGTACATCTATACCTCCGGGACCTGGATTCACGGCGATAACAGGACGGCCGTAGTCACGGACACCACGCCAATCACCGCCCCGCTTGCGATCGTGAGCTGGCTCCCGGACCTCGAGCAGCGCGTCGTACGCAGCGCGGCGGTGAACGGGATCGTCATCCGCGCCTCTGTGGTGTACGGCCGCTCTGGTTCCAATCTGGCGCCGTTGTTCGCCTCGGCGGCGCGGGGGCTCGTTGTGTGGCCAGGGACGCCGGGTGGGCGATATGCGCTCATCCACGCTGACGACCTCGCGGATCTGTATGTTCGCGCGGCGGAGAAGGCGACTCTGGTTGGTGGGAAGATCTTCGATGCCTCGAATCCGACTACCGAATCCGTCGATGAGCTACTGCAGAAGCTTGTGCAGGTTTCTGGGGCTACCGGCCCCTATGAATATACCAAGCCAGCGAATTGTGGGTTCCAACTCATTTAAATTTCGCGTCTAGTCGGCTCACAAAGACTCAACAGTATTCGAGGAGGCAATTTCGTCCACAACGTTGGTTCGCCCGTATCTCGCAAAAGCGCTTCTCGGCTGGTCGGTTAAGAAGCAGGGCCTCACGGAGGGCCTCGAAACTTACTATGCCGCCTGTCTCGCTTCGACTAGCACCTGAGTACTTGTAAAACTCCATTCATACTTAAGCGTATTGCCCTTAAATATGATCGAACTGCGATCTTTAGAGCACATCTCACCTGGGACAAGGTAAGCATTGCAAGAGGGAGCACCAACTACCGAGTTTTTCACATACAGTTTATCCAACTAGGCGTCGGCGGTGCCCCCCGTCTGAAACCTTGCTTTGGCTTCATTTTCAAAAGCCCTCACTTGTTCTTGACATTTTACAGTTCTTTACACTAATCTGTTCCAAAAATTCTATCTAAAGTTAGGACTACGACACACAAAACTCCCAACAACGAGCCCACAATCACCCGTCTTCCTCTACCAGAGGAGAGCCGTTCCTTGAATTTCTTCGAAGGTTTCCCTCCTGCGCTAGCTGGAGCACGTCGTTTCCTCAAGAGGGAGCCTAACAATGTGAAGATCAATAAGGAGTATCTAGGCACAGTTTTCAAATCACCTTCAGGTGGCACTGCGTCACGTCGTGCTCGCCTCCGGTCTGCCCAGCTGGAGCGCCGAAAGTTCTGAACACCGATCCCGGTGCTCAGACACCTGACATGGCTGGAGCGCCGCTCATGTTAAAATTGGGGAGTTGGGCTATGTCTCGTACTGCAGGTAGGATGGGTGCCCCTCCAAAGAGGACGGCCCTCATGAGGGGGACCTGGATAGCATGGGAAGGGTGGTGTTGTTGTGATTGGGAGAGACACGGTCTTTGCGACCGGGAGGGCGGCAGAATTGTCGGAGCTGCTGAGTGACGTACAATGGCGGTCGTTCGAGCTTCGTGTCATGCTCCCGCATGAAAGACTCCGTTCAATATTGATGTGATATACAGATTTGGACGAGGTGTGCTGAGGAATCGAGGTTAGGTCTGTACTGGCGGGTACATCGATCGCTAACCGGTGAAGGAGTCAAACATTCCTTCTGAGTTGCCAGTACTTCACTTGATACAAACTTGATAGGTGCCCTCACAAGGAGGCAATCGTGCAGAGTTTCGGGGGCCGCCAAGGTGTCGTTAACGTAGCAGACGCGCAAGGGTGAGAACAGCAGTACAGTGCGTGGAGGAAATCAGCTCCATTGTGAAGGTTTGAGTGGGTAAGGATCATCTGAATGTACGACGGGGATTTTAATGTGAAGCGTTGGCGTGTGGGCGGTAAGATGACGCGACCAAAACACCGACTCTGGTCAGACCCGAAAATGTAATCTTTAGCGCTTAGAAACGTAGAAATCGTGAAGAACGTGGGATAAATTTTGAGGGAGCCCAAGCGGCAGAGCGATGGAATAACATGGAATTCGGTGACGAGAAGCCCACAGGTGGTGGTGGAATATCCGTGGTCGGAACTGGGGTATAAACGTGAAATATTGGGTCAGAGAATATCTGCGGAGTTCGTGGGTCCGGGACTTCTACCAATCTGAGAAAGTGTTTGTAATATATGGGTGAGCATCACGGACGGCGATGGGGTGAGTGGCGAGGAGGGCGATGGTGTAGACGAAACCGGCAATGGCTACGTGATCTGTGGTATGTAGACGAGCTTGAATCACTGGGAATTGAGACCTCATGGAATGGAATAGCTGGACTACTCAGCCTCTCAGTTCTCACTACTCGGGACTCGGTGGCTGGTTGGATGCTGCGGCGAAGGCGGGAAGGTGTGGATCGAGGTGCATTTGAACAGGGCGACGAAAAGACGTAACGAGATGCGTGAATCGACTCAGAGTGCGACACAGATGGTCGTGTTTACATCGGGACAGGTCGCGATGTGGAGCGAGCGACCAGAACAGCGGAGTGCTTTTAGGAGTTGGAGTCCGGTTCTGCGCACTGATTGAAAGTGATCGGCGGACCTATGACGTAGAATGATACATCCGCAAACAAATTGGACGCGTCCAAGGCACGTCCCATTTTGCTATTGTATGACGCGACGTGCACCTCGGAAGCTGCTCAATATCCTTGGCATATGCTAAAATTCACCCCTGAGTTGCTTAATACAGCAAGGGCACGCCGGCGACGCGGCGTCGTACCGTGACACCACTGGGATTCAGACAAATTAGGCAGTTACTGTCAGCGCAACTATTAAATCACAACAGGCAAAACCCTTTACATCTTAGACTCGCCGTAGGCAAAGTGCTCGCCCCATTTGTTGCATCCCGTAGGCAGACTGGTAACGAGTCTATTTACATGTATGGGAAGGCAGATTGGGCATCATATTCATCACCGGATGGGATGAGAGCACCGCTAGGAATATTGCTGCTTGTTCTGGTTACTAAAGCTGGGTCATTTCCGGACTTTCCAACTCCCAAATTTCCTGGGGCAGCCTTGAATCAATTGAATATCCGTATTTGCTAGTGTGAGGATCCGAGACCATAGATTCGGGGGCCATCAGGAGAATATCAGCCATGAAGCATTCTTAGTGTTTGTCCGTGTTAGAATACGAGACCACAGAATCAGGGCATCAGCAAAAATCGACGACGAAGGGAAGACAATGAAATCACGGGGACTAGGACCTGTTTGTACATGTATACAAATAAGGTAGAACATGCTTAATAATACTGACCGTGGGGGACCTAGCTTTTTTCAAAGCAAGGTGATCTTTCGGAGTCCCGTGTGTCCCGTGATCTCGTAATCAGCTCCTTGAAGTTGATGAGCGAGCCACTTCCCTTCTTCCTCAGTGCCACGACATCGATGCCCCCCATCGTGTTCTACGACATCCCGTCGACCCTCCCCAACAAGGCCTGGTCCCCCAACACCTGGAAGATAAGGTAGGTGACTCGTCGCAACAACTCGCGGATCGCTTGATATCAATACTTCCATCAGATATGCGCTCAACTACAAGGGCATCGCGTACAAGACCGTGTGGTTAGAGTACCCTGAAATTGAACCGCTGAGCAAGGAAATCGGCGCCGCGCCGACCTCAAACAAGCGCGACGGGCGCCCGCACTACACGCTTCCCATGATTCACGACCCATCGACAGGTAATCCCTGGTACCCAGACGAAATGCGGTGGCACTGATGCAACGTTCTGCTGCAGGCACGGTTGTCTCGGACTCGACCAAGATCGCGCTCTACCTCGACGCGACGTACCCGGACACGCCGCGCCTCATGCCCATGGGCACGATCGGGCTCCATCGCGCCTTCGAAGACGCCGGAAACGCCGCTATCACTCCGTTGTACCCGTTCGCCCTCCCCCCCACGAATGCCCGGCTCAACCCCGCGAGCGAGGTGTATTTCCGGCGCACGCGGGAGGAGGCGTGGGGCGTGACTCCGTTCGAGAATCTGGTGCCCACAGGCGAGAAACAGGTCGTTGAGTGGGCGAAGCTCAAGGAGGGGTTCGGGAAAATGGATGAGTGGGTGCGAGCTAATGGGGAGGGGGGTGCGTATCTCATGGGGGAGGCGCCGTGCTTTGCGGACATTTGGATGGCGTCGTATGTGCTGTGGATCAAGCTGGTGATGCCCGAGAGGTGGGAGGAAATTAAAGAGTGGCATGGGGGGCGGTGGGCGACGCTCTTGGGGAATATGGAGAAGTACGAATCGGTAGTGTGATTTTTGTATTATTTCTGGATGCCTAGCTCAAAGGTCTACTTTTTGTCTGGTGAAACTAGTTGAATTACTGTTGAATATTTTCGGTTTTATGAATTGTTTATGAGCGGTACAGGGGTACAGATCAAGCCGGATCCAAGCCCGACCTGTGTCTATTTTCTCATTCTTCCTCCAAAATTGAACCTATCCCTGACAACTCGAGTGATATTCTTTCGGCAAAATTGATGAAAGCCCCTGTGTCGCTTATTTGGCTAAGCTTCGGCGTTTGCCGACCTTTCACCTCCGCTCGCCGAAAGCCCATGTCCGTTGTCGAGTTTCAAGCGCGGCTCAAGGAGCTTGCGATCTTTATGGCTCTGGAATGCACCACAAGTGCTCTTCGTCGCCAGTGACTCGGACCCGATTGCCACCGGAAATCGTGTCCGCAACTTTCATGCTCTGTCTTCCTTGCTACCTTCCGACTACTCCCGAGTTATATCCCTCCCACTCGACATTCCTGCTCTTCGCCTCCATATAAGGCAATGTTTGCGCGGGCCACTCCAGCTGGAAATGTTATTTGGCTGGCTAGGACGCTCCCGTCGCCATTGGCAATCTCTGGCACTGAGCTACGGTGGACTCTTGGCCAGGACGTGCCATTCAGAATTATCACCCGCAATGAAAACCGGCTGTAGAATCCTGCAGCTCAAGCCACCTGGCCTTTCGACGGCCATCATACATCCCCATGCCTCTTAGCTTTTCAACTAGTTATCCACCGGTCTTTTCTGTGGTCAGGTATGAAACCCATGCAGGTGTGTAAGCTCCTAGCCGCCCCGGACATGCATTATCTGGAGCGGATCCCCCCTGACGACGACTTTGATACAGCAGACTTCTCCATCATCCACGATCTCTCGCAGTTGAGGAAAGTAAAGGCATCCTTAATATCCTACAATACCCGGGCTGCAAACACTGAAATTGGAGGGCTGGCCGAACAACATCTCATCCCGTCCCTCGCACGCTCGTCGGCGGGGTCCTTGCACCCTGCACGAAATCAAGGATCCCCCAGGGGGCTCGCGGATGGAAACATGTTTAGGCTTTCTACGCTCTCTCATTCATCTGGGCTATCTTTGTCGACCTCTTAACCTGGGCTCCACCCAGCGTGTTTCCAAATCTCCTCGACCTCAGTTCGCGGTTTTCTACCCCTCGAAGGCGTGGCACAAGCTGCCGGCTACCACCCTCTCAATCCGCCGTGCAGGTCCCGCGTCATGCCAATGCAGTCGTTTCGTCCTCACTACCCCATGGCAGACCAGAGTGTGAGACTTGGCAAAAATGTCGCTGAAACTATCCGAGCATTGAGGGCTGGGCTGGCGCCGTGTCCTCCATCGCGCCCATTCCGACCGCTCTCTAATCTAGCGCTGCATCCGTGGCTAGCGGCGCAGCCGTGTCTGCTTCTGCGCTTGCTAGCGGCTTGGTGTCTTCTGCCGCGAACCTCCTCTCGGCAATAGCGCCGCTACGACCATCAGCTCCAGCGACAAAGGACGAGGCGGGGCTCACGACCGATGCTGAAATTGCGGCCCCGGGATGGCAGACGGAATGTGAACGACGGATAATGCGGCGGCTCCTAGAAAGGAAGCTGTGCTTCCCACGACGGCAGACGGGATGGGCACGATAGACGAGACGACCGCACTCACGAATGAGAGTGCAGGGCTGATGCCCACTGATGGAGCGGACGAGACCACGGGGACAGCGGAGGAGAGGGCTCCGCCAACAAAGCTGGCCGCGGAGTTGGCTGGGACGCTCACGGCGGCGGCAACAGACGAGAAGATGAGGTTCGCCCCGTCTGCCGAGGGAAAGGCAGGCCAGCGAGAACTGCGAGGGGAATGTAGGTCATCGTTGTGTCGTGAGGTGAGGGTCGTGAGGAGGTCGTGGGTAGGAGTGAATAGACGAGGAGGGCCAAATGATTTTTTTCAGCAGTGTTACACCTCCCTTTATACCGAAAAACAGTCCGATGGAGCACAGCGGGACCGTCGATATCCGCGTTCAGACTTGTGTTAAGATCTGCGGATGCGCGGAAATGGCGGAGAAAGACCCGAGAACACTAGTAGGACCCTGCCACCCTGGTGAGACGCGCCACCTAGTGAGATCTCCCGCCCACTTCCGCATTCATCCAGAGTATCTGAGTAGTTTGATTGGCGCCAAAGAAAGCTGAGACGTATCCGCGCGGATAGAAAATCTGAGTCCACGAGAACCACGAACGAGAGCTAGAACGTTGTAAGTCCTCGCAGGACTCGTAAATGTAATGATCGAACCAGGTCCCCAATTAATTTTTTTCCCGCAGATCAACCGGGCGGCGGAGCGACTGAGAATGGGCGGGTTTGACGGAAGCAGATGAATAGTTTCCATTTCGTCAAGTGAGGAACGGCCAACGCTATGCTTATAGGCACCGAGTAAGGCTTCGGACGAGCAGAATTTGGGATGTTATGTTGGATTCCGGCGCGGGTGGCACTTCGGGCGGATGGTTCTGATTTCCCAGGTGCCGCTTTCCATCATGGAATACACGGCAGAGGTCCATCAAACTCGACTGGGTTCCAGTTGATCAGAGTGAGTGAAGAGCAAGTGTATGAGGAAGGAATGAAAGGAACGGATCAATCCGGATCACTTCCTTCAAAGCCACTCCCTGCAGCTCCCTGCTGGAAGAAAATATAGAAATCCCGAATATCTCCACTTGTCCCATGGACAACTCAACGCCCAGCGCTCGAATCTCTGGATCCTTCTGGCCAAACTGTTGTGTCTACTTTTGCGATTGAGGAAATATCAGTCTTTTCGAATTTGGCTCTAGACGCCGTCAAGGATTCGCGACTGCTTGACTCTGCTCCCTACTCCTTCCAGTTAGAACCGCGTGACCGTACCGTACCGTATACGGGGACGGCCGTCATTTTGACGGGTAATTACGGCTGAAACCATTCCGTATCCCGTCCCGTAAAACAAATTTTCAAAGGCCAGCCGGTACGATACGGCCAAAATACGCCAAGACGGCGCGTAAAATAATTTCAGCGGGAGTATAAACGTTCTTACAGATGCACTAAGTACCCCCGTCATCTCCTGGACCGCCTTACGTGCCAGCCGCAGGCGCTGTTTGACAATCCTCAGGGTTTTGATGGTTTCCCAGCTGGCTTGGACCGGCGGCGAAGGCGGCGAGGGGCGGATACGAAATGTTGGCGGTAGAGTGGGCGGCGATGGGAGCGACGAAGAGATAAAGCAAGACTAGGACGTGGCCGACGAGGGACGAGGCGCGAGCAGCAGGCTGCAGCGAGCATGAGCACCGACGAGGACTCGATGCGGCGGCATACGAAATCTGAGGTGAAAGCGATACAATTGTCTTGTAAAGGAGAATTTAAACTAAAAAGGATAAAAACCCCTCGAGACTGTACGTCGCGTGAATCCGTTGGAACGGTTGCTAGTCCGAGACAATCGGGCTGTGCGAAGGACAAACAATATGATTGTGGCGGGGACAGGGGACATGGCTCAGGCACGAGAATATTGGAGGTGTCGCAGGGATGTGTCGCCGAGATCGATATGAGGTGTGCGGCGCGTAGGACGCGTGTGGTCATGGTCTGGCGCGCGGGCGTGATCGGGCCGGAGCGGATCGGAGCTCGGCGTTTAACGACGTATCAGAGGCTCACTGGGAATTGCGAGGATATCGCATGCGAGGCGGAAAATATTGGGGAACCGTGCGCGACGTCCAAACCATCACTCAATCGGATCACAGAGGTCAAAATCCGCGCGTGGGAGCTCGGAATACTGCTCAAGCTCGTCGATGAGTGTTGTCGGGGTCGGTCAATCAATGCATTAACCCCAGCAATGACGGGTCATTGACGGATAATATTACAGCCGTTTGCGGCAGTAGCGAAAATTTTAGATAAAAGAGCAAATTTGATCTCCCGTTTTAACATCACCATATCTTGGTCATTTCTCACCGGAATCACTTGATTTTGATAGCGTTAGAAAGAGCATAATTAGGGCTTCCCCCCCGTACCAGCCTCATGGGCTGATACCCACAAATTAAGTTTCACAACATCTGGCTGCCCTGGTTGCGATCAAATGTTGTTTTGCTCAGCCCCCGGTCAGTTGCTGACCGTCTGGATTGGTCCTGGGCATGTTAGAAAGCTACGATCTGTACAATCATGGCAATGCCGATCGATTCCGTCGCAGCCATCTCAGGCAATCCCAAATGGCTATTTCTGAATTTGATCGAATCATCACAAATAGCAAGCCCGTTTCGGGGTGGGACATTTTCTTGACCAGGGCTACTGTATGCCAAGGGAATAGCTCCCAGTTGAAAGTTGTTTTATAAAAATCAATTAAGATTTGGTTGCACAATTGGGAATTCAATCTCGGGTCGGAACCACCCAAGCCGGATTTTGACAAGCCTGTATTTTGGGTGTTATGCGATGAGTAGGGTAGCGGTGGAATGCCCTACTTACGCCCTCTCCAACGCTACCAAAATCAACTGAATGCGCCGAGAACTGACTGAGATATGATGTCAAACCGACAGATCAATTTTACTCTTTTATCCAAAAATTTGCTACTGCCATCCATTATGCAAACAGCTGTAAGAAACCCCGGTTGCAGACAGAAACCCCCTCTTATTCGGGAGCCGCAGGGTTTTAGTGTGATCCGGGGCTCCGGCCATCACAAGCGCAACCAAACAGCACAGTTCACCACCTCCAGATGGCATCTTTTCGCCCTTGTGTTTCCTTAAAAGGCAGTCACTTTTCGGGAACGGCACATCCGGCAGTCCTGTGTTTTCAGACTCCGCACTCTGGCACTCTGGCACTCTGGCAGTGGCACGAAGTCGGACGGCACACTAAGTCTCAATGGAAAGTGAAACTAAGGTTTGCAAGGCCGTTTGTCACGGTGGCAAGGACATTCCAGTAGACAACAGTTCTCAGTATTGGTACTATAACTACTATTACAATACATAGGGATCCGGGCGTGGAAACTTGGTGGAAACGGCGCTGCCAGTGGACATTCGTGCAGAGGGACGCGCAAAACACGTCAAATGGGGCATGGTGTGGGGGAGGAAGCCGGGATAGGCTCCAAAACCCATTGCCTGAGTCGAAAACGCGTCGGGGAGCGCCGCCGCGTGTGGCGGGAGGGGTGGTGGCACGGCTGTCAGGTAACTTGGATGTTCGAGGCCGGGAGGAGAGGGAGGGCAGCAGAGTAGCCGTATGGCGCTGAAATACTGTTATGCGGTGAACAGAAGGTGACGGTCGTGGTGGGAAGAGGAAAGAGGCACGATGTCGGAGAATGAAAGCTGCGTGGCAGGCCGAGATGGCTGCCGAACCTCACGTGGAAGCACCTTCTAAATAAGGAGATGCTTAGTCAGGAACCCCAGGGCGAAAAGTCAAAAACTACCACCTCGTCGTGCATCGTCGCATCAAAGAAAATGGTTCCGCGTCTCATCTCGTAAGTCCTCCCCGCGTTCAAATTGCTGTCTCAGGCTGCCGCCGTTGCCGTTGACTAACACCCAAACGGCTGCCGTGCCCCGGGCTGCATTAGAGATTCAATCTTGACGGTCACGGCACCCCTACCAGCCGTGTTCTTTGTCTCGTAAACGACAGTCAGCGGAGAAATGATTGTCTTTGCAAAACGCCTGAGCCTCTTACAGTGAGCTGTTTCATGAAGCAATCTACACATGTGATGCGGGCGTGAGCCGAGTGAAGCCGAGGCTGCTGAATCATAGGGCGGTGGGGGTTATTATATAATTGTCGGAGTTTAAATTCCATCAAAGGTTTCCCCGCTTCAGCTTGAGCACAGCAGACAAAATTTAAGAAGCCAAAAGAACTGGATCTGAATTTTGAGAAGATGTGCTTCTTCAGGATTGTCTTATTCCCCATGGTCGAAGAGAAACGCAACACCGCCATACTCACGTGGCCGGCCCATCAAAATTCGGCATCGCGCTTGCGAGGTCCAGGTGAGTGAAATCTATGCCGCTCAAGTTGGTGCTTTAATCATCCCAACTTTTTTTTCTTTTTTTTTTGGTACACACACTACTCAATCAGTTTTTACACACACTACTCAATCAGTTTACACACTACTCGGTCAGTATATTTTGAACACACACTACATCAATTTTGAACATACATATATTCACGGAGGCATAGACTATTTCTCCGACAACCCGTCTGCAGACACGTAGCTGCAATGTTCTGTATATCAGCTTCGGCATAGTCCCGTCGGGCCGAAAAGGGAATCGGTCCTTGATTGGTCGCACAGGATTCCCACGTAGCCACGTCTGCGCGTCAAGCTGCCATAACCCTCCTCCTCTCTCCTCCCCGACCCCCCGTAACTCCAGCTAACAACACACCTCTTTCCTTTGCCCACCATGTCTGTTATGCTCACGAAGTTTGAATTGAAAAGTAATCGCGTCAAGGGTGCGCGGCGATACATTTTCCTCCCATTCACATCTCAATGTCCGACAGGTTCTCGCATTCCACTTCCCAGCCTTTGCTTGCCGCCACCTTCACCCACCCGCGCTGCCACGCCCTCTGGCGAAGTGATCCTGGACGCCCTCAGCGCAACATACTACCCCATCCTGCGCAACTACATCCTCGAGATCGTCGTCCTCTTCGGCGCCGGCTCCCGCATGACCGGCCTCACCGAGGTCTGCGCCACCCCCCCCCCCCCCCCCCCCCCCCCCCCACCACCATGATAAACTCCGCTATGGAACTACCCCATCGGGCTTTTGGTCGACCGTTTCGAAGAACATGAAGGTCCGCACATTGGCATGACTCGCCGGCGTATCGCTTACTGTTGTACAGATCCTGTCCGCGCCGTTAATTTCCATCTGAGCTATGCCCTGCTGGTGACAGGCAGCGACGACTACAAATTAAAATTTGGGGTTAGTCCGCATCCCTTGAGCTGGTTGGTGTAGCTTATGGTCATTCATAGACATACGGCCGCAAAACAGGCGCTGTCTTTTCACCCTCCATGGACATTTCAACAATGTTTCCACCGCGTTTTTCCATCCAAAGCATGAGCTGATCGTGTCCTGCGGCGAGGACAAGACTGTCCGCATGTGGGATCTCGCAAAGCTCACCGCCATCCAAACGTTCCGTCGCGAGAACGACCGCTTCTGGGTGCTCGCCGCGCACCCCAACCTCAACCTCTTCGCCGCTGGGCACGATAGCGGATGGATTGTCTTCAAGCTTGAACGCGAGCGCCCCGCGTTTGCCGTGTACCAGGACTCGCTCTACTACATCCGAGACAAGTATGTTCGGTCGTAAGACTTCAACACAGGCGCAGATCTCGGATTGCTGTCAGTCCGCAAGTTCGGCAGCCCGTACGTCCCTCCTAGGACATCGAGCTTCAACCCGGCGGAGTGGGCCATAATTTTGTCCGACAACGGGCTGTACGAGTTGACGGCGAGGCCGCAGCAGGCCCAGGGCGAGGTCAAGGATTACAGCGTCGATGGGAAGCAAGGTGCAGGGATCGCCAGCCTTATTCTTGGCTCGACAACATCGGTTGTGCTATACAACATCCAGCAACAGAAGACTCGCGGAAATCAACTCCCCTCCGGTCAAATATGTTGTCTGGAGCGGTGATGGTGCTCTGGTAGTTCTCATGAGCAAGCACAGTGCATCCCATATTCTAATTGATGTTATCGGGCGTTTAATGTTACTTTACAGCCATCACTATCGCCAATAAGAATTTTCGCAACACAGTCTCATCCACGAGACCATCCGCATCCAGTCTGGCCCATGGGACGACTCCGGCGCCTTCATTTACTCCACCCTTAACCATGTCAAACACTGCCTCTCCCAAGGGTAAGCCGGCTCCACCTCTTGTTTTAATCCTATTAACCTGAACTCAGTGACCATGGCGTGGTCTGCACACTGGATAACCCTGTATACCTCATCCGCGTCAAGGGCAAGACGGTTCCTTGTCTTGATCGTTCTGCACGGCTGAGGACCATCCAACGGAGTACCGCTTCAAGACTGGCGCTTCTCAAAAACAACTATGAAGAGATTTTGTACATCATCCGCACTTCGACGCTACCTGGGTAAAGCATCATCGCATATCTGCAGCAGAAGGGATTCCCCGAGGTCCGTCTTGGAAATCGTACCATCACTCCTCTTATCTTGCTTCAGATCGCCCTGCACTTCGTACAGGACACGAACACGTGGTCCGAGCTTGCGATTGAGTGCGGGAAACTCGATGTGGCGATGGAGACTGCTAAGACCATCGACCGCGCCGAGTACTGGGAGCGATTGGCTTAACAGGTGCTCAAGCCAGGAAACCACAAAGTACGTCATCAATTGTGTCGACGCTGCATTTATCTGATCCAGCTAGTTTAGATCGTGGAGAAGGCCCGCGGGTGCAAGGCGCTCAACGTGGGCTGCGGCGTCACTACGGTCCTCACGCAGGAGGCGATGACGTGCGGGCCCGCAATTGACTTCCCCTCCATCGCCGATGCTACGCGTGCCAAGGCGTGGATCACGAGCCCCGAGGGCTACGGCAAGCTCAAGGCCGCATTCAAGAGCACCTCGCGCTTTGCGCGCCTCACGGGCTCTGGCCGGCTGCGCGCTGTTCGTGCGCTTCGCGACCGTGACGGGCGACACGATGGGCATGAACATGGGCACGGAGAAGGCGCTCGAGCTCATGCAGCTCGAGTTCCCCGAGATGGTCGTGCTGGCGCTGAGCGGGAACTACGGCACGCCGGGGTCCCTCTCTCCTCGGACGACGAAGCTAAACAGGTAGGTTTATCATCTCGTTTCCTGTCGATTACTGCTGATCGTTATATCTTTTTGCGCCGTGCAGAATCCCATTGGGAAGGTATGCTTATACCACAGGTCTTCAGTTTGTAGTGTTGTGTCTTGTATCCCAATATATATTAAGGCTACTAAACAAGTAGTCTATGTTCCAGTTTTTGGTTTCCGAAGGACGCGGAAAACGAACATAGGCAACTTGTTTAGTTGCCTACCATCGCTCTCTCTCCGCTTCCGCTTGCTCGTCCGCTAGAGCGTTCCTGTTTCGCACAATATGTCTGTGTCTCGCTGTCCCAGAATAACGGAGGAAGAGGATGAGGATGAGCTTTACCAACCAATGTTGGGTGCTCCTTTTGCGGGCAACGGAATCCTCGAGGATATGGAGCTGTTTGACGCAGATCGAAGACACGATGAAGCACCCGCTGCATACAACCAACAAGCACGACCAGATCATGTTTCCCCATCTTTGAACCACTCTCAAGAACAACAACTGCCTAGCAGTAGCCAAGGATTGCGTACAGATATTCCTGGTGTGTCGTATTCTTGCCAATCTCCATGTCCTAATGCTTATTCCTTTCAAGGTCTGAGTCAGCCGATAGTATCGGGTCCAAGCCTACCTTCCCTGGTATCCAGCATGGAGGAATCATCAGCGGTCAGTGGGGAAGGAATGAACAGAACAGATGTGCAAGGTCTGCACGCTTTGATACCCTTCTTGCCTTTACTTACACTATCATTCAGGCTCGAGACCTGTCATAGTCGTGCACAATGACTTCGGGGCAAACAATTTCGGGGATCAAATGGCAGATCATCGATACATTGGTATGTTTCGATAAAGTTGTCTTTGGTGTTCCTAATGTAAACCGTGAACTAGCTACTAGTCGTACGCCGCTAGCGGGACCTTCTCAAGGCGCAAATAACACTCCAAGTATGTCATTATTCTCGGTGATTTCCTTTTTCACTAACGTGAACAAGCATCTTTGCCCGGCCCACGCTTGTACGGGCGTCCTTTGCACGTCGTAGCTGAGAAGCCTCCTCTGATGAGCGAGGAGTTCATGTGGTCTGAGGATATTATGTCCAAGGCTCCGAGGCCCTCAGCGACTATCGTTCCAGCCCCTGCGGCAATACCTCCAGTTGGCTATGTGTATCCACAAGCCCCTGAATATACCTGCAACGAAACTGTGGACCAACGTTGGACCTCCGGCTTCGCTTATACCACACTCTTCACCCCTTCGACAAAGGGCTTACTCCGCTCTCGCCTGCTCCAGACGAAAACCCCCCCAAACGTGGTTCCACGTCTGTATGAGGGGAAAATTGTAGTCGATCTGATAGCTGGGATGATTCAAATGCCGGGTAGCATCCCATTTGTGCAGCATACCGAAGGAAATCCAGACGAAGCGGTGACCCTGGCTTGCGCCCATAGTCTGGCGTCTATTCGGGCGCTATATCCCGGAATCACCGATGAGGTGGAGAACCTCTCCATTCAGCTTCGAGATGCTACATTTGGCAGGGAGGGCAAAGACGGGCAACTGCCTATGATCCCCATCTATGCTATTCCCGGGCTCAAGCGCAATGATCGCTCGGTCGATGCGAAGGATCTTCCTCCTGGCTCGTTCAACGGCTCTTATAACCTTGCTTCTACAAAAGGCGAAGGCGAGGGTGCTGGTGTCGTCATGCCTGCTGTTCAGGCTTCAACTCCTGAAGCCGCAGAGCGGATAGCTCTCGTTCTTCGGCTCCTCCGTGCTATACAGCGTCTCATCCTCCCGTGATCTCTCTCCAAGTTTGAGTACGACGTTACAGAAGCTCATTCTGAGCTGAATAATGTCGTTTCGTTTGGTGGCTTGGAACCCAATGGTACAAGCTGTTGAATGTCTCTTCAGGCGGTTTTGACCTTGCCCACTTTATTGGAGGGCATCAAGGATCATGGCACACAGACATTGGCGATGACTGGACGAGATGGACAACTGCTACGATGATTCTTAAACTTCCTGAGGGTACGCTTCCGTTTTTTGGGGTGTTCTCAATTCTTATTGTGCTGCCATAGGTAGTGATCCAGGTGCTTTCTGTCTTGCTCGATGTGGGCTCTACGTTCGCGAGGCCGATGCATGGATCATTTTCTTGGTTTTCAGAGGCAACAATCTTCATTCTGGTTTTGCTCCGACTGAGCCCCCGATTCCCGTGAACGCCATTAACGCTGTTGTCAATGCTGCTGGTCCCAATCAGGTGGTTTACGTCGACTATCCCAGTCGTGTTGCTACAACTCGAGAGGGCTCCATGTCCATGAGTCCTGCAACAAACTTTGGGAACTACGGTGGCACTTCCGTCACCAAAACCGAGCAGCGTCATTACAGTGATGCCTCCAGCACCCCGGTGTTCGGTGATCTGCGTACCAAGGCCAATCGCTTAGCACGTGAAGCGGCAAACAACTTCCAGAACTCTCTCGCCTCGTTCAATATCAAGCTCAATGTCAGCATGACGTCTCTGCTAACAGGAATGACCTATATCGATCCAAACACGGGAGAGCAGCACATCGAGCCTCCACCGTTCGATATTGACCTTCATGAATCTCAAATGAGCCGCTGGTGGCGCTTTTATGAATGGCACCGTGACTTGTGCAGCACCTATCTTATCCGAATTACCAAAGAACAGTTTCGTACAGCTCAGCGAGATATCAAGTCTGGAACGTTTCTAGCACCCTCGGTTCCATACACTACCTTGGAACGGGTCTCCGTAGTTGTAATTCCATCGGATGATCCTCCCCCGGACCCAGACCAAGCTCCAGAGCACCTCGTAACCGCAATTGTGGAGCGGAAGGTGCTGGGTGGTATCGTGAGTAACGGCACATAGTCACTAACTGCTTGCAGATAACTTGGTTCCTCAAACTTGATGACAAGACCGAGACGACATCGATTTCTGGAGCTCAGCCTTGGTCAGTATAGAGATCCTTGAAGCTAAACAATGTCTCATTGTCATATCTTTCTAGGTTCCACCACCCGCTGAATAGGCCTAAGCTCGCGCAGTTTGTCGCTGCTTCACAGATCCCAGGTGTGAATCCTGTCACTCTGCACAAAGTCGTCGACAGCGACGTTGAGATGGTAGATGCCGTGCAACCAGGAGACACCGGACCCGGAGATACCGGACCTGTACAGCCTGAAGATGTGCTTCCACGCCGTTCGGCCCGTGGAGGCCCTGCTAAAGTAATTGTCGATGATGAAAGTGATGAAGAGGAGTATGTTGTAGAGAGTATTGTAGATATTGATACCAGCAAGGTAATAATCTAAATTTCTGGGTACGTGCTATGCTAATCTCAATTGTATATAGATAGAGCCATTCTGGCGGGTTCGGTGGGAAGGATTTGGTCCGGAATTTGATACTTGGGAAAACTTGACATCACTTGAGTACGTTGTGATTCCATGGGGATCCGAGAATATCACTCATTCAAGGACAGGAATGCTAGCCAACTTGTCGATGATTACAGCAGCTCTATCGGATATGTCCTGTCCCCTCCAATAGCCTCGCTTTGACCTCCATCCACATCATCCAGATTCTCATCTGTCGGGTCGGACTTCGTACCTGAGCCCAAACGGGCAAACAAACGTCCTCGTCCCTCTGATTTGGATCCCAAAGAAGAAGAGGGGGACGAGGAGGAGGACCAGCTCGACGAGCTGGATGAGATGTTTGAGCTGGATGCCACTCAAATGGGAGACCTCGAGAAGCTGTTTAATCCCGAGTTCCGCCAGCTAGAAGCCGAGGCTTTGACAACCACCGAGGAGAGCCTCAATCGAAACAAACATTATTACGGACCGACAACAACGACAAGCATGGTCGAAACACTGGTTACTCAAAACGAGCGTCAAACACAGTTCAACGACTACATGATGTTTGTTCCCAAATCTCCTCAGCATACTCCTCAGTGGACTCAGCATAGCGCTGTTATGTCCCTTAATAGAGTCGTCCAGGCTACAGCAGTTCTTCCGGACCTTACCACCAACGTAGCAAAGACATCTATCCTTGACCTGTCGCTTCGATGGGAGATGGCTCGCTCCAATATGCTTCTCTACACATGGTATCGGGAAACGGGACCGAGGCTCGCTCAGACTCTAATAGAAGCTCACCGGAAAGGTGCCGGATTTCCGGGCATTCATTGAGCCCACCCAGTCTTTGCTCGCTTTGTCCATCATATCTATTCCTATGTCGTCGCCCAATCACTCGGTAAAAAAGCAGCAAAAAAGAAACGGCGCCAGGATGACACTGTACCTCGCCGCATTCGAAAAGACCCTCCTCCCCTCCATCCCCTTTCTTCCTTCGAGGTTCCTGATAGCGAGATATCACACTTGCCTTTCGACTTGTACGGGCTACGAGAGGCGACTTCCGGAAAAAAATGTGTAGCACTCCATTTGCCAGCCAACCGATATGCACTGGACAGCACTGATGCGATATATGCATGCACGGAAAGGATCATCCAGGAAATATGGTCGACTGAGCTTATCCTTCCTCCGGTCGCCTCGATGGATAAAGCTCTTGTGATTGGCAAATGAAAGCCAGAAGATCTAGATCTTATTCGTGATAGAGCAATTGCTCGAGGAGCGGTTCTGCAGTGCATAGTCGATGCATGTGGGGGCGACGAATCCATCCTCGCTTCATCCGACATGGATGGCCTTCTTGGCAGTCCTGCCAGAATTTTTGCGACTCGGATTAAGAAGGAGAACAAGTTTGCGGCTGCAGTTCTCAAAGATTCCGAAAGGACATTAGCCACCCTCGCTGACTGGTTAGCTATCCGATTGGAGGCACACCCAGACATCCTCGTGTTCGCTGCTCGTGCTGCAAGGATCGTTCATTGAAGCCTCCTGAAGCTTTACTATGGTCTGATGCTCAGTGATGAGCACTTCCTCAACCCGGACATGCTATACGATGAGTCAGAGGATGCTCCTTTTGTCGTTCCTACAGTCGATCGTAACCGACAATCTGCGCAGAAGAAGAACCAATATTTTCTTGCCCCCACTGTCGACAGTCTTCTTCCCGATCCAGCAGCCCCCTACTTTGGTGCTATCGGCCTTATCCTCCGTGAACGATGCAATGAGATGCGAGGGCTTGATGAAGGCAACCCCATCCTGCGCAATGTTTTACAGGGGAAACACCCAACGCAAGGCCGTGACAGTTTGACCGTGATCCGACAGATCCCGCACGACAACACTCAGAGTATGCTAAGCTGCTCTTCGAGGCACTTCCTCCTTCCCAGCTGACTGGGGGCCTTGGAATCTCAAGGCTGCTTGCGTATATGGGCACCGGCCAGGGCAATAAGACCAAGTCCTTCGTCACTTCCGGGATGGATAAAACAAAAAATCGCTTCCCCATGCTGTTCAAGGATCTCGCAGATTGTGTCGATCACTTTGAAACGGTTGAGCTGTCCAACATGTATCTTCTTTCCGACTTCCATGCGGTGCCGGGTTCCCGGGCAACTCGCATTCCAGGGTACAAACAGACCTACAACGCATGCATATGGGGCCAAGCAAGTAACCATCTTTTACTTCAGCCAGTGATTGGGAAAGCCGGCAAGAAATGAAAGTCTACGGTCGAGGAGAAATTCATCCCATATTTTTCCAGCGACGTCCAGACCAAGTGGATTGCTTGGCTCGGTGCTCTCCATGGCCAGGATCCCGCGACATACCAGGGGAGAAAAAATTCCTGGTCCTCTGCTCTCACGTTCATCCTCGATCTGAAGATCCTTGGTTTTCAAAGCGGTCTTACTCCTCTGCAATTCGCCAATAATCTTGTCTTTCTTGGCATTTGTGATGCGCCTGATGCGTATGAGGTTGCCAATTGGATTGCCAGTAACAAGAGCCTTCGAGCCTATAATGGCCTTGTTAGGCTCGGTTTTTCGTTGACAGGTTACGCCTCCATCATCGCCGCGTACATGGTCGTCTACAAGCACTTGGATACAAACCTAAGTGCCGATGACAAGCAGTGTCTCGGTTTTGGAACTCTTTTTGTAGAACATCTCTTGTGCAAAGTTGGGAGGTGGAAGTATCGTCTGCGTCTTCAGAAGCACGACTTTCTTTTGATGGCCCGACACGCCATGGTTGCTCAAGATGTCAACTGGATGAAAGGCGCTAATTTGACGGACCATATGGCCTTCCCAATTCCCCTTACCCCGGATCACAAAGACATTCAAAACACTATTGACTCCTGCATGGTGAGCGTTGTCTGATTATTTTGTCAATCTCCCTAACATCTATACTTCCAGACTCTTACTTAGATTATTTACATGTACTGTTCTTGACAAGCGGATCTATTAAATTGACTCTCCCTTAGATTATTTATGTGTACTGTTCTCGACAAGCAGGTTTATTAAATCGACTGTTTGCACAGAATGGTGTTCATTGACTAGCTAAGTGAATGAGGTCTGTAGAGGGTGTGGTATGAGTATAGTCAAAGGAGCGTTGTATGAGCAGGGTGCAGGAGGCGGTAGATATCATAAGATTAATGAAGAGAGAGGGCCAAATGCCGAAGATGTAGTTAAAGGAGCAGCCGAAGAAATGGGTATAATATATCAATTGTGATTTAGTTAGAAGTACTTGCGCTGGGTTCGGGGGCCAGTGAGATATTCATACTCGACAGGATCTGAGAACGACGGGTCGTCAAAAGTTGCATATTCCGATTCAGGGGTCAGCGTCTGGGCCAGCATAAAGAAAGGGACCTCGGGAGATGGTGTACAGGTAAGATCGATCGTTGGTGTGCAAGTACGTTCTGCACGAGAGGTCGAGGGTCCTGCAATGACATTGCGACTGGTTCGAGAATTCCTTGTAGTGGTATTAAAAGGATCTAGCTGAATAGAATGACTGTTATTAATCTAGCCTCAGAACAAGCTGACATACTGAGCTCTTGGGCAATGGCTCGGTGAAGATAGAGGGTAGGTCCTCCTCTGCATAATTGTTGTGGACACCGACTACCACAATTACAGTTGTTATCATTTGTTTGAAACACGGGATGAACCACCCACCATTCCTCTTCTTCGGCGCTGGTTTGTTCCTAGCCAACTTGTCCTCATTACTGGAGAGCGAGTCACCATCAGAGCTTTCGAAGGCGATACTGCTGATCCGCTTCCGGGTGCTCCCCTTCTTGTCATCCCGCGCCTTGGGAGGAGTCACTTCGTGCTTGTCAGCACTCTTGGGCATAGACCAGCGTTCAGGGAGTACTTCACCTTCAATATCATCGTTTGATTCGCCTGATTCCTCAGGCAGAATGAAGGCCAGGGAGTCTGGGGTATGCCATACCAGCCTTTCCTCATCCGGAATCGCCTCCCGAGCGCCTAAAACAGTTGCTCTGTGAGTTTAAGCCGATTCAGGAGCAGGTCTGGCTTACATATGAAGATGTACCGGTTTTCCGTTATGTTCCTAGGTCCGCGGTGCGTGTACAAGTCTTGACCAGTTGTATTAGCAACATGGACGATCTCGAGCTTTGTCTTCACCCAAGTCAAGAGCACCCAGGGTGCGGCTCTGACCATCCCGCCGCTGATTGCATCGCAAAGACGCTTCGTCCGATTTGGTCGAAGTAGGCCATCGGTCCCGGCAGGTGTTGGGAAAGGAGGTTGACCACATCTTTGTGGGTGGCGGACAGGGCTATCTCGATTTGGTTATCCTTACGAACGACTAAACCTTGGTTCACATAGAGCTGGATCGCCGCTTTACTTGGGACAGAATCAGCCCGCAACTGGAGTTTCCTTTCCTGTAAGTTTGTCTTATTAGAGCCCCACCAACATATCGACCTGCTTACGCGTTGCTGGACTCCGTCAGGAAGCACGACTATGGCATCAATTTTGAAGGTTGCAACCGATGCTGGTTCTCATGGACCTTTGGACTTTTTTGCAAGCTTGGTATCCTACAGGAGGGTTAGAGGATATCTATATGGCTGAGTCTCTTCTTTACCTTGGTCGACTTGAACTTGGTCGGCTTTGGCTGCATGCCCTCCTGTGACTCACGCTTGGCCTGTGTCATCTTGGACAGCATCCCGGTGGACTTGTGCTCCGCTTTAGCGTTGAGAATAATAGATGTGATAGTTTCCTCGATGGTGACCTCTGGGTGATGTCTTTTGTCGTGCAAGCACCTACGGCACACCTTTGGCTTGCCAGTCTTTGGTGCGAACATTTCGCAATCACACTCTTCTCCATCACTGTCTTCAGCCTGGCACGGGCGAGACATTTTCTTGTGAGTGAGCGGGCGGAGGAGAAGATAAAAAAGACACAGATGACGAGAAAATTATGTGACATTTATACTTCGAGTGCTGATCGTGATATTAGGCAGTCGCATTCTGCTATTAATAGCACAGACGATACAATATTCAAGTTCTAAACACCCATGGTACATATCTGTTACAACGTATTTAAAACCGAATGCAATTATTCTGATTCGCCCTCCGACTCGGAACTGTCAAGCATATACATAAGCTGATTCAAGACTGCAAGAGCACGCCCCCACAGCTGGGCTCGAGGACGCCAGACCAAATCTGGCAAGGCAATCCGCAGCTCCTTGGTCCCTTTGCGCCTGGATTTGAGAATCTCGAAAGCTGGATATGCCCCATCTTCCCACTCGTCCTGTCGGAGTCCGTACCCTGGCGGAATAATCTGCAAGCAGTTCGCCTCAGCAAGTGAGGTGTAGAATATCTGCAGAGCATCATCTGAGAAAGGGTTGTTGTGCTTTGGGACAGGGACGGGTTCATGATGAAAGTGGTGCTTGTTCGCGGCTCCGACACCTTCAATCATGTCCTCCCAATCCTCCTGGTCCAGATCGAGGACAACATCGCCGAGGGGGGGAGCCTCCTCATCGTTTAGCTGGCCTGCTCCTGTCTCACCTGGCGCACGTTGGATCACAGCACCGTGCACACCGTATAGGTCTCTGATGATGTCTGGATGTACACCATCACAATCATCAATGTACACACCATGCTCAAGCTCGCCAAGCAGAAACATATCCTGCGGAACATGTTAGAAAGCCGTCTTTGGTACCATGACTCGGGAGCTTACATTTGGGCTCTCGTCATGCCCAGCGCCTGAAATAGGGTGTGGATTCCATTCAGCCTGGAATTCGTCGCAATCCTTGTTGATCATGTCGAGAAACAGATAGTGTAGAAGCCACAAATGATTGGGATTGGTACGATCCAGGTTGTGGAGAGCTTCTAACCGATAAAAGAAGGCTCGCCACCGCCGAGCAAATTGAGAGCCAACTTCAACCCACAGACGCTCAATCCGGGTATTGTGAGTCAACCTTGAAATCAATCAATATTGGGGTGAGGATCTGATGTGGACACTTACGATCCCCAGATGAAAGAAGCACGGTTGAGTCCGCGCTTGAGAATCATATAGATAGATACTGATTTATTCTCAGCACCTCTGTCTCCGCGAACACGAGAAGGCATCCCGAAGGCAGCAACTGCAGCAAGAAATAGGCTCAGCACGGTCGTAGCCTTGTTGTTTGTACTTGTGCGCAGCCCAGTGACCTATATGGTGTCAAGCTACTATCAAAATAACCGTGAAAATAGGCATACCGTGCGTGTATGACCATCAGCAAATCCATGGATCACGAATCCCCAAAGAATGAGCTTGTGGTGGCTGTCAACATGCCATAGGGCATTTGGACGTGAAACCTTGTAAGTCCGACGCCGGATAGTATGTCGCTGATGGAGAGCATGGCCAAGACCATCAACACGACGGATTGAAGCATATACCCACCGTTTCTGGACCTTTAACCCATGCTTCCGCAAGAACCCAATCAAATATCGAACACCAGAATCAGGCTTGACTGTCCGAAACCCTTTGACGAGCTCGTCAAGATCTGATCTTCTGAGCGCTGAGAAACTGTGGGAGACACCGGCTTCTTTGAGGTGTTTGGCCAGTACATGTCTGTCCATGCCCAATGCCCGAGCGAGTTTTGAGACTGATATTGCACGCTTTGCAGACATGGCATCTCGCAGAAATGCCCAGTCAACCTCCTTGCGGGGCCAGCCTCGTTTGCCAGTTTTCACTGTCGTCACTGGGTCGATGCAACCGATGTTGGAATCCTCTCTACCACAAGACCTTAATTACCAGTGGATAATATACTTGATAGAAAGCTTACCGTGCAGATGAAGTGTCGCAAGCTGCAAGCAACCATGCAACAAGATCTATTGCAAGCCGAGCAGAGGAGTGGAGCCATGGGATAGGAATAGACTCTTCCTGCGCATGGGCTTCCATCTCAATGAGCAAAGGGATGACATCCTCGGCCACGGCCTCAGCGTGAAAACGAAGACAAGTTGAATCAGCCTCCTGTGCTGCGACTTGGGCTGCAAGATCAAATGTCGCTGATATTATCTGCATGGCATGTTCGACATTGGCTGACCATGGTAGGCCATCCTGGCGTGCAGGAAGGGGAGGCAGTGGCATACCAAGTGGGATGAGACTTCGTTCTCAATGATCAGTGATGGTGGGCCTCAAATTTCGTAATCAAAGATGTTTTCTTTCTCTGACTTCAACCACCTTTCTCGTATTTGCTCTCTCTCTCTCTCTAAAAGTGTCTGAAGCTCCTGCTACATCTCCCATATATTGACGCCACCCGGTGTACTGGGCAAACGAAACCCATACCTTTGTCTATGCGGTGAGCGACTCATGCAATATTATTCCTGACAGAAGCTAAGCTCTGTGAAATGTAGGTTCAAGGGGTGCTCTATCATTTCCCATTGGCAGTTTTGACAATGATGTCCCCTCCTCTCACATCGATCTTTGGGATTCTGCAGTCCACCGCGACTACAACCGACAATGGTATGGTGACGGCGGCTGAAGGTACCGAAGCCAACCCAATTGTTCTTCCTGGAGTCACTGTGCAACAGTTCGATGATCTGCTGTCCTACTTCTTTAAATCGTATGTGGACACTGTATTCTGATACTGCTGAAACAATTGGGAGACTGATGTGTTGTAGGGTGTTGATCCCGATGGAAATGCTTTCAGCCAGTCGCAAACAGGAGGTCTGCATAAACCTCTTGAGTGTGGGCTCCCTCTGGGAAATTGACGAGGCCAAGCAATATGCCAAAGACGTCCTCAGGGGTATGAACTTGCCCGCCGAATGCATCCTCCAGATCACACGTCAATTTGCGATCCACGAGTGGATTAATGGCGCTGTGAGGACACTCATCCCAAATTGCGGAAGTGTTATATACTGAGCCGGGAGGGGGAAGAGGAGTCCCGTGGAAGTCCGGAACCGGAAGACGTCCGGAACCGGAAGACGTCCGGAACCGGAAGACGTCCGGAATCCGGAGCAGGACTGGAGATGAAATAGTCGGCTATTCTCGCAAGCACCACAACTCAGCAGGGTGTGCAACTGTCTGGGTGTCGAGCCAGGACAAAAATCAAGACAAAGCGGAAACGCTCCGCAACACAGGATTCTAGCCCGATTGGGACTACTCCGGGAGCCCGGACCGGAGGTAAACCGGAGTGGTGTAGAAGCTGCAGGAACGAGGAAGTGGACCGGAGTGGTGCGGGAACCAGAAAGACCGGAAATGGACCGGAAATAAAGTCGAAGTACAAAAAGGACGTCCAGAGGCTTAAGGATAACCTCGGAGTCGAGTTGAAGATAAGGATTGAAAGAGGAGACTCAGTCCATGAAAGGAAACATGGAACAACATTAAATTTTCCAGATGAAGTACTGGACGTGGCTAAGACAGATATATACTAAAGTCCGTAATTGTAGTCCTAAATGTGGATAAGTAATGTGATCAGTGCGTAAAACAATAAGCCACTATTCAAATGGGGACAGAGAAGTAAAGTAATATTAAAGACAATAAAGGAACCTTGGATAAACGGGAGAAACACTTAGTAAGTGACATAAATATCCGAAGTTCTGGAGTGTTCCAGTTGGTCCCGGATTGGTCCGGGACTCCGGATCCGGAGTGTGACCAGAGCCGGAGTGCACAGATATAACAGGAAGCCTCAACAACACCCAGGCTCTTATCCTTGGGCCCATAACATTGAATATCCTTTACCAGGCCAAAACCAAGTTGGCAGCTGAGTGTATGCTTGTGGCGCACGTCACTCCCACGCTCCCTTCTGCAGATTATATGGCTTATGGAGCCTGTCGGGATCACAAGAGCTGTGAGCGTGGGGTAAAAACTCATTGGTGGATGCTAGTTGGAAAGAAAGTTCTGCACCTGAAGAACCCCATGGCGTTGGGAGCCATTGGCGCCCACCTTAGCAAGATCGTGTTCCCCGGCATGACTCCCAAGTGCCAGGAAGACATGATCTCCCAATGGACGACTAACGTTTTCCAGCAGGAGGACATCGTCCAAGCGGCGGTGGAAGCAGTTGTGAAATTCAATCAGTGTTAGCGTCTTGTCTGAATCATCTTACGATACTCTTACGATCTATTTTGCTATCAGCTAAGTCATTGTTTTGTCTTACTTACTTAGATGTTGTTCGTCTCTGAATCCTACCCGTGTTTTGAATTGCTAGTAGTGGAGATCATTGTGACGACACAGAGTCACAGCCACTTTCATCATTCAACTTGTCGTGGGAGTGGGCAGCGATGAGATCTTGATGGGCTGATGGCAAGTGTACAGCCACCATCAAACCACGCCGCTCCCTCCACCATCGTATTTCGCCTCCTGGGGCATCTCTAAGGCTACAGAACAACTCAGAAATTGGTCTAGTATGTCTATAACAATGTAGTATATGTGTAAGTCTTCGAAATTATATTTATTATACATTACTCCTCCATTTCATTCTCTTCCTCGGCCTCCCAATCATCCACAACCTGCGGAACCAGCTGGATGCTGTCTGCCAACAGCTCAGGTACTATGCTGGGCTGACCCCTTATGCCATACCAGTCGTAGGCTTGCTTGAGCGCTGCCAATTTGTCTGCTTTGAGTCGATAATGACTAATCTTGGCAATATTTGGCACCCCTCGAGCACGGTACGAGTTGAGTTGGTCCACAATTTTTGGAACGGTCGGTGAAGCCATCTCTTGAAGCGGTAATAACACTCGTTTGAGGTGTTCCTCTAGAACTTTCGCATCGTGCTTGATTTTAGCGGTGGCTTTGTCCTTGTTCATCTGCGCTGTTTGAACGCGGAAATCCACAATCTTGCGACGTTTCTCGGCTTCCGTCCCACTAGCGTCAATTCGCCTCGCTTCTCACATGATGTAGGCATGATCCTCGGGAGTTAGGACGGCATCCATAAAGGCCTGTGTATCGTTACGACGAAACATGGCCTGGGCGTTGTACTGATGCAATGTTAGTGATGATTTGCCTCGAACGGCGACGCTATATGCGCCGAGAGCCCCTTCGTTTGCGTCGTTCGTCGATGGCATCCATGCCAGCTGTCGCTCTGTTGCGCTGCATTCATCAATCAAGCCGCCCGGCGCGAATTCCGCGGAGAACCGCACCCAAGTCGTCAATGCACCGCGGAAAAATGCGAGGGTAATTTCCTTGACGTAGGGGAGGGATGGGATCAAGTTGAATACAGCCTGGATTGCTTCTGGGTTGCTCCATTCTTTGCCGTCGAGAGTTGCAGTCTCGTACGACACATCAGAGCCGAAGATAATGTCGGGATCGTCGAGAATCGACTGGATGTGACGGCAGAGCTCGGCATGCAATGGGCCCAGGTCTAGGAGGTTGGTGTTTTCGGTTCCGGGGCCTCGCACCTGCCGCATATAGGGGTGGGTAATGAGGATCATATAAATGACCATTGCAACAAATTCTGTGAGTGTTGAGGGATCTCCGAGAGCATTCTTTAGGTTCTTCTCAATATTGGTGAGCGATTGGCTGTTCTTCGACCACTCGATGATGTCCATCATGTCGAGATACAGCGGATGATAGGTTGTTAACTCTGCAGATGCTTCGCCATAGGTCCCGAAGCGAGTATTGCTGGTGTCAGGAAACCGTGTGTGTTGTTTACCCCGGCGTTCAGTCATAAAGTTGACATGTCGCTCGCCTTGGCCCTTCTTGTCATCCTTGTTGTTGAAAATAGCACCGGCTAGAGCGCAGGCTTTAACCCCACCCCGAGTCGACGCCTCCAAGGGGGTCCGGGCCGGTGAAGCCGGGACGCAGGGCAGGTAGGTAGGTTCGGCCGTCAGGCCGAAAAAAAAAAGAAATGACCTCTCAGTAAGTGGTCCAAATGAGCCAAAATGGCTTCGGCGCAGCTCGACGGAGCTCATTTCTCATATCCAATGTGTTCTAAGCTTCAACTGAACGCGCTTGCATCAAATTGGGTCTCAATGGGTGCTATTTGGCACAACCATCTATCAAATCACGCGCAAATAGAGTCTTCCGCCACCAGTTATTAGAGTTATTCCCGGGGTTGCTCGGGGACCAGAGGTAACTACATGCTCGGGATGCAAGTGCACTCTGCGTGATGTAGGCAATGCCTCCGATTGTGTTTGTGGACAATCTGCAGAGATTGATGACCCGGAGAACTCACATGTACGATGCAAGGTCGAAGGATACGAGACGAAATGGGTGAGTAAGAACCTCTTTCGATGACTCTCTAGTCTCACGAGTGCCATTTAGTATCATATATTCTGTATGGATTTATCCATGGCCCCGTTGGAAGGCTGGGCATGCGACCCTTGCATTCATTCGGGGGCAACTCGCGGTGGGAAAAGACGGCGAGGTGGGAGATGATTGGAGTAATAGAGGGCTGGAGGATGTCTAGATTCATGGGGGAGCCATTTTATTCCTCTAGATAGCTAGCCTTACGCTAGGTTTCGCCCCTGTCTGACACGGCACGTGAATAATTACCCGATTTGGACGTCACGTGGTAGGTAGGTCCGCGGAAAGTGTCGAAATGAAAAAATACGGCCCAAGTGGGTTTTTTCACAGATCGGAACCCCCTTGGACGCCTCGAATGCCTTGAACTTGTCCTCGGTGAGTACGGCATCCTGCGTGACAGCTGGATCAAGAAGATTACGAAGCACAGACGCGTTGTGCTTGTTTGCGAGGAGGACTGGGCCATCAAGCCCGAGCTTTTTCCACTCCAACATCATCTCTGTGTTACCCCCCTTGAAGCTGTTGAGGTCTTTGTGCATGCAGCACCCACCCCAAATGAAGAGATCTAGCTTCCGACGGTCCTCGGGAGCCAGCGTGTCGTACGCTTCCTTTCCCAGGACTGTCACGATGTCGTTCATCAGCTTTACGTCTCGAGATGTCTGTTCCGCTGGCGACAAAGCATTCCACACATCCTCTCCGCCTGCCTCAGCGATTTTTTTGGTGTTCCATGCACCAAGGTAGTCAACAAGTTCCATATAGGACTTCCCAGCCAACGCGGCTTCTCCAAGATCCTGGATACTCGCGTCGTGTTTCGCATACTGGAGCCCCTTGGCCGTGCCTTTCTCAGTCGAGGCATGGTCCCCATTCATTCCCCAGAGGATCCTGAAGAAGTCCCGGATCGAATAGTGGCGCTGCAAGCGCTTGGCGAGGGGACTGCAATTGAATATGTCCATGCTTTCCTTGATGCGCTCGCTCCATCCCCGGACTGATTCTGCGCTTGTGTGGTCGATGGTCTTGTCTACCCCGAGGAACCGGACTTTTGGTGTCGATTCTGGGTCAATTGAAAGGTTCCCTGATGCGTAGTTTGGAACACGGAGGGCCATATGCGCTGATTCAATATTTATCCCACGGTTAGAGGTGCTGTCCGCGCTGATTGTTACTCCTGTGGAAGGTTAGTTTCTTGAGCCCCACGCAAGAGCTCTACGCACCCTTGCTCAGCGACAACTCGTAAACTGCCTGCATTCTTGCTGCCACGCCCCTCTCTTCGATTGCTCTTCCAACGGTTCTTCGGCTCATAGATCTTGTGACGTGGATCCCGAAGACCTGCCCAATACGCTCCATGAGCGGTCCGACCTTGCCTCGGGCACATCCACTATCTGCCATGATGCGTGCGAGCTTCCGTGCTTGCATGGTGTAAATCCCCTTGTCTGTAACTCGACAAACACTCCACTTCTTCTTGGCTCGGTCAACGGTGCGGGAAAGACTCCGGATAGAGCGCCGAATCCGCTGCTTGAGGGCTTTGATCTGCTTGCGCAGCGATTCGACGGTGCCCTTCGAGTTGGCTGATTTTTTTCGACCCTCGACGACAAATCTTTCGATGACAGAAGTCAATTCTTTGATGCGCTGCGATGCCAGATGGGCGGTGCGTTTGGTACCGGCATCGACCAATTTGAGCGTGGAAAGGTCTTCCTGGAGCTTCTTCTCGCGTGCCTTCGAGTGCCTGAACTTCCTTTGAAGCTTCTGGTATTCGTGTTTAAAGTCCTTCACGGCCGGGGGAGCTTTCTGTGGGGCTGGAGAAGGAGGAGGGACAGGTGCAATATTCTCTTTGGCGTCGGATAGATGCTTCAAGGACGCGGAGTTTTGGGCCGGTGAACGCTTCTTGGACTTCCTAGATGCCGGCGTCGTTTTCCCTGAGCCCATAACGCATATAGAAAGGTCGTAGCTCGGAAGATGCACAAGTTGTGCAGATACGGCCACTGAGCACAATATGAGTTATTAAATGGCCTCTGCTGCTGCGGGAAATATGTTACCGGTTGGGCGTATTATGCTCACCAATCCTGGAGGGATTCTGAGGCGGTGGCGCGTCGGAATTCACGGAATACGCGTGGCGGCGATGGCTCTGACGCGCTGGGTCACAATCAGTCACACATTTCCATCACGCTGACAGGGCGTTCGGCACTTCACGTTTTTGAGCCGGCTGCCGAGTTTCGGCATTCTCGGCTGCCCACGGATCTCAAGATAACAGCATTATCTCGAGATCCTTGGGGCCAAAATTTAAACTCCGCCCGCGCTCGAAATGCCGGGGGCAAAAACAGTCGAAGGTGGGTGAGAGAAAGAAAAGGGCTCCCAACAATTTCAAGGTATACTTGACTCAAGAGATTTTGTGTCTTCACTTTTTTGAAGCTGAGTGGAGGGGACCTCAAAAACGTGAAGGCGTCCTCACCTTGCATTTTGGCTGGGTGACTTCATCAAACAATATGGACAAACAAATCACTGATGGCCCATCGCTGCCCACTCCCACTTGTCGCTAACCCGGGCCATTGATTCACCGCCCCATGGCTGGTCTGCCACTCTTCTCACCCGTATCCCAACTGGCCAATGAGCTGCTGGCTGAAATCTTCGTCTTTTGTTTGCCATCATATGAACCAGCTGAGATGCAATTCCACAGCATACTCTTCATCGAACCGTCCTCGTCCGAAGCCCCTCTCTTACTTTGTGGAGTCTCATCTGGATGGCGCACCATTGCCATTGACCTTAAATGTCTTTGGACCTCCTTGAACACCGAGCACATCCTTCATCAGGAATTAGCAGAGGTTTGGTTGTGACGTGCAGAGAAATCAGCATTGTCGCTCCGTATCACTCCGCCATCTAGCACATGAGTGCTCTCCATCCATCCCAGCTTTATATGTAAACCTATGAGCCCCCCGATTCTACGCACCCCAAACCAATACAGCTCCCCCAAACATCGCCATCTTTCTCTCCTGCTTCCCAAACTGTCTGCATGCCGCCACCTCGAAATGGTTGGATGGCCTCACTTACACCCACAATTCCCTTACCCAATGTTACTCGAGAGCGTCTCAGTGACCTTCAGGAACTCAGATGGTCCAGCCCAACTCAATGCTGCTGTCCAGTTCATGGCGCTGCTCTCCCAAGCCCCCAACCTTGTTAAATTACATTGGGAGGGACCTGCTATCTCGGCTCCATGGGCCCAGCTCACCCATCTCAGCTGAGATCCGCCAGCCGATTGGGATCACTACGAGCATATGTTTGACAAACTCGTGAATCTTACTCATCTCCGCATTCATTCGAGCAGAGAGACACAGGCAAACACTTTTCCCCGAGCCCTTTATATCATCCCCCAAGTCACTACCTTTTTCTCTGCCGGAAGTACCATTATTCTCCCTGTTTTGAGCCTACCCCTGCTCCACACCCTCGTCCTGGAACTCCCAGCACTTTGGGAGGATGCCCGCAATATCACAAGTCTTCTTACACACTCACAATGCACCATCAGAACCTTGCAGGTTCAAGTGTATTCATGGGAAGAGCGAGTATACTCCCTGCTGGGGGATACACCTTCCGTTCTAATACATCCTTCCATCGCCCCATCCTTGACTTATCTTCTCATCACGTCCCAGGACTTGAATACCTTCTTCATTGTGCTTGATATTCCCTCACGTAATGCTCTCACCGCTATGCTTCGACTGCTCTGTTCAGTTGATCAATGCTTCCGAATCGATAATCTCCCCGGTATCTCTCCGGATGAAAACACAGGTGTTTTGGCCGCTCTCATTAGAGTCCAATTCCCAGTTTTGGAGCAGCTCAATCTCGACTGCAGGAAGCTTGGTGCAGAAAACCTCGAGGCACGCACCGTCATCACTGGTGCTACCTCCTTTCTTTTGCGCCGACCGACAGCCCTATGCCAGGAATACGAGTCATGGTGGAACTCTCAAGATGGGGCTGCGTTTCGAACAGCGTTAAGCACTGGCCATTATATTAACATCCTTCTTTTTGAGGTCTCATGGGGTGTTATACACGGCCGGGCAGATCCATCATACCCCGGGCAGAACCTGTTTTCAAATCCTCGGAGACTAGGATATATATTCATTTAGTTGCTCAATACTTAGCTAAAATCCTTTCGCACATTCTTGTAGCGCCTCGAGAAATACTGAAAGCATCCAAAGAATTCACAGGCTTCTCTCGAGCCAGTCGTTTTGTGCTCAACCTCTTTCGGCATCTTGCGAGAGTTGCGACAACCATGTTGGTGGTGCAGTGGTACTGCAGTCGGCAAAGAAAAGCATGGTCATAAAGTCGCAACCGAGGTTGTAATAGGCAATGACTAAATGAGGTTGATATTGATGACGAAGAAACGGCAAGCGGGCCGGCCCGGCACATCGGCACTCGGCACAGCAACAACAAACAACGGCGGAAACTCTTCTCTCTTTGACCTTGCTCATTATCCTCCGCAACGACAAGATGCATGTCATGATGACAAGGGCCCTGAGCTCACTGCTCCTGACGGCGCCGGAGACTCTGATGGCGGCCACGAGAATTTTGGACAACTTCGCACACATGTATGTATGTAAATTTCATATGTATGAAAACCAGCTGGACATTTATGTGTGTTCAAGTCAAAATCTTGATGTAGTGTGTGTATAAACTGATCGAGTAGTGTGTAGAAACTGATCGAGTAGTGTGTGTAAAAATCGATCGAGTAGTGTGTGTAAAAACTGATTGAGTAGTGTGTGTACCAAAAAAAAAAAAAAAAAGTTGGGATGATTAAAGCACCAACTTGAGCGGCATAGAAATCACCGAGAAAGCTTTTTATTTAGGTGTATTGCACGAGAATCCACCACCGAATGTTGAAAGACGCGTCGTAACCCTCGTTAAAGGTTCGAAAAATCTGAGATTACATAATAAGGTCCACCTCGGATCAGATACCTCGGGTAATCGACAGACTACAACATCGCGAGGTACGAGCGAATATTTGTTGTACCGTCTTTCTATAAGCGACTAGCTGAATCATCGGTTCCTTGAAAACCACCTCCAAAAGCATTCTTCGATCGCGCTGTGAAGAGCAACACCCTGTTACTCCAATTACTGTGGGACCTGAATGTTCATCCGGTTTTGACTTTTCAATGTCTTCGGAGCACATCATGTGGCAGACTCGTTCACTTTCCCCCTCAACGTGACCTCCGAATTGGGGAATTTGATCGGTCAGACCATTGACGTGACCCTATTGACTGACAGTCAAACCTGGTCAATGACAACATTGCAAGTTCACCCGATGGCGAGCGGCCAAGTCTTTTTGCGGGGATCTTTTCTTCTGCGATGGAGGGAGTTCCTGGACCTGAGAAGGGCGTGCAGGGTTCTGTCAACCTAGTACAGTTGAAAATGGTAATTCTTGCGGCCCTTATACAGTTCCTTCGCTGATAGGACCACCCAGATATTAATAAATGCGCCGCGTAATGCCGAGCAGCGGGGATATAACCCGCACGGGCGCAAATTCCAGCCGACGCCAAGACACCCAAGGCACATGCTTGGTGGTCAACGACCGGGGCTGGAGCGTGGGCACGACCAATGAGCACCGTAAAAGCAATAGCCGATACTTAAAGGACTGGGAAGCCAACACTAGAACGCCCGAGGTGGAGTTGGTGGCTAAAGAACGGGGAAGGGGGGAACATATTACGGGCGGTATTTGAAGTGCCCGCGTCGGGAGCAGAAAATTCCCAATTTCACACGGGGATTTAAGAATTGAATTCCTTGGCCTCCCAGTCCGGACGGACAACCCCAAGAAAGCCGATGATAGGAGGGTCAGGGTATACGATTTAACATCGAAATCAGGACATCGACATCAGGATAAAAGCGCGCCAAGATTCCGGGAACACCGATAAGGCGAAGGACCAAAGTCATGGAAGGGCCGGGGTTCATCTGTGTGGTACAGCTTGGGATTCGAATGAACGGGCGCGTCTGAGACACAGACTGCAGACTTCAGGGATGTGCATGGCGGTCGAAAAGAGAGCTGTCAGGGATCAGGTCAGCTTTAGCGGCGATCGCGATTGCGGGGTTTAGATTGTTCCGATTGGCTTCCGTGGTAGAGTGTTTTGGGATCCCCGTATATACAGTTTCGATCTGTTTCGATACCGTATGCAGCCGTGATTTCGACGAGTATTACGGTATGCGGTACGGCACATACCGTACCGGTTGCGGATTTTTTTACCCTCCACTGCCAATCTTCCGCCCGAAAAATGAAATAACCTACCCTGTGAAGCTGTGTCTCGGCTTCTTCCGGCGGGTACCCAACAAGGCCCCCCAAATAGGAAGGCCGAGCCGCCGGCCGACCTAAATCTTCAACTTCGCCTTGTCGCCCACAATTTGCAAAAGAGAAGCCATTTCCTACCCTTTTGGTGCTGATTGCTTACATACCTCCCCCCTTTATGGCAGCTGTCAAAACTTTGAGGTCCTCGCCGGAAGAAGCCGAGACTCGGCTAATGGCCCTTCATTCACTTTTCCGACCCCGTGTAGCAAGTTTTAGTATTAGATACATCTTTTCTACCCTCCTATTCAACCCCTCTCCGTCGCACCATGGCCTTTACAAGGATTCCTCGCGCATCCTCCTCTGCATTCAGTCTCGAGTACGCAATTGACATAGAAGTGCACGCGCCAGTTTGTTGACCAAATGCCAAAGCTCACAGATCATATTGGGGCTAATAACAGTAGGCTTAGCTCTGACAATCGTCGTGCTCGTTCTGTATGCATACGTGGCATGGCATCCCACCTCAAGAAGATATCTCGACCGGGTCAGCTTCCGACTGCTGGTATACACTCTTTTAGCACAGTAAGGTCTGTTCTACTACCCCACTACGCCCCTCATCGCTCCTAGTCTCGTTTTCGGGATAACCTTCCCCATTGGCATGATCAATGCCCACCCTGGTTGGGCATGCAATCTCGTGTCGTTCATATTCAACGTGCGTTTAGCTGCTTATCTGCGACGCTATCCTGACGCACAACAGCTGAGCCTCATGTTCTCCGCTGGCATGTTCTTCTGCATGGCGATCAATCTTCCGTACGCCCCTCAGTTCCGCTTGTCCCTCTCCGCACTGAAGTACTTCCAGCCTCGTACTAGTGTACAGAGTCAACGGGCAGCGCATGGAAAAATACTACATTCTCGGCACGTCGGTGGTCTGCACTGCCTGCGCCATGTCCGCATACGCATCTGGAAGTCTCGGGTGAGCCGATGATCTCGGGTCCAGGGTAGTAGCCCGCTAATCTCGGGCTCAGGTGGAACGCGTTCAGCCGGGTGTGTTGGTACGCCAGCAATGATCCAGCTGTCATGCTCCGCTGGGTCATCGGAACACAAACGTTCTGGATCCTCCTCGTCTCAGTGGGGGAAGTCATCGCGTTTCTGACCATCATGGGATACATGATCGCCTACCAGGTACGTCCGTTTGTCCACGCCATATTTGTCTTCTCACGTACAATCCACAGCTCGTTACGCGCTGTTTTACACCACAAACACAGCAGAGCGCGTCCGAAAACTTGCACACGACGGGATTGACGATTGTCATGTTCCGCAACATAATCCTGCGAATCGGTACGTGCGCCCACAGGTCATGAGCGACGAGAATTAAGACATGCCCAGGCCTGTATCCCCTCGTGTCATGTCTGCTCAACATATACACAGCCTTGCTGAACGTGTATCTAGTACAGCACCCAGAATTGTCAGACCTCGTGCGTTGACCTTTCATCAGCAAATTGAAACACCCACCAATCCGCCCACAGACAGGCCGACTAGGTTTCATAGGTATGTCCCCCTCCGCTACTCTCCAACCCCCTATTCTGACTTACCTCGTCCCAGACCTCGTGATATTTTCCGCACGCCCGCTGATCTACGGTGTTCTGGCTGCGACAGATCCGGTGCGCCCCCCTGTTTGCTCTGACTCCAAACTCCCCTTTGAATCCCCGCCAAAAGTCGTTCCTCCGTGGCCTGCGCGAGCGGCGCCATCCAGCGTCGAGCTATCCGAGACACTCCTACTTGACCACCCACTTCCCGGCCCCCTGCCTGTCGACTGTCCTGTCGATGCCGCACACGGAGCAGACCATCAGCGGCGGCGAAAAGATGGAAGGGACGTCCCCCGCTCTTGTGGGAACGCACGCGCTAGGCCAAGGAGATGTCGAAGAGTTTTCCGATGGCGAATATCGAATCGAGGCGACGACAGCCAACACTGGTCGAAAGGCGACGGATGTTGTATGTCATTTTTAATATCTTCGTGCAGGGTCTTGTGTATCACCTCATACATCTAATTCATTATAACTATCATTACGTTCGCCATCCCTGCGCCTTATTTCCCAAGAGGAAAGGGCGGTCGATCCAGATTATGCACCGGTTCCCATATAGACATTGCTTGGCAAAGCTTCGGCAGCCATCAATTTTTTCTTTGTCATTCTTCAACGCAAATGGGCCAGAAATATTCATCAAATAGCTTGTAGACCATCAGATTAGTGTAAAACCTTGTCTAGATATCATTGAAGTAGCGATTTAGGTGGGCGTTGGGCCGCGCAACATGATGCCGGTGAAGCCGAGAGGTCACGGGACTCGTCTCGCGTGGCATGTTCTCGTTCCACGTCTGTTAGCTATCCGAATAACCAAGACTCGGGGTGGTGGGTCACTGTCGAGGATCGAGTTCACTTGTCTCCGCCTCTCTCGAGCATTTTTTCAGCCCACCCACTACCCCGAGTCGGCCTCTTGTTATTTCCAAAAGAGAAGCCCTTTTGGTCAGTGTTGCAGTTAAGGGTCTTAATAAGGGTGGCTCCAGAAACAAAGCCTGTTACGGCGCCGTGTCTGCATCTGATATGCCCATGGCGCCAGTGTCTGATCCGCATACACGTGGTGTCGTGTCTGCGCAGTCCCTTGGCGCCGTCTCAGGGTTGAATTCCCGCAAGTACTTATTGGGTGCAGAAACTTGGTATCAAGCTATTCAGTGTCTCCGCATCTGAGATGTGCGATGAGCGTACGGCGTCTAAGATGGGTATGTGGAGCACAGCAAAACGTAATGGTCTTGGGCCGTTCAGCATCATCGACATGGGCATTCTTGAGAAGTACTGGAAGTACGGCTTTAACTCCGGGAATGTTTATACCCACACCGCCCGACTTAACCTCGATCAATACGACATCGAAGCCGGCCCACCACGGACTCTTCCCGTTCCCACCCTCCAAGACCTTCTCAACCCGATTCCAATGGCCGCCGACCCGTCCGAAGACTCATTATTCAATAATCCCGACCCGTATGGACATGTTGCGCTCGACGAGGATGAAGAATCGGATGCCGAGGACCTCGAAATGGCTGAGGCAGACCCAAGTCCGAGGACTGCCTCTGTGCGGGGCCCAAGGGTTGTCCGCTTGTCCGATGCTCCTCGTCTTGCAATCGAGGAATATGTTAACCTCCAGGCTACTGCCCTTTTAGCCCGTCTTGAACCCACGGCGCCGCACCCCAGGGGTCACCGATTTGGTCACGTGGTGGACCTCTTAGGTACCTTTCCCTGTACTAGTTAAAGGTACCTAAGAGGTCGCCTCCGACGGAGGGAGACATTTGCTTCTATTATGTAATGCAGGCCTCCTCTCTCTTAAATAGGCCGGTGGGAAGCCTGGTGCTACTGATTGATGGCATCCCTTTTGGGTCGGGATTCCGGTTGCCTCCGTAATCTGGGTTGCCTCTGTTCCAGGCAATTAAAATATCTCCCTCATGACACAGTGGTCGGTTTGATCCCAATGTGCTTATATACACTAATTGCCTGTGCAGAAAGAGCAAATTCATAGCTTTCATAATCCTCAGCGGCCTCCATGCTTGCTCCATAGCAGATTGATGGGAATTAACACATGTTTCTTGCACTGGTACTGGTGTGAGGATATGTGGATTATGCAAAGCTTAAGCCTATCTACATGCACCCATCCTCCCTTTCCCAGCTGGAGGCCTCCTTGGAATGCTGACATTCATGCTCAACCTTCTGAGCCAACAAGAGCTGTAAGTACTCTCCTTATTATATTGGAATACACATTGATACTTCCCTCTGTTTATGAGAGCCTCAATTATCACCTTGTGTGTAGAACTCCGGTGGCCTCCAAATAGACTTGGAGGCCTCTGGATCAATTGTCAGATTGTTGTACTGCAACTCCCAAGCAACTCCTATGACCAATGTTGCTTGTCACATTGCCTAGCATTGTGCAGCTTCCTGGCGATCATGATATTAGCCAGATTAACCGGTGTTTTGGAGATCACTTGATTACCCTATACAAAATATAGGCTTCCTTTCAAATGGCTCATACCATGAGTCAAACCATACCCCAGGGAATTGAATACTGCTATCCACACAAAAAAAAACAAGGAACTGATATTCACTGCTAGGACTAGAAGCTAATATTCCGCCTTTATAAAGTTAAATGCACAAGGTTTGGCATCCAACCATTGAATCTATTGCTTACAGAAACAGTTGGTTATAATTTGTAGTTCCTCTATCGTGGCATTTTTTGCACAGAAATTGGTGGCCTCCTTTACTCGCTTTCCATTAACAAATCTTATTCTTATGAACTAACCTACCTCCATAGTGGCTAATGATATGCTGTGAACTTAAATATTGTTTCAGTAGTCTTCCAACATGACTTCACCACCCTCCTTGCAATTTCGGAGGCCTCCACAGAGTATTCTGTGGAGAACTGTGAATAACTTGGCACTACAATTATGGGTGGAAACAAGGATCAGATGACATGAGCCAATGTTATGTAGCTTCGGACAGGTGCTAGGACTATGGATGCAAATGTTTACAATATAATATTGTTTATAATCTCTGCAACCAATTTTGTCGGTAAGGATCTTTATAACCTTCTAGGACCACCGGAATATACCCTAAATCTATTCTACAACATAAAGAGTGGTCCCAAATTGACCAGAATTTTTCTGACTGTTGTGAATGCAAAGTCCCTTGGTAGTATATGGTTTTCAAGATGAAACCTTAGTTGGGTTCAGCACCTTTCCGTGCATTTGAAAAATGTTTTCTCTGAGGGCCAAGCAGACAGGATATCTTTACTAATTCGAAACCAGGCATTGTTTGGCCTTAGTTTAGACATTAAGTGCGAATTTTCTATGTGCCATTTGAGGGTGCAATGATTTTCTCAAATTGGACCCACCTTTATTCATGATCTGATTGGCTGATCAAACTCCGGGGCGGTGCCCTCCAGGTCACCCGGAAAACACCGGTCCACAGTACGTAGAACTATGTGAAAGATGTTATAGACCTATACCTCAACTAAATTTCAGCCCATAACTTATGTATATTATCAACTCCCCCTAGACTCCTCCAATTTTTTCGTTCCCTTTGGAGGCCTCCACAGATAAGGTGGTCTCCTATTCACAGTATAATCCTCATCAGCAGCCCTCCAGGCTGCAGTGACAGTCACTTATGCGTAGCCTCAACAGTTATGCTATGCTATGTTGGATAAATTTATTTCATTGTCTCTAATTTCACCTGTTCTGTTTTGCCCTCCTCCTGCAGTGGTGGCCTCCTGTTGTCCAGTCTCTAATGTTGACCTTCAAATTCCCTGGTTTGCATAACTTGAAGCTTCTAACTGGTTACATATGAGCCATCAAGGCTTTTATATTGGTCAAAATACATGGTGATTTTTGTGTGTTCCCAAATCGGAGGCCTATGCCCAGTGGGAAGCATAGAGGTCTTGAAGTGACATGGTGTTTGCCATTAGGGGTAAATGTGCAGAATAATGATTGGGCTAGACATTTGAGCTTTATATTTCCTTTGATGAATTGAGAATAACTCGGGAGGCCACTGGTATGATCCTGGCACCCATCAAAGGCCTGGGTTGAAGGGTTTCCAGACATTCTAATGACAAGCACATAATACCTGTAGTGATTTCAGCATAAAATATTCTGGTACTATACTGGTTGCTGAGGGCAGAATCTTAACGCTAAGAAGGGAGGCCTCCTTCAATCGAAATTTCGGAGCTAGTTGCTAACATCTGCAGGTAAGGATATACCAGTGTTCTTTACCAACTTTATCAACCAGGTGGCTAAGCTGCATCTATGTCAAATATTTAAAATAGTAGGCCTCCGTTGTCAGGTCACCTGCAGACCACCTTGAGCTACCTGGAATAAGCCAGTCAGAGACTCTAGATTAACACAGATCACAGACAGAATACATAGGGGTAGACACACTTCATCTCTAATTAGCAGCAATGGAGGAAGCAAGTGCAGGAACGAAAGCGCTAAAGTAACGGGCCAGGAAGTCACCGGACCTATAATGTACCACGGCAGTGACCCAAAACGGCAGGTTGATGGTAGTACATAATAGAAGGTGTGGTCTCCCTCCGCCGGAGACGACCTCTTAGGTACCTTTAACTAATACAGGGAAAGGTACCTAAGAGGTCCACCACGTGACTAAATCGGTGACCCCTGGGGTGCGGCGCCGAAGAAGGCAAGGAGTGATGCTCTAGCCCCCGTGGCTCCGGCTGTCACCCAGAAACCGAAATGGACGGCGCAGAGCACTTTGTGGGCCAAGAACGGCGGTGGCTGGTAAATTTTATGTATACTTTACAAACTTTACAAATATTACAAGCATTTATTACAGTAAAGTACAGTATTTTTTTTCCACAAGGGTTGTGAAACCAAAGTCGAGCAATACGCGCTATGTTCGAGACTTCGTACAAGCGGTGGGTTCGTGGGTTTTTAAGGCAATAACGGCCAGTAGCCGGCGATTTTATGTCAATTAAGACGGGTTTGTTGGATTTCTCCAGGTTTGGGACACGATACACTCCTGCAGGACCGCAGTATATAACACAACACAGAACACAAAACACACACAATACGACCCGCAGTGCTGGACAGAGTCCACACAATTCACAATTCAGTCACACAGTCAATCACAGATACAATCCAATCCAATCCAATCGTTTGCCAAAGGTACAGTACTCGGTTCGAGATAACGGTCACTTGGGTCTTAGAGCTAAATGACAACTCCGAGCCACAACGCCGTTGCGTATGTGAACAAGGTAAACCGAGTGATGTCACTGCACCGTTGTGCGCGAAACCCCAAGGCAGTCTGCTCTAGAAGAGTCAAAGACTAATCCTAGCCACAGCACCGATGTGCCTGTGAACAAGATAAACCAAACGATGTTGTGCACGCGAGTTGTGCACAAAACCGTCGGGCAGTCTGCTCCAGAACCTCTCTAAACTACGTGCTTTTATACTACTGGGATCTCGACTTTACAACACATCTATTACTACACCTCGGAAAGCACTCCGTCCCGGCGTGGAGCCGCGGGACGATCTTAGGGAATCCCCTGACTCCTATTGGCCACGCGCCGGCTCTATGAGTCAGAGCTCTCCTTGGTACTCGATCGGTTTGAGAGTTATTGGTTAATCGAACGGAAGCTTCCGAGCTGGCGTCTTCTTCGTCTAGTGCCCGTCCCGAGCGTCAGTCTTCATCGTCTATGATATGGCTACCTGTGGACACCTTCCCCGTGTCCGTAGCTAGTCTGGTTGTTGTGATAGACCCAAGATCCACTTGTCTCGGTAAGTGCCGGTGCCATCGCGATTTGATGTTTAACCGGCACAGCTATTCTGATGCGTAGGCACGCTCGGCCGTCGGCAACTCACGCCTGCAGCGCTATAAATTACGGTAAAGTACGGGCCCAGAATACTTACCAGAGCCCCCCCGGATTGATACCATACTTTACAGCCGGAATTCTAATAATACCCCGCCCTAAACAAAGGCCGCCCTAAACAAAGGCCTTAAGATGTGTTAAGGGTTAATTAAGGGTGTGTTTTTAAGGGTCAAACTAAGGGTTAATTTCCAAAATGGTAGTATATGTTCAGGCGGAAGTTGCCTTGTTATTTACTCTTCAAAGTCGTCACTGGACGCAAACCACTTGGCATTTTTTATCAGTGCTACCTCGGTGGAAACGTCAATGTCAATGGGCTCGTCCTTGGGGCGCCGTGCATCGATGCAATGCCAGTGGATTGCTCTGAAACTCACCCCGTTTGGCTTGGTGTCGCTCTGGTGGAAATGAGCTGAGAGTGGCCCCGTCGCTGGTGCCATTGGTGTAACGGTGCGAGATGCTCCGAGGGGATGTAGACGAGGACAGAGAAAAGACGAGCCCATTAAATACCCCTCCACTGAATTCCCCAGTAAGTAAAGTATCCGAAATGTGTTTAAAACTAGCTACGTCCTGGTCCGTCGAAACCTCGCCAGTAATTTTTGTGGAACAAACCCGGTTGGAGGAGAAAAGATACCAGATTAACAAGGGGAATGCAATTAATTAATATAAGTTTCCATTCCGGACATACCTCAGGCTCCGCATCTCCGATCGGCCCATCGGCCCTGATCCGACGCATTAAGGCTTAATAAAGGCTTAACATGTTTTCGGCCTGTTGTTAAGGGCTACCCTTAGTCTTAACTTAAGGCCTTAAAATCTTAAGGCCTTAACCCTTAACTGCAACACTGCTTTTGGTGCTGATTGCTTACATACCTCCCCTACCGTTGCCCTCCAGGGTCAAGGCCTGTTTTAGGCAATTGGTGATGCCATCTTGCGGTGGGCGGGGGTCCTGGCTCGATACGGCGGTGGCCGATACTGGCCGACCCGGAGGGTGTCGTGGTCCATCAGCCTACTCGAGCAGCTCCATCCAAGACGTACCAAATCGCGAAAACCCATCCGTCCGAGCTCACTAATATTCCTGCGGTCGACATCATTGCTGGTCATGACGCGGTCTACTTCCTTGAAGCCGTCAAGGCCTATATTTCTCCGCATTCCAATCTAATTCCCCAACCTTTTGACCGGTTCAATCTTTACAAGCGAATCACTTTTGTGCTTCCGGCAATCCGAGAAGCTAATTGCAACAATCGCCGAAACATTGTTCGCGTCACACCTCCCGTTCCAGCCCGTGGTGTTTGCTATCCTGCGCAGCCTGCTTACCTCGACTTTGCGCTGATTCGCACTGGAGAACTGAACGACAAGACAGATGGGACCGCGCTTCACAGTATGCATTCTAATATCATCCCCGAAAATAACTCACACATCTCTTAGGACTTCGAGTGGCTCATGTCAAGGTTTTGTTTCAGCTTTCGGAAGTATTCGGCCTCCAAACCGCCCATCCCTTGGCCTATGTGGAATGGTACACACCGTTTAGCACCCCTGATTCCGTGAGCGGACTCTTCACGGTAAAGCGCTCAACTCGAAGCAACCACGTCTATGGCGAGATCATTGGGATAGACCGAATCGTGCGGAATTGTCACCTTCTGCCAAAATTCGGCCGCAAGAAGTACTCGACTTGGACGACGGAAAATGTGGTAGAACACTGCACGGCTTTCTTTCCTAGTCCGTATAGCGACATTCACAGTTTCTGCTTATTTAGAGTTGGGAAGAATATGTATACGGCGAAGCCACAATAAATTAATACTTTGCGCTCTGAAGTGATTAAAAACAAGTTGAAGGGTCGGTGGTTACTTGAATACTAGCATTGAAAGTAGATCCCAAATTCGGCGGTGAGTAATTGCCAAGTTAGGCAACTACCGAGCCCACATTGATGGGATCACCGACTTCCCCAAACGGGTCGAATTCTATGCGGTCTATGCGACTCGGTGCCTACGCGACCTATATAGGTCTATATAGTTCCCAGATTCTCCCCAGGTCTATATCGAAAGGTGAGTTCTATCCTACCAAAGGCGGGTTCCAGATGTTGGCTATTTTAATATCCATTGCTTGAGCCATGGCTCCCCCACCCGAGCCTGAAAAGATACAAGTCAGATTATTACAGTACTAACGGGAGAAAAATCGTTACATAGATGACATTCTTGGCAGAGCCGGAGCCTAGAAACCCTGTACATCAAAAGTCCTGACCTGTCTTAGCTTTGCTGACTCCATCCTGCCAGTCTCAGGCTTCAGCCACAAGTATACATTCCATGTCAGCATCTCGGGGGAGAGAGAATGTCACGCTACTTAGATCCCGCGCTGTTGTAACGAAGCGCCTGAAGCGGTACTCGAGCATTTTGCCGGACCTCAAATAGATAGGTACAGGTTTGGGCCAGGTACTCGCTCGAACTAAGCGAGGTCGGGAGACGCGGACTGCAGAACCCGTTGGGGCTGTAGAGCTCCTGAGGCCGCTTATCTTCCTGGAAGACGGCCTCGCGGTGGACGGCATGGCGGATGGCATCGCAAAATCCGAGTCCCCTGATGGATACTAGGGACAGCGGTAAGCAAGTGAACACGAAATATTGTCGAGGGAAAGTAATTACGAGGTCATTCTCTTTAACAACAAGCTTGCTTGGCCTCAAACTGGGCGTCCGTGACGTGTCAGTTCAGTTTCAAGTACAACAAAAGGTCGGATACCGTCCCCTCAATCAAGTTATTCTCGGGAATATTGAAGCACTTTGTTACTATCTCGCTCGCATAGAATGTGATCATTTGGCTGGGAGTTATATATATGAGATAGTGGCTTGCAGTAAGGCTCAGTTCACTCACTGCCGAATTTTTGCTGCCATTGGAAATGCCTTCGCGTGAAATTCTTGTACACGTAGAGTTATATGATCGAGGGCTTGATACACTGGTGTCTCCTCGTGAATATTTTTGACTGGCCTCACGTGTGGGATCTGTCCCATGGCGGGGTGAAAAATGGGTTTCAATAAACGAAAATAGCGCACTGCTATGATTCCTATCGACTTGTTGGCTTTGACAACCTCCTTGCATAGTATTATAGTGAACTTGATTTGATTTGCCCTGCTCGCGCTTCTCTTGCATCTCTTGTACGAGCATGGCCCCTTTGCTGATCCCGGGGGCCGCTTTTTTGAGCGCGGATGCGGCGCAAGCTTTCTGCAAGCTTTTTTTTTGCACGCGCGGAAGTCCTAAACGATGGTCGGAAGCCAATCGGAAGCCGTTTTCTTAAAACCTTGGGCCGTTTCCCATAGTTCGGAGGTGAAATCACTTGTGTTAAAGCCAAGAAGTTGCTCGCTTGCACCAGGTAACTGGAAGATTTATTTCAGGACACTGTCCCCATTTGCTAGACATGGAACGTGAGCACGGATCGGGCTATCAAGGATGTGAAGACTTGCCGTAAATTTGGCAACAACCGTTACACAGCAGTCTGAAGCTCGCCGTACACTACAGCACATCCCAAGCATTGTCCTTTGTTCTAAACGAGAAGCCGTTCCAAAATGCCCCACGCAGGCTTCTAATAGGTGACTTACCCGAATGAATGGAAACCTTTTCCGGCTCTGACTTGCCCGTAAGCTCCTTGCATTTGTGGCAGGTGTCGTCCGCCAGGTCATGGAAGTAGATGCTACACCCGTTGCATGCAGTCATATTGCTGCCTAAGGACGAGATGACACGAAAAGTGTGGGAATGATAACTAGACCTTGGTCCTGCCGGGAGGATACCATTTTAAAAATGTGCCGTTGGGATGCAATATTGATAGTGGCCAGACGGAGGCCTCAGAGAAGTGGACAAGTTGCAGTTAAATCAATAGCAATTTTAGTATTGCAGTCTACTACGAGAGCTATACAGTGGGTTGCTCAAATACATGGATCGTACCTGGCTATAGACATCGAGTCAATTCTGACCCAAACTGGGTCCTAGTGCGCGAGCGACGCGAGACGCAACCGCGAAGCACAATGAAAGACGCGACGGAGCACGACGGCATCAGAGGTGGTGGATGGCAGCGGTCAGCACGATGTGTCGGGGTAGAATCATGCGTCATCACTCAAACTATTCTTGATGCAATCGCTCAAATTAGACCTGGACCCTGGCAACGGTGCCTTCCGACAGCTGTCAATACTTTGCGAGGTCTGAGCTGGAGTCCGTAGTCGATTGGTACATCTCCGTTCATCTCGAAAGGGTAAATGGCAGGGTGTCGTCGTCTGCCGACCACAGCCACAGCCTTATTCGGATGTTTGCCGCCGAGCGGTCTGCCAAATATATATTCGAAAACAGCTCAAAATTTGGTCCTACGCTGCAGGTCAGACGGAAATCGTAAACTCTTTGGTCCTGATGAATTCCCTAAGTTTAATCTAATCCAGCATCCGGAGGCCACAAAAATAGTATATGTTAGGTGTACAAAAGTATGTCACCGAGGTTCAAGTCGGGGCGCCTTTTAGTCTCTCCGAGTTCTAGACAGACACTCATTAACCCTTCATTTTTTGCGGCCGAGAAGGCAATTTTCCATTATAAGTATGGAGGTTTCTTCATTTATTCTCTCAGTACTAAAAGCAGTTCACTGTGCTTGTGCCTTTCCACTGCATGAGTCCTGACATACTCTATAGCCTCACCCGATCTCGTAAGCAAACGAGAAGTTAACGTCGACGGTTCAAAGTTTCAAGCAAGGTTTAATTCTGGTTTTATTTCTCTCTCCTTCCGTATTCTGAAAGAATCAGGGGGCAAAGCCTTTTTTTCATGGTGGGAGCTTGTCTAGTTCACCTGAGGTGGGTCAATCGTGGGCCAATGTGCGCTGAGGAGGTTTGGGAGGAGAGAGCCGAACAGCGGAAATGAAATCCATATGCGGAAAGATTTGATGGGAGATGTACCAATCGACTCAACATTGTGTGAGTCCGTGTCTGTCCCCGCCGGAAGAAGCCGAGACTCGGCTAATGGCCCTTCATTCACTTTTCCGACCCTGTGTAGCAAGTTTTAGTACTAGGTACCGCTTGTCTAGACCCTCCTATCCAACCCCTCTCCGTCGCACCATGGCCTTTGCAAAGATTCCTCGCGCGTCCTCTGTATTCAGTGCACGCGCCAGTTTGTTGACCGAATGGCAAAGCTCTCAGATCATGTTGGGGGTGCTAACAGTAGGCTTAGCTCTGACCATCGCCGTGCTCGGTCTGTATGCATACGTGGCATGGCATCCCACATCAAGAAAATATCTCGACCGGGTCAGCTTCCGACTGCTGGTATACGCTCTTTTGGCACAGTAAGGTCTGTTCTACTACCCCACTAAGCCACTCATCGCTCCTAGTCTCGTTTTCGGGATAACCCTCCCTCTTTGCATTCTCAATGCGTATCCTGGTTGGGGATGTAATCTTGTGGCGTTCCTATTCAACGTGCGTTCAGCTGCTTATCTGTGACGCTATCCTGACGCACAACAGCTGAGCCTCATGTTCTCCGCTGGCATGTTCTTCTGCATGGCGATCAATCTTCCGTACGCCCCTCAGTTCCGCTTGTCCCTCTCCGCGTTGAAGTGTTTCCAGCTTCGTATTAGTGTACAGAGTCAACGGGCAGCGCATGGAAAAATACTACATTCTCGGCACGTCGGTGGTCTGCAGTGCCTGCGCCATGTCCGCATACGCATCTGGCAGTCTCGGGTGAGCCAACGATCTCGGGCTCGGGCTAGCAGTCAGCTAATCTCGGGCTCAGGTGGAACGCGACTATCCAGGTGTGTTGGTACCGCAGCGATGATCCAGCTGCCATGCTCCGCTGGATCATCGGAACACAAACGTTCTGGATCCTCCTCGTTTCAGTGGGGGAAGTCATCGCATTTCTGACCATCATGGGATACATGATCGCCTACCAGGTACTTCCGTTTGCCCGCACCATATTTGTCTTCTCACGTACAATCCACAGCTCGTTACGCGCTGTTTTACACCACAAATACAGCAGAGCTTCGCGTCCGAAAATTTGCACACGACGGGATTGACGATTGTCATGTTCCGCAACATAATCCTGCGAATCGGTACGTGCGCCCACAGGTCATGAGCGACGAGAATTAAGACATGCCCAGGCCTGTATCCCCTCGTGTCATGTCTGCTCAACATGTCCACAGTCTTGCTGAACGTGTATCTAGTAAAGGACTCAGAAAGGACAGACCTCGTGCGTTGACCTTTCATCCACAAATTAAAACACCCACCAATCCGCCCACAGACAGGGCGACTATATGTCGTAGGTATGTCCCCCTCCGCTACTCTCCAACCCCCTCTGACTTGCCTCGTCCCAGACGTCGCGCTATTTTCCGCACGCCCGCTGATCTACGGGGTTCTGGCTGCGACAGATCCGGTGCGCCCCCCTGTTTGCTCTGACTCCAAACTCCCCTTTGAATCCCCGCCAAAAGTCGTTCCTCCGTGGCCTACGCGAGCGGCGCCACCCAGCGTCGAACTATCCGAGACACTCCTACTTGACCACCCACTTCCCGGCCCCCTGCCTGTCGACCGTTCTGTCGACTCCCGACACGGAGCAGACCGTCAGCGGCGGCGAAAAGATGGAAGGGACGTCCCCCGCTCTTGTGGGAACGCACGCGCTAGGCCAAGGAGATGTCGAAGAGTTTTCCGATGGCGAGTATCGAATCGAGGCGACGACAGCCAACACTGGTCGAAAGGCGACGGATGTTGTATGTCATTTTTAATGTCTTCGTGCAGGGTCTTGCGGACTTAGCCAGACAATTTGTATCATTTGCGTTGTCCCTCTTCGTGGTCGATGCAGCAGCAACGCTGATATGTGGACTCTGCGGGGACATATACATCCCGGTAGCGCGAAAACCATTTTATTTTCACGGTGCGTGGAGCGTAGGCATTCACTCCATGTTAGGGCTGCACACCGTCACCGTCTTTACGGGCGTGACGGGTACCGCTTGCGAGTCGCCGTCCCGTGCCGTCATAAAGATCTAGATACCAGTTTGCGGGACGGGTGCGGCTGACCCGTCTTCTGCCCGCACCCGTCTATCTGGATCTTTTGACGGCCGTCCACGGGTTTCGACATTTTTTGGCATCAAAGGTTGGTTTTGGGCAGTATCTGGAATCTTTTACTCATTGTATATACAGGGACGTGCAATGGAGACGTTGACTCGCTCGGTTTAATTCCCGCGAGCCAGAATAGTGTAAATCAAGTCAGTGGCAGTGTTGAGGCAGATGTTCAATTTCGGGGTGGTCATCGAAATTCAGCACTTTTCTGTCCAAAAATGAATCCAACCAGTTGAAACTAATGCTTCGGGCCAAACCTCTCAAATGCGTTCTGGATGCCTCACCCTCATGAAATGCAGTCGAAATCCTAGGTAACAAAATACCCACGAGCCGTCCCGTAATTTTGCGGCCCTTCACCGTCTTTTGTGCCGTCCCGTACCGTCCGCACATCGCGAGGGAGAGAGAAACGGCCGTTGTTGGGACGGGCCGTACCCGCCTCGTGCCGATGCATTTACGGCCGCCCCCGTTGACGGGACGGTGTGCAGCCCTACTCCATGTGTCACCTTCCTACATCTAATCCATGATAATTATCATTATGTCCGCCATCCCTCGACTCGAGTCGACTGCGCCTTTTTTTTCCAAAAGAGAAGCCCTTTTGGTGCTGATTGCTTATGGGGACCCCCAATCGGCCTTGATAAATGTCCCTTGTACATGTTTGGTCCTTCCGCCAAAAGCTTGATTTCGACGGTAATCTGTTCTGTGGCCGCCGCAAACTACTTAGAACAAATCTGAACCAGCCAAAGTTTTCAAAAGCTTGATTCTACTGTATGTGCAGCCGAAATCGGCCCATGGTAGTGCCCAAACCAGATAAACTTATGCTCGAGAAGGCGGCTCGACGATCAGTCACCCAGATACGTGTTATCCAGGGAGCCCTTTGCACTCATTTAGAGAGGAAACTTTCAAAAGGTATTTGAGCAAGGATTATGGCCATATCCTGTATCCATCTAACCTCGGAGAGTATTCCTGGTCCAATAAGTCAACACAGAGAGAAAATATCAGTAACATACTATCTCTGACTAGGAACCTGGCCACTTGCCAAATATATGTATGAATAGTACCAAATGTCAACGACTTTGACTTGGGGGAGGGACTACGACCCCTGGCGCCCATCCATGCCAAATTTTGAGGCGGAATGTTGCGTTGATCGAAAGCTGTGCCTCGTTTGATCGCGGGCCGGAGGGTGAGATCATTTTCTTAATACCGAGAGGCCATTTCATCTGTTTCTCCACCAATCCTAGGTCGATCCATAAGTTTTGGGGCTCGTTCTAACCGCAAAAATCTCGCGCTCATCACCTACATCAAGGGCTTCTGGAAATTCACTTTCCCCCTTATAAAACTTCAAGGATAACCATGATGTGCCCTTACAACTCTTTCCGAAAACATTGAGACGTGCGCATTTATTTTGCCAGTGCCGAAACTTTTGAGGCTCGGTAATGGTGTTTGTGGGCGCTTAATAATAACTAATGAATAACTAAAAAAGGAAAGAGGGAATGAGAATGAGAATGAGAGATTTCAATGCCTTTCAATCACCCCTATGTATAATACCACCTACTGCACAGATGGTAGACTCCGGACAAGAGGGATTCTTTTTGTTTTCGGCGCTGCACGGCCTATTCTCACACAATGTGCAAAGAAAAGATTTCTCCTGGCCATGCCCAGAGTGAGAATGTTAGACAGCTGTGTAGGATAAGGATAATATTAGTATAATGGAACAGACCACAAGTGCTGTTCCAAATTCAAACCACAGAGTGTGTACTTTTTCCCCCCATTGCTGCACGACCTATTAAACACAGCGGGCCTTTGGGAGGCTCTTATGGCAAGGAATTTAGACCTATATTCATGTCAATATCCATAGCACAGTATGAGTCAAATAACGGGGCATTTCCGTCATGGTGCAGCTTAATTCACCTCCTTTGAAGACATAACACATCATATTTAGGATGGTTGGATAGGGCCTTGAGAGGGACCAACAGCAATGAAATGTCACATATCCATGACATATTTTTCAGTTTTCATTCAACTCTGAGGACGGTTCCAGCCAATGAGCTGTGTTTCAACTAATATGTTATTTAATGCTGCACAGCCTGGCTTTAATGAAGGAGAGATCAAACTGAATACAATTAATGCCGAGGACCTCGTGAACCAGTTATTTGTGGTCCGTACATATATCCCAGCATGTGATGAAGCTGCCTTGCACCCCCCTGAATTTCTGGAGGGAAAACATGCTCACTCGGAACATCTAGTTGAGCAGTGCAATATGGCTCCTTCTATTTGAGGGTGCTGAAAGAGACCATATGAGTGCTATGTACTTGTAGCAGGTCCAAAGCTTTTGTATTCGTAGAGAACGAGGGATAGGAAACCACATGGCCCGTGCGCACTTCAATCACTCACGTGAATTACTACTCAATTAGGCTCAGTGGTAAGCCCCATTCGGTTGAGCCCAATTGGGCTCAAACGAATTGGGTTCAGCCCTTTTAGGTAATTTGATGCCTACAAACACGGTAACCGCGCTACTTTTGATGGTTGCTAAGGATTTCCTTTGTGGACGGCCCGGTCCAGGCCTACTGTCAATCACCACCATCTTTTTCTTCCGTCTTTCATTTCTTTCGAGCCCCGCCACCCGCCCCCACGCAGCCCACCTCCCATCAACGAGCACCCGCCTCAATCTAACGCGACAGTTGATCTGTCCAGCAGTAGTCGGATTCAATCTTAATCCGCAAGACGTCATTACCGGCCGCGTGAGACCAAGCCGTCCGGAAAAGGAAATCCTTAGCATCCATCAAAAAATCGGCGCTGGCAAAATAAATGCGCGCGTCTCAATGTTTTCGGAAAGGGCTGTAAATACCTCACCGCCGCGACCTCCATATCAAACAACCCTTTGACCCTACCGATCTAGAGCTTCACGTGGTCTATTATGATGTATAAATCTTCAGTTTCGAAGTTAGACTACTATTCTATCTGTTTGATATCTCTCTCAGCGTCGACTATGCACTAAATCAGCCGATTTTCTCTAGGACTAATGTCTAAATGCCGGGTTCTCGACAGTTCGACTCAGGAGTGGAACCCTGGGCTAAGTATGTCCATCTACTTATTATGAAGTTGTGTGAAGCTTCTTTTGGGCAACTATGTCCTCTCACTGTTGCGCTGCAGTCGTTTGATCAGCGGTATGGATCCCACCGCACGCGCTTGGAATCGGAAGCACTCAGTTCTATCAGTTTTCTGGGTCCAACATACCCTTTTGCCATCTACAATACTGTAGTTAGATCCCCTGAACATCATAAAGCAGTATAATGGCATTAAATGAGTCGGCAACAATGGATTTGCATGGGTGGCCAGGTTCCTCATAATTGCCCTTTCGGGAGTTTCGCCCGAACTAAATTCACCGCACCTTCAAAATGTCCCCAAATGCGCCCCAAATAGGCTCAACTTGTTCCCAGGATGCACGCCTACCATATAACACTTTCAGCTGTTCAGAAAGTTTCTCGAGGGAGTTGTTAACGGGGCAAAACCCTTAAGGTGGCAAGGTTCCCAGCGCGTGATAGTATGGACTGTGAGTGCTTAAAAGAGGCAGAGACCAAGGATTAGTGGGATAGTCGATGAGTGAGTCAATTTTTCGCTTCAGATTATTTTATTAGGGAAGCGAAGGAGTTCTACGAGAGAAATGGAAGGACGCGACGCGTCTGATGGATTATATAATCACCGATCGGAGTGATTTCGATACATTCTGCGGACGTCGGTGGAGCCTTCCACAACAACCCGCACCCCCTTCATATCAATGAGGATAGGATCACAGTGGGTCTGATCCTCGACGTTGATCAAACTCAAGCTCTGCTGCTCCCCGTGAACCGTCTCGCCTGAATCCCTGGACTTCGGCCTCCACCCCTATGGTCGTGGAACAGAGCTCGGGCCCCGTAGTCTCGATGGGCCCAGGCTTCCAGACGGAGTTCAACCCCTCGGAACCTGGCTCAATCGTCGAAACTCGGGATCGCGACTCCGAAAACCGAAAGCCAGGAGGATCCGTGGCCAAGAATTCCACGTCCCGGTCGAGTAACAGAGGGTCCATGAAGATGGATCCTTTGAAGAGGGACGATGTTGTCGGTGCGAAAACGGAGGTTGAACCCGGCAACGACCATCCAGTATTCGAAGGCCAGAATCCGCACCGCAGCAAGCGTACAGTGCCGCCTTCTTCGCGACCTGTATCCGATTCTAGAGTGGACGCTCCATCGCTACGTTCATTTCCTCCCCGACGTACGCCAAAGACAATTTCCACTAGTGTTCAGTTGCGCCCCCATCTCTACCCTTCAAAAATACAGCACCCACGCCCGACCCCGGAACCTGTTGAAGACCAACCGCCAGAGGTCGAGGAAGCGATGGACATTTGTCTGAAAAAGTTGCTGGAGATACAGCTATGGAGGTTGTGGGCGGGCAAGTAGCCATATCATCGCAGCCTACATCCCAACGGCTAGTCCCGACAAGTGAAAATCCGGCATGTGCTCGGGATCATCCCAGTAGACAGGCCGACAATCCAGACGGTAGGTCTGTGCCAAGCCCGTTCAAAACACCGAGATCAAGATTCAGACTTGCCAGCGAAACTACGAGGCTCGCGACAAAGTCCGCCGCTATCCTAAATGTTGGCGCGCTTCCCAATCCTGGAAAGTGCCGCCTACAAAGCGGTTGAAGAATACCAATGCGAAGCCGATGCCAGCGGCGAATCCTCTGAGTCCGATGCAGATTCAGACGGCCGCGAACTTGAACTCGAGGCCGATCTTGAAAGACATCGTCCCTCGTTCGTTACAGAACCCTATGGCGGTCCGGATGCACTTTTATTCTAATATTACCGCAACATGAATTCAAGTCAGACCAGAAAAGGGACAAGTCACAACCGGCAACTACGAAATTTTGGAGAATAATATACTGTTTTCGGAACGCTGCCGATTCGTGAGGGAAGTCAAGCAAACTAGATACGGGCTGGCAGACTTTACACGACTAGTTCCAAATCAGGATCCAACTTCGCAGACTCGACAACATTGTTGTGTAGCGCTGCTCGGATCGGTTCATCCGTCTGAAGCGACATCAACGCGACGATGGCTTCCTCAAGGAGCTTCTCCTCCTGCGTAACATGGCCCGTCCCCCATACCCAGGTAACGTAACGGTGCATTTCCGACACGGTTCACAAAGACCATCGACGGTAGTCTCGTTTAATAAGTTGAGAAGGGCGGCACAGCTCATTGGGACATCTGGATGATGTATGAGCTTCGGAACAGTTGTGTCCCACTCACGATTCCAAGCAAAAGCACAGCTGCCCGGAGTGTTGCAGTCGGGGTGATTTATGATGGTCGGGGTACCGAAGGTGAACTTTCTGCGATAGTTTTCGATCTTTGCCTTGGTCTGAACCAACCAGAAATACCCAGCACGGCCGATCCGACTCATGTGGGAGATATCGAGCGACGTAATTGCTCGTTCCATCACCTGCCGAAATGCCGGCTCAATCCAGTGGTCAACACGGTAACAGCGGGCAAGCTCGAACTGAAGGGCCGGATGGAATTCGTCACCTTTCAATGAGAACACCTGGATCGCGTGGACAACACAACACCATCCTTGATTTGAAAGAAAGTGGGTGGCTTTGCCCCAGGTCGCAAGTGTCTACAGGTTCCGCAATCATCTAATATCTGGCGCAGTTTCTAAGCACCAATTTCGAACGAAGTTCTCTCCTCGCCGTTATCCATGATTCACCATCCTTTGATAGATTTGAACCTACTACACTCATTCACTAGTATTCACTCACAATCGTGCAATCTCGACACTTATACCCGTTGATTTTTCCGTACCGTACCGTACCCTACCAATCCTCAAATCAATCGTTGCTGTCGTCCTAATCAGGTATTTGAACCCTTCGAGGTTGGGGGATAAGAATGCAAGAAGTCGCACATCTACGCACTGGAACCAACATGTGTTTTACGCACGGGACTCCCCAACTTTGTTTTACACGGAGCTTAACTATGTTTTACGCGCGGCTCGAACATATATTACGCGGGGCTCGAGTCTGTTTTACGCGCATCAAATGTTGATGGAACTCTATATATATATCACGCGGAGCTCATGTATCTGACGCGCAGAATAAAAGTGCATCCGGACCGCCATAGGATCCTGATTCTGCGAGGGATAAGACGGACCTCGATGATCCTGTATAGCTAAGAGCAAAATAAACTAATAAATATCAAATTCCTTGCGTCGGGGCATCCAGATCCAGGAAGTTGAACTCAACAATTGGAATTTGTTCGAGGCTGAACAGATGACTTGATGAGCTTAAACCAATTTGGGCATCTCGGCGTTCAGTGCAGGACAATGCAACCCAAGGCCTAAGGCCTAGGGGTCCAAGCGACTAGATCGCTGGATCGCGGCCCTAGGCGCGAGGCATAGCCGCGAACGAAACCCCGTGTGAACTTGAAGACCGAGATGGAAGCTAAGGGACGAGCATCTACTTGAAGGAAGATGACCATGGAGTCAAGTTCACGTTGTGCAGACTTGCAGAGGGTGTCAACAGTGTGAGTAGTGAATGGGCTTCAAGTTGATTCAAAATGGGCCTACGGATCACGTTCGAAATGAATGAACAGACCACCCTCTACCAGCCTCAACCGAATGCCGGTCCCGGAGCCAGGTTGAGCCCGACCAGATGTGTTCTGTCCCAGGACTCGGAGGCTGACAGCAGTGATCCCTGCATGGCTCAGACATCGATTCTTGATTGTGTGCTACGAAGCAGGCCTGATTGCTATTGCTTGGTGGACGGGACTGTTATTGTGATCCTTGATTTAACCTGGGCCTATAAAGTCAGCACTGGATTGGTTCAGTGCAATTAATGAGGTGATTCGTGGCTGATCTGTAGTCCTGCAGTATTTTGTCAGTGAATGACTGGAAACCCTGGGAAGCAGAGTTGAAGGCCTGCCCGCGACGTGGGGGGCTGTATCCGTGTACGCACGGTTGTCTTCAATTTGAAACCCTCGGTAAAGGCCGGTAATCGGGCCGAAGAGGACTAGTGAACCTCTTTTATTTTGACAGTACTTGACTCTTTTTTGCGCGGGACTCGAGTATATATTGCGCGGCGCTCGAGTTTATATTCCGCGGGGATCCAAGTTGCGCGCATCAAAAACAGCCCCATCGAGGTGTCTGTTTTTAGCGCGGGAGGTCCGAAAACGCCGAATATATTGCGCGGAGACCAAGCGGAGACCAAAAAGTTTTGCGGCGGAATAAAAGTGCATCCGGACCGTCATAGAAACCAGCATTTGGTTGAATTTCCACATGCCGGCCATACGGCTCTGTCACAACAGTATTCCGATACACCCCGGCATCATCAGCGCGTCGGAATGCTTCACATTTTCGGGCCCCGGGCAGTTAGCATTTCTGTTCCTTGGATTGAATCTCAGTGGAATGCATTTTTTTTTCACCATCTATCGCGATCAATGGAGCATCAAACGAGCCAAACGAGCCAAACGAACCGAAGCGAGTGCATGGACGTCTCTCAACCACAGAAACATGTGCACGACATGGCTCTATGTGACTCTATGGCTCTAAGGCTCTACGGCTGATCATGTCTATGGGCCTTTATCATAGAGGGCACATGCCTACTAGTCTACTGCCCTACCCGGCGCTATATAGCTCTCCGTAGGCAAGTTTGTTCCCAGATGTGACTCGCTGCAACAACTTACAGATCGCTTGATATCAATCCGTCCATCAGATATGCGCTCAACTACAAGGGTATCGCGTACAAGACCGTGTGGCTAGAGTACCGTGAAATCGAACCGCTGAGCAAGGAAATCGGCGCCGCGCCGACCTCAAACAAGCGCGACGGGTGCCCGCACTACGCGCTTTCTATGGTTCACGACACGTCGACAGGAAATCCCCGGTACCCAGACGAAATGTGGTGGTACTGATGTAATGTTCTGCCGCAGGCGCGGTTGTCTCGGACTCGACAAGATTGCGCTGTACCTCGACGCGACGTACCCGGACACGCCGCGCCTCATGCCCGTGGGCACAATCGGACTCCATCGCGCCTTCGAAGACGCCCGAAACGCCGCTATCACCCCGGTGTACCCGTTCGCCCTCCCCCCCTCGAACGCCCGGCTCAACCCCGCGAGCGAGGCGTCTCCGTTCGAGAATCTGGTGCCCACAGGCGAGAAACAGGCCGTTGAGCTCAAGGAGGGGTTCGGGAAGATGGATGAGTGGGTGCGGGCGAATGGGGAGGGGGGCGCGTATCTCATGGGGGAGGCGCCGTGCTTTGCGGACATTTGGATGGCGTCGTACGTGCTGTGGATCAAGCAGGTGATGCCCGAGAGGTGGGAGGAAATTAAAGAGTGGCATGGGGGGCGGTGGGCGACGCTCTTGGGGAATACGGAGAAATACGAATCGATAGTGTGATTTTTGTATTATTTCTGGATGCCTAGCTAGTTGAGTTACTGTTGAATATCTTCGGTTTTATGGATTGTTTATGAGCGGTACAGGGGTAGAGATCAAGCCGAATCCAAGCCCGACCTGTGTGTAGTTTCTCATTCTTCCTCCAAAATTGAGCCTGTCCCTGAAACCCAGTGAGAACGCCATCTTGGCCGGTATCGGCCCATATCGCGCAGTATCGCGCAGTCTTGGAAACAAAACTCAAGACCACATGATACAGCTCAATGCCAGAGCTAGCAATAATGGCAATTTGAGCTATGTTGTATCGCGCTGCAGTGAGTGGTCTAATTATTTTTTGATTGCGCACTATTAATATACAAATTTGGCTGCTACGTCCCCCCCCCCCCCGCCGCCGCCCCCCGTTCTCCGAGCATCGCCGCGGCTCTCGCGAAATCGTGCTCTAGCCCGACCACCCCACCAGGCCGCGTCCTTCTCGTCGCTCGTTGTCACGAGAGGCCATTGCGCGCGAGCAGCGCAGCATACCACAGCGTCGGCGAGTGGGACGTCCCGTTGCAAGCTCGGATGATCACGCAAGGTGCGGAAGAGTGGTGGCTGCAATTCATGCACGAAGCCGAGGAGGAACACTGAGGTGTGCAGAGAAGCTCGGCATCTTGCGCGCGCTGCACCTGCTGCATGCACATGTGCGGCGCTCCCGTCGTGCAGTCCACTAACATAAGCTACGAACAAGGTGATGTGCACATACGACGACATATCTTGTTAATCTGGCTTCCGCGACTTCGCACGAAGGATGATCTTCTGCGAACGGTTATCACGGCGAGGATGGATGGAAGGCGGGGGTACGATGGCAAGGAGTGACAGTGACCGGCCGACGACGAACTGCCAATAAGGACTAAGGGAAAAGAAAGAGAAACGACACCCCAGCGATGGCGAAGCTAAAAAGTACCCAAGATGCTTGAGGTGAGGTGTGGAGCGTGGCGCGCCTTGAGAGGATGGTCTTGAGGTGAGCCTAGTACGCGCGCGCGGATGACTCGAGACACAAGATCGCGCGTAAGTACCCTTCATCCTGTATCCCGCGCGGGAGCCTTGATCTCGCCCGGGGAGCCTTGATCTTGCACAGGAGCTTTGGTCTTGCCCGGGGAGTGTTGACCTCAGGCTTGCACGTAGGGACCATGCGTGCTTGACGAGGTTCAGCGGCTTGTCGAATGACCGTGCGGGAGGAGTTGGGGAACGGGTTTAAAAATCAGCGTGGAGACTTGAGGAGAGGTCAGAGCGGCGGAGGCGATATGAGTTGCAGGTGACGTGAGCGTAGGGATGGGAGGAAAGAGCGAGATGACTAGGAGTACGTGAAGCCACGCAGAAGCTATCTACGAGAGGCGGAGAAAAGAGCCAGGTGCGAGCGAACGGATAAGCGGGCAGAAAGCACTAGCAGTAAGGAACATAGCGGCGTCGGCGATGTGGTGGTACGGAAGAGAGCGGTGTTTCGAACTCCGCTGCATGAACGCGTCATTGACTCATCCGCCCCCGATTGACTTAGAAGAAAATCTAGAGAAATCTATGATGTCATGAGGTGTTCAGGATACAGTACAAGTCAAGACACTTTCAAGACAAATCCAAGACTGGCCGATATTTCCTCGCGCGATTCCTCGCGATACCGGCCAAGACGGGGTTTTCACTGTGAGGCCTGACAGCTCGAGTGATATTCTTTCGGTAAAATTGATGAAAGCCCCTGTGTCGCTGATTTGGCTAAGCTTGGCGCCATCGCCGGCGTATGCCGACCTTCCACTCCGCTCGCCGAAAGCCTATATCCGTTGTCGAGTTTCAAGCGCGGCTTAAGGAGCTTGCCGCCACATAGTTTGTTCTGGAATGCACCACAAATCCTTTTCGTCGCCAGTGACTGCCACCGGAAATCGTGTAACTTTCATGCTCTGTCTTCCTTGCTGCCTTCCGACTACTCCCGAATCATATCCCTCTCCCTCGACGTTCCTGCTCTTCACCTTCATATAATGCAATGCTTGCGCTGGCCACTCCAGCTGTAAATGTTATTTGGCTGGCTAGGACGCTCCCGTCGCCACGAGCTATCTCTGACACTGAGCTACGGTGGGCTCGTGGCCAGGGCGCGCCATTCAGACATTATCACCCGCCACGCGCACCGGCTGTAGAATTTGGAGTTCAATTTCCCTGGCCTTTCGACGACCATCATACATCCCACCGGTTGTTTCTGCGGTCTGGTGTGAAACTCATGCGGTTGTGTAATCTCCTAGCCGCCCCGAACATGCATAATCAGGAGCTAATCCCCCCTGACGACGACTCCAATGCAACTGAACCCCCGATCTCTCGCAGTTGAAAGAGAAAGTAAAGGCGTCTTCATTATCTTTTGGTACCCGGGCTGCAAACACTTGAACTGGAGGGACGGCGTCGGGGATGGGAACATGTTTAGTTTCTACCTGCTCTCACTCATCTGGACCTGAGTGGGGACAAGTATTTCCTTACTATCTTTGTCGACCTCTTCACCTGGGCTTCTTCACCCAGCGTGTTTCCAAATCTCCTCGACCTCAGTTCGCGGTTTTCTACCCCTCGAAGGCGTGACTCAAGCCACTGACTACCACCCTCTCAATCCGCCGTACAGGTCCCGCGTCATGCCAATGCAGTCGTTTCGTCTTCACTACACATGGCAGACCAGACTGTGAGACTTGGCGAAGATGTCGTAGAAACTATCTGAGCATTGAGGGCTGGGATGGCAATCCACATCGGAGATGGCGAGCACAAATATGTGTCGTGAGGTCCGATAGGGTTCTTCCCCGGCACTCGTTTTACTAATCTTATTTCTAGGATTTACACTTTCGGCGGAATGCGTACAGACCTCTCGAGGCCATTTATCTGTCGCGCAGTCAAATTTTATGACAAACCCTTTTCTTGCTTTCTAATTACAGTCGCACACTAGGAAGCGAAACGCCCAGGCCGCGTCGTGGATTGTGAGCTCAATGCCGGAGGAATCGACTCGATTGTTATTGTAGATAGGTGCTGTGACATCCTGGCTATACGATAGTACCAAGATTCATGCCGTTGGGTAATTTCCTTGTGGAGAGCGACGGCATTTTGTCTGCCGGCCCACATTTGGCCAAATAACGTGAAAGCGAACCACTACAAAACAATTTGATTTGCCTTACCCTTGAGATTTGAACATTCTTAACCTTGATATTCGTCATTTGGGACCCTGAAAATACCCTCCGGACACTCTTCCCAGTTTTCCTGGCTTTTAAGGGCCCCGCGAGCTTATCCTACCCGGGACTTCCTCCTTTCTAGATCGCCAAAAATATACCAGGGCGGATCCTCATGGCATCCAGGCAGCAGTCCCGAAGAAGGCTGCTTCCCCGCTCTTGGCAAACTATAGTAGAGCGAACGAAATGGGGTACTACAATGTGATGCACGCTTCTATGGAGGAATGATTCTCATCTCCTCACAGATGTTCCTGTTGTTCAATTCACAAGAGCGCACAGTGATGCATTTCGTTGAGCCTGGTTGTCAATGGAAGGTCATCGCCGTGCATCGTCGGCCGGGCGATAGTACTTTCCTTCAATGTGTCGAAACTGGGAAGGTCACAAAAGCCGGGGTATGAAAATGAATGTCATGTGGGGGGTGTGTAGAAATGCAGCATGTATAACCGAGTAATATACGCATGTGCCGCCTTGTATTCAAGTCGGATCACTTTATTTTAACGGCTGAACGGTTTTTGGTTTGATCTGAATTCAACTCCTCACGTGTTTCAACCAAGCCTCACGTGTTCTGTTTTCTCCGAGAGGTACAACTCAACACAAAGATGAGCAAGTTGTACAGTGTGCATACACAGGCCTGCGGGAGACCAGTATTCTCGATATTTCGCAGAGGGACGCGCGTTGGTGGGAAGGGATCATGATGGAATCATCGCAGCGACCAAGCAACGCGTCCACAACGCGTCCCCTACTTAAATGTCTCGATGGTTTGCTTCGCGCCCAAAACTTGGATAGTCGCAAAAGTGATTTCCTATGATACATTGCTCACCTGTCTAGAATACACTAGAAAATACATGAGGCGCGAAGTCTGACAACATTTCTACCCAAAGAATGCGACGGAAAGGGATGATTCAGTGGGCCGTAAAACCGTCTACAAGGTGGCGATACCAATAGCCAGGGCAGAAGCGGAGCTTCCGAGCACACCGGAAGAGACCTAGGAGGATCAGGTTAGCTCCTTGACTCGTTCGAGAGGAAATTGAAGTACTTGAAGGGCGGCAACCAGAGGGGTGACGGCGGTAACGATGTCGCGGGGAAGTGTAGTCGATTGGGCGTTCAATTTAGTCACCTATTGCGCGTGAGCCTCTCGTAGTCTGCAGAAATAAAATAAAGCATACCACAGTCTGCAGGGATGCGACCGCGGAGTTGACCGTGGAGAGCTGCGTCGAGGTGAAGGTTCCCGTGGTGGAACTCTGTCGGGGAGATTAAATCACGGCAAATAAATGGATGAGAGGGACGAACCACGCTGTTGAGGGCGACCACTGCCGAGTTAACAATAGGGCCCAGCTGATTAACAATGTTCTAGACGAAAACATTAGTATTCAAAATGGGGGACGAAATAGGGTCACTCACTTGAAGGCTGAGGCTGATGGTCGTAGCGGCGCTATTGGCGACAGTGGTGAGTATTGCGACGAGGCTGTTGAGCGAGGTCACGGTAGCGGGGACGAGGGAGGCAGCGGAGACTGCGATGGGCGAGGCGATCGTAAGAGCGGCAATGTTGACTGCCGAGGGGAGGTTCGCGGCAGGAGACACCACGCCGCTAGCAAGCGCAGAAGCAGACACGGCTGCGCCGCTGGCCACGGATGCAGCGCTGGATAGGACGGCGGTCTGAATGGGCGCGATGGAGGACACGGCGCCAGCGACAAAGGACGAGGCGGGGCTCACGACCGATACTGAAATTGCGGCCCCGGCACTGCTCAAGACGACAGACGGGATGGGCACGATAGACGACGCGATCGCACTCGCGAATGAGAGTGCAGGGCTAATGACCGCTGATGGAACGGACGAGATCACGGGGACAGCGGAGGAGAGGGCTCCGCCAACAAAACTGGCCGCGGAGCTGGCTGGAGCGCTCACGGCGGCGGCGACAGACGAGAAGATGAGGTTCGCCCCGTCTGCCGAGGCGCTGGCGCTGCAAAGCGGGGTGATAGTCAGAGTCACCGTCGCTGTGATGCCCGCGCTTCCACCGATGGGCGATGCAGCGACGGGGCGTAAGAAAGGCAGACTAGCGAGAACTGCGAGGGGGATATAGGTCATCATTGTGTCGTAAGTTGAGGACCGTGAGGAGGTCGTGGGTAGGAGTGAATCGACAAGGAGGGCCGAATGAATTTTTTCAGCAGTGTTGCACCTCCCTTTATACCGGAAAACAGTCCGATGGAGCGCAGCGGGACCGTCGATATCCGCGTTCAGACTTGTGTTGAGATCTGCGGATGCGCGGAAATGGCGGAGAAAGACCCGAGAACACCAGTAGGACCCTGCCACCCTGGTGACCTAGTGAGATCTCCCGCCCTCTTCCGCATTCATCCAGAATAGTTTGATCGGCGCCCAAGAAAGCCGAGACATATCCGCGCGGATAGCAAATCTGAATCTACGAGAATCACGAACGAGAGCTAGAAACGTTGTAAGTCCTCGCAGGACTCGGAAATGTAATGATCGAACCAGGTCCCCAATTAAAAAATTTCCCGCAGATCAACTAGGCGGCGGAACGACTGAGAATGGGCGGGTTTAACGGAAGTGGATGAATAGTTTCCAGTTCTTCAAGGGAAGAACGGTCAACGCTATGCTTATATGCACCGAGTAAGGCTTCGGATGAGCAAAATTTGAGATGTCGATGTCTGATTCCAGCGCGGGTGGCTCTTCGGGCGGATATTTCTGTTTCCCGAGGTACTGCTTTCCGTCATGGAATACACGGCAGAGGTCCATCAAACTCGACTGGGTTCCAGTTGATCAGAGTGAGTGAAGAGCAAGTGTGTGAGGAAGGAATGAAAGAAACGGATCAATCCGGAACACTTCCTTCACTCCCTGCAGCTCCATTTGCAATCGATCTATCCTTCTCGATGGATTTTATTGCTCTCTGGAAGATAATATAGAAATCCCGAATATCTCCACCTGCTCCATGGTTAACTCTAAGCCCAGCGCTCGAATCTCTGGATCCTTCCGGCCAAACTAATTTGTCTACTTTTGTGATTGACGAAATCTCAGTCTTTTCAAGCTTGCCTCTAGACGCCGTCAAGGGTTCGCAACTGTTTGACTCTGCTCTCTAATCCTTCCAGTTAGGGCTCCTGACCGTACCGTATACAGCTGAAACCGTCCCGTACGTATCGTACAGCAAATTTTCAAAAGCCAGCCGGTACGATACGGCTAAAATACGGCAAGACGGGGCGTAAATTAATTTCAGCGGGGGTCTAAACGTCCTTACAGGTGCACTAAGTACTCTCAGTCATCTCCTAGATCGCCATACAGCACGCGCTGTTTGACAATCATCAGGGTTTTGATGGTTTCCCAGCTGGCTTGGCCGGCGGCCAAGGCGGAGAGGCGCGGATACGAAGTGTTGGCGGTAGAGTGGGCGGCGATGGGAGTGATGAAGAGATAAAGCAAGACTAGGACGTGGCCGACGAGGGACAAGGCACGAGCAGCGGCGGCGAGCAATGCGGCGGCGGCATACGAAATCTGAGGTGAAAGCGATACAATTCTCTTGTAAAGGAGAATACAAGTGAAGTATATATAGTAAAATTTAAACTCAAAAGGATAAAAGCCCGTACGTCGCATGAATCCGTTGGAACAGTTGCTAGTCCGAGACAATCGGGCTGTGCGAAGGAACAAACAATATAATTGTGGCGGGGACAGGGCCAGGGACATGACTCAGGCACACGATAATATTGGAGGTGTCGCGGAGATGTGTCGAAATGTAACCGAGATGCGATATGAGGTGTGCGGCGCGGGTTTCTGTGTGATCCGGGGCTCCGGTCATCACAAGCGCAACAAGTAACACGGTTCACCACCTTGTTGCGTCAAAGAAAATGGTTCCGCGTGTTGTCTCGTGAGTCCCTCTCGCGTTCATGTCGCAGAGTCTTCTGGGGTCCTCTCAGGCTGCCGCCGTTGCCGTTGATACACACCCAAACGGCTGCCGTGCCTCAGGCTGCATTAGTGATTCAATCTCGACGGTCACGGCACCCCTAGCAGCCGTGTTATTTGTCTCGTAAGAGACAGTCAGTGGGGAAATGGCTGTCTTTGGAAAACGCCTGAGCCTCTTTCAGTGAGCTTTGTCAGTCATGAACCAACCTAAAATGCAGGCGTGAGCCGAGTGAAGCCGAGGCTGGCGACCCGAATGTTCACAATGCCGGTTTTGGCTTTTCAAGTCTTTGGGCACATCATAGCTGCCGTGGCCGTGCCGTCTCGTCCCGTCACTGGAATACCATCGGTGGGCCGTAGAAACGATGCCGCCGTGGTTGGCTCAAATTCCACTGGTCCGAATTAGGCAGATTAGGCAGGGCATAGAATCTATTTTTGGAGGGGGATTTACATCCGCAGTCGGGGTTGCTCAATAGAATTATCCATCATTGACAGTCCTTTTGCGGGGATCCTCTCTGCTGCGATGGAGAGGGTTCCTGGACTTGAGAAGGGCGTGCGGGGTTTTGTCAACGTAGTACATACAATTGCAAATGGTAATTCTTGCGGCATAAATTTCCTTCACTGATAGGACCACCCAGATATTAATAAATGCGCCGCGTACTGCCGAGCAGCGGGGATGTAACCGCACTGGGGCGACCAATGAGCGTCGATAAAATTCCAGCCGACGCCAAGACACCCGAGGCAGGGATGGAGCCCGCCATGGGCGCGACCAATGAGCACCGTAAAAGCACTAGCCGATACTTAAAGGACTGGGTGGCCAACACTAGAGCGCCCGAAGTAGAGTTGGTGGCTAAGGAACGGGGATGGGGGGACAGTTGGAGGCGATAGGCAATACCAAAAAGGACTAAGGGTATTAGGCGGTATTTGAAGTGCCCGAGTCGCGGTCGTCTGGGAGTAGAAAACTCCCAATTTCACACGGGGATTTAAGAATTGAGATCCTTGGCTTCCCAGTCCAGACGGATAACCCCAAGACAGTCGATGATAGCAGGGTCAGGGTGTACAACTTAACATAGAAATAAGGACATCGACATCAGGATAAAATCGCGCCAAGGTTCCGGGAACACCGATAACACGAAGGACCAAAGTCACGGAAGGGCCGAGGTTCATTTGCATGGTGCAGCTTGGGATTCCAATGAACGGGCGCGTCAGAGATGTACAGACTGCAGAGATGTGCGTAAGGAGAGCTGTCAGAGATTAGGTCAGCTTTGGCGATCATCAAATCTTTCCCCTTCTGAATTCTGTTTCTTTGGCCCGCGTCTAAGCCGAGCCGACACTCCGCAGGCAGTTGCTCGGCGCCTCCTGCTCAGCGCCGAGCCTCGAACTATCTGCAAGTAACCGGTTGGTAACCGTTCCATGTAAAGCAAACCAGAGAACACAAATTGTCTTCACCTTCATTTAAAATTTATCATCCAGCTTCCTGAATACTTCATTGATTTTTAATTTTGAACCGATGTTTGGCAGCCTCGCGGGCGGTGGTCGGCAAACGGTGGCATCCCGCCATTTAGTCTTCCGACATGCTCGGAGATGTACCAATCGACTACAGACTCGTTTCCTCGCCAATCTCTGTTCGGAAGTGTTCCGTTTGGCTTCCGTGGCAGAGTGTTTTGGGATCCCCGTATGTACAGTCGTATGCAGCCGTATTTTCGACGAGTATTACAGTATACGGTACGGCACATACTGTACCGTACCGTCGGAGGGCAGGGTCAGAGGTGCGACGGAACGGGTGTCGAATTACAGTTCGGGTCAGCAGCCCTACTTCCAGTTCTCCAACCTCTTCCGGAGCCGTTATGCGTCTCAGGATTTAGGGAAGTAATGTAAATGCCGACCACGATCAAGAGGTACCCAGTCCTGGGTACACAGTGACAGGGTCGGAAAAGTGCGCAAAGCTCACATTTTTGCCATAATCTAATACCCATCAGGCCGTGATGCGCGCTGTTTGTTGGCGTAGAAAGTCATGTTCGAACGTTGCCCCTAGACTCGTAGCCAGTCTGCCTACGGAACACAAATGTGGCGAGCTGAGAGCTCTGTTGCTATAGCCAAACTAGGACTTCTCGGGCTTGGCAATTGAGCGGGGCGGGAGTTTGAGAGGCGCCGATCACGGCCATCAATTATCCTGGGTCATCGACTCATTTCGGTTGTAAAACCAGTTATCACTTCTACCCATGAGCAAGCCCCGAGGAACCGTTCGATTGGTCTAATTAGATTTCCCCAAAAGGGAACCACGCGCCTAATGGACGGCCCCTCGGCGTCGGGATGATCCCAATCTCCGTGCGCCTTCCGCCCTTTCCCGCCTCCCAACCGCCTCCCTCTGAGGGAGACCACATTTCTCTCTGAGTGGTATTTTCCCATGTTCTACTCAGTGTTCAAGCCACGGCACTATCACCGGGAGTTCAATATATGTGCCGCTTGCCCCGATATTCAACCGCACCCGCTGCATAGTTTAAAGACATTTCCCGCCAGAGCGTCACTGGGTGAAAGAAAGGGCTTCTGGGATCCTATTGCTATAAACTGGGAATACTACAGTTTGGGGTTCACAAAACAATTTTGGCCCTGCAATATTGAATCGTCGCTGAAGTTAACCATACACTTGTGAAGTTCTCATCAGCTAAACCTGGATCACACTACTTAAATGAATCTCTAGGTCACTCAGGAAGAGATTGATTACCGCAGCTTATTTCCCGGTGGCGCTTTGAATTTTGATCCCAACCGAGCCTGGAGTTCGAGAGTGTATTGTACGAGGAGAGTAGAAAACATAGTTGTTACAGGCGGGGCGGGACACCGGCCATCAATAACGTGAAGCCTATCCGGAGATATCTAATTAGACCAATCGAACTATTACTCGGCAAGCCCCCAGGGAAATTCTAAGGAGATAGATGTCTCCAGATTTGCAACTCAAGCATGCCCTGGGTTTGGCAGTTTTGAAACCGTCCAGATCCAAGACCAGAACAGCAGTCATCAACAGATTTCAAACTCCCGGCCCGCTCAATCAAGCACAACGAGAAGTACCAGTCCGCCTGCGACAACAGCGCTCGCCACATTTGCTGCAGTCCGTAGGCAGGTTCGAGTCTACGTTCCCCCTTGCACCTTCAACGGGGTAAAAAAAAGTCTCAGGGTTTTTTTCCCCTTCTAAACACATTTTTATACCAAATTCCGAAAAGTGAAATACCTGTGAGGCTGTGTCTCGGCTTCTTCCGGCAGCTTCGCCGACGGGGACCTCTTAGTTACGAAGCTGAGGTCCCAGCCGGAAGAAACCGAGGCTAAGCTAATTCGACCATGTAGCAAATTTTAGTACTTACTGGGTACCGCTTGTCAGTAACACCTCCTATCGAACCCCTCTCCGTCGCACCATGGCCTTTGCAAAGATTCCTCGCGCATCCTCCTCTACATTGAGTCTCTGGTACGCAATTGACACAGAAGTGCACGCGCCGGTTTGTTGACCAAATGGTAAAGCTCACAGGTCATATTGGGGCTAATAATAGTAGGCATAGCTCTGACAATCGCCGTGCTCGTTCTGTACGCATACGTGGCATGGCATCCCACATCAAGAAGATATCTCGACCGGGTAAGCTTCCGACTACTGGTATACGCTCTTTTGGCACAGTAAGGTCTGTTCTATTACCCCACTACGCCACTCATCTCTCCCAGTCTCGTTTACGGGATAAACTTCCCCATTACCATTCTCAATGCGCACCCTGGTTGGAGTTGCAATCTTGTGTCGTTTATATTCAACGTGCGTTCGGCTGCTTGTCTGCGCCGCTATCCTGACGTACAACAGCTGAGCATCATGTTCTCCGCCGGCATGTTCTTCTGCACGGCGATCAATCTTCCGTACGCCCTTCAGTTCCGCTTCTCCCTCTCCGCACTGAAGTGTTTCCAGCCTCGTACTAGTGTACAGAGTCAACGGGAAGCGCATGGAAAAATACTACATTATCGGCACATCGGTGGTCTGCATTGCCACAGCCGTGTCCGCATACGCATCTGGCAGTCTCGGGTGAGCCGACGATCTCGGGTCCGGGGTAGTAGTCAGCTAATCTCGGGCTCAGCTGGGACGCGTTCAGCCAGGCGTGTTGGTACCGCACCGATGATCCAGCTGCCATGTTCCGCTGGGTCATCGGAACACAAACGTTCTGGATCCTCCTCGTTGCAGTAGGGGAAGTTATTGCGTTTCTGACCATCATTGGATACATGATCACCTACCAGGTACGTCCGTTTGCCCACGCCATATTTGTCTTCTCACGTACATTCCACAGCTCGTTACGCGCTATTTTACACCACAAATACAGCAGAGCTTCGCGTCCGAAAAGTTGCACACGATTGTCAGGTTCCGCAGTATAATCCTGCGAATCGGTACGTGCGCCCATAGGTGATGAGCGACAAGAATTAAGACATGCCCAGGCCTGTATCCCTTCGTGTCATGTCTGCTCAACATATCCACAGGCGTGCTGGACGTGTATCTAGTAAAGCACCCAGAATTGACAGTCCTCGTACGTTGACCTTTCGTTCACAAAATAAACACACCCACCAATCCGCCCACAGACAGGGCGACTATCTATCGTAGGTATGTCCCCCTCCGCTACTCTCCAACCCCCTATTCTGACTTACCTCGTCCCAGATCTCGTGATATTTTCCACACGCCCGCTGATCTACGGGATTCTGGCTGCGACAGATCCGGTGTGCCCCCCTGTTTGCTCTGACTCCAAACCCCCCTGAATCCCCGCCAAAAGTCGTTCCTCCGTGGCCTGCGCGAGCTGCGCCACCCGGCGTCAAGCTATCCGAGACACTCTTACGTGACCGCCCACTTCCCGGCCCCCTGCCTGTCGACCGTCCCGTCGATGACTCCGGACGCGGAGCAGAACGCCAGCGGCGGCGAGAAGATGGAAGGGACGTCCCCCGCTGCTGTGGGAACGTATACGTTGGGTCGAGGAGATGTCGAGGAGCTCTCCGATGGCGAGTATCGAATCGAGGCGACGACAGCCAATACTGGTCGAAGGGCGACGGATGTTGTATGCCATTTTTAATGTCTTCGTGCAGGTGCCCGGATAGATATGTATCGTTTGCGGTGTCCCTCTTCGTGGTTGATGCAAGCAGTAACGCTGATGTGTGGACTCTGCGGGGACATTGTGTCAATTTCCTACATGTAATTCATTATAATTATCATTACGTTCGCCATCCCTCGACTGGGTCTTATTTCTCGCCTATAGCGGGTGCAATGTGTACACTGTATTCTCGTGCCAAGACCGCGGCATAGATATCACCCACGAAATTGGGGCCAAGAGCCCCCCCCAGATTTTTCCCCAGGATTACTGGAGCCCGCTTTATGTGCGAGAAGTCTTTGAACACTTCCCGCCCCATCCCGCCACCCCGCCATCAAATGCACGAAGGCGTGGGAATTGATGATTGCCATACATGCGCACACCTTCCTCCTGCTCTTCACCAATCACACACCGACCGCGAGGTCGCTCCTCGCTGCACTATTTTTTTCAGGGGAGACCTTAGGGTTTGCCCTCCTGCACTGTTCCCTCGGGGATGGTGTCTATGACCCTCGTCTTTTGTCTCTTCGGAGACAGATTCGAGTTGTTGTTGCATGCTTTCTGCAAAGGAAAGACGTATGAGAGCATCTGTGTGTGCTGGTGGACTCCGGGGGTTTTTACCTGGGAGGAGGGAACTCCTCCCGTACACCTGCATTTTTTGCGGGTGGTCAGGTCCCACGAGGTTCTAACCGGGTGTCCTGCCATACAAGCGGCCGGCCAGCGCACAGATTGCCAGCGTCTTGTATGATCGACCCCCTGGAATGACTGTGTGCTCGGTTGGCATCTTGTAGGATTCTGTAAGGATAACCACCCTCTACAGTACTACATGTTTGTCTTCCGTAAACTCGTTGTTCAGCCTGTGGACCACGCGAGTATAATATACCCCCCCCCCCCCCCCCCCGATAAGTCCACGAGACAATTAGAGACAAATGCTCTAAATGCTCCCGAATCACTCTCCCCAGATTTACTAGCTCTCGGTAGTGATGGGTTCACACAGGCTTATCAGTTCTTGGCGAATATCGGCATTATCTGCCGGGTGGCGCTCATGGCAATTAGCGAGTTTGCGCAGGAGCCACTGGAGCCATTTGATGGCTGATTTGCAGTGCGCAAATGGGTGGCTCCACCCGCCAAATATCTCCGCGGATGGCTGTTGGAGCCACTGGGGACTATTTTTGGCGGGTGGAGCCACTCATCAGCGCACTGCAAATCAGCCACTGAGTGGCGCTGATGGCTGCCGCGCAAACTCTCTATTCACATCTTTCTTCTTCTTCCCCATCTTTTTAACGCACCTCGGAACCGATAAGTAATCCATCGGTAAGTACTGGAAGCTCCTCCAGTACTCTCTGCTGATTTCTGGCAGGAGACTGGCAGAACACAACGTATTCACCCAGATAACCGCATCTCTCGATCTCGAATTCTCGTGGATAGCGCTGGAAGTCTGGCCAACTGCCAATTCGACCGAGCATAACAGCAACATAGTGACAGCCTCCGAATCTTGCCGCGATGCGCCGATCATCCTTATCTTCGGTTCTTGGCGTATATGTCCTCATTTAATTCTTCGACAATGGCCCCCTGCTTTTGCATCTACTTGGCTCCTTGGTTTTTTCTTGGTACACGTGCACCCCTCCATGCTGCCATATCTACGTGGCTTTTGAGGCCAGTGCTGGCGCATGGCAGTACGAGTCCGGCATTTCTGAGTTCCGGTTCAGGAGCACGTTCATAGATGAAAAGATAAACTATGGTACAGAATGATTGGTTTGAAGAAATGAAAATGACGCCCGCTACGACGCCTGTCGAACAAGTCCGGGAGAAGCCGGGAGATCTGCTCTTGTTTGGCCTGCTTCGACCACTCGGCGTAGTCACTGCTCAGCTTATCTCGCGGCTTGTTAAAGATGATTCACCCCGGAACATACAAGCAAACTCTGGTTGTCAATCCTCATTCTCCTCAAGGCCACCGCGAACCAATTCTCTCTCTGTCTCCAGCTTCTGGGTCGTCTACAGTCAGCACTCCGGGACCTGGTGAAACATACCAGGCAATACTAAGTTGCGCTCGCGTCGCATCACCCTTGTGCCCATAATTAATCTCTCCTTTGAGGCATATATCACGCACAAAGTCGCTCTTCATGCCTTTGATGCAAGATTAACTCTGAGATTGTCCGACAAAGGCCGCCTCGGAGTCAAAAAAAATCATAGAAAAGCAGTTGCAGATACAGGGATAATTCTCTTTGGCACCCCTCACGGTGCCACAGTACCCTGGGTGCCATGTAGAACTTTTCTATTTGGCACTCCCTCAGAATTGATATGATCACTGTTAGATAAGACGGTCCCAACGCTTTGACCACCTTTTCCGCTGCAGTTGGACCGCAAAAAATACCATTCAGTTTGAAAAGCTAGATCCGTCGATCCCTACACTGAGGTCCACTCCCTAATTTTTTCCGCATTTTCTGGTCCTGCATTGAGATTTTCCAGGTCTTTGATGAGGAAGAAATCAAAATTCATCGACTTTCATGTCGAGTATGCAGTGAATCCTTCTCAAAAAAAACCAGAGCAGTAGCCCCATACTCCCTATTGACTCCGCTTTTTTTTTTTTGATCTATCTCCTCGGCAGGGAGTACGCACGAGCACATCCCGCCACATCCCGCCCCGCCCGCCATCAGCCGCCATCAGATCCTGCTTATAAATCATTGACTTCTATTTGGCACCCCATGTCGGCACCCGGTGCTTTTGGCACGGGGAGGTGCCAAACAGAATTATTCCAGAGGTTCCAACTTTCAAGTGTGGGGCCAGACTAGCGCCCGCGTCGGGTTCCGAATCCGATTGAAATTGATAGATGGCCTCTTTTCGCCCTTGTGTTTCCTTAAAAGGCAGTCGCTTTTCGGGAACGGCACATCCGGCAGTCCTGTGTTTTCAGACTCCGCACTTTGGCAGTGGCACGAAGTCGGACGGCGCACTAAGTCTCAATGGAAAGTGAAACTAAGGTTTGCAGGGCAGTGTGTCACGGTGGCAAGGAAATTCCAGTAGACAACAGTTCTCAGTATTGGCACTATAACTACTATTACAATACATAGGCATCCGGGCGTGGAAACTTGGTGGAAACGGCGCTGCCATTTGTGCAGAGGGACGCGCAAAACGCGCCAATGGGTGTATGGCGTGGGGGAGGAAGCCGGGATAGGCTCCAAAACCCATTGACTGGGTCGAAAACGCGTCGGGGAGCGCCGCCGCGTGCGGCGGGAGGGGTGGTGGCACGGCTGTCGGGTAACTTGAATGTTCGAGGCTTCCAAGCTTCGAGGCCGGGAGGAGAGGGAAGGCAGCAGAGGAGCCGTATGGCGCTGAAATACTGTTGTGCGGTGAACGGCAGGTGACGGTCGTGGTGGGAAGAGGAAAGAGGCACGATGTCAGAGAATGAAAGCTGCGTGGCAGGCCGAGATGGCTGCCGAACCTCACGTGGAAGCACCTTCTAAATAAGGAGATGCTTAGTCAGGAACCCAAGGCGAAAAGTCAAAAACTGAAATTGATGGATGTCACGTGCATCAGAATGACAACAAATAACGACAACTTCAATCAAAAGAGGACTGAAAGTTGCCGAGTTTTGGCAGGGAAAGCGTTTCCAAGAACGATCCTAAATACTTTAGGACTCGTAATCGGGGCCGTCTCGTGTTGCGTTCTACAGCGCGTTTCTTGGCACCGGCATACGCGTCATCTTTATCTGGCCTACGTCGCCCCATTTTTCGCACCCATTCCATCTTTCTCGAGGATTTAAACTCTGTGAATCCACTGGAAGACTAGATAAACTCAGATGGATCGATTAGTTACTTGGTCACTCGAATTCGGGAACAGGTCGATTCCGGACTTGCGGGGTGTACGGACAGTTGGGCTGATTCAATGAATCCCCGACATCATTGATATCACCTCGCTTGTGACATGCTCCTTGTCCCCCACGCGCTGCCCGAAGCCATCGTAGTTGTGGAGTTTCTCCTCAAGTCTTCTCTCTTGGTCCTGGTCGCCTACTTGCCCCATGTTGCAGCATATTCGACGCTCAGCAGGTTGTCCCCCTCGAGATAAGACGCCAATGAAAAAGGAGTCCTCCAATGACGGTAACATATTGTGAGCCACCTCTGTCCACTTCCTCCACGATGTTCTATTCGCCACTTGCCACCCTCTACTTTGCCGCCCTTGTGCTCGCGGGCCCTCACAGACGCGCTGACACGCCCACTGTCGTGCTTTCGGGCGCATCGAGCAGCGTGAACTCGCTCATGGACCTCGTGCCCACCGCGGCGGTGACCAACACCGGCACGGAGGATATTAAAATTCTCAAATATGGAACCATCCTGGACGCCGACCTGCCCACGCGCTCATTCACGGTGACCCGTAACAGTACCGTCGTGCCCTTCACGGGGGTCAAGGTACATCTTCCGTTCCATATAAGAAATCAAAACCTGACGGTATCTCCCAGCTCTCGATTGTGTCGCTCGTCGATGTCAACGAAAACGCCTACATCACCATCCTCGCCGGCGAAACCGTGACGGTCGTCCACGACGGTAATCCCTTCCCTCATTCCCTTTTCGTCTTATTCACTCAGCGTCCACTCGCAGTCTCGGCCCTGTTCGATTTCGCTTCCGTCGGCACGGGATCCTTCAGCTTCAAGCCGATCACGACCTTCCAGACCGCCCCGACCGCCCAGGAAATCTCCGCACGTTCGGAGCTCACCACCATCACGACTACCTCTACCCCTATCACCATCGCGGTCACCGGCGACGTAACCAAACACGAGCTCGTCCGTCGCGCCTCGGACATTTGCACCACGGCCTCCCGCAAGAGCTTCATTGATGCCAGGTGCACCTCGAATCTCGATGCCCCTACACACACCTTGTCTGACGTCGCGGATCAGCTACACTGAAGCCAAGGCGCTCGCCTCGGGAGCCTCGACCTACGTCACCTCGCGCGGGACCACCGACACTCTATACAGAGCTTACTGGGGCGCCGTCGCGAGCTCGCGCGTGACCTCCATCCTCAACGCCGTCGCAAATGAGAGCGGATCCCGCACGTCGGTCCCATTCTCCTGATCCAATCACCCCTACGCACTGACACCGTGAATGAATCAGTCTCAGCTGCGTAGACAGTTTCGGCGTCTGCGACGGCAACGTCATCGCGTACACCGTAATCTCGACGACCAACGTGAGCTGCTCATCCATCCATAAAAGTGTGCAGCGTTGAATATAATCGCCTTTAGATATATTTCTGCAGCATATTCTTCAACGAGGTGGCGAGCACCAGCCTGTGCTCCGGCACCTCTGTTGCCTCGCGCAACGTCCGGGGCGGAACAACTCTGCACGAGGTACGTGCACGCCTCTGCCTGCCTGTCTTTTGCGGGTGCTCATCACGTCAACACATCAGCTGACCCACGCGGTGGGCAACACCGACGACATCGTCTACGGCTGTGCGTCGGACCAGGCGTTCTCCGACGCGAACTCGATCATCAACGCAGACAACTTCAACGTAAGTGTCCCCCGCACATGTTCTGGATGGCTTATCGATCTGGCTGCTGGCAGTGCTTCACCACGCAAGTGTACGCCAACACCAGGTGCTGAACGTTCTGAGTCGGGTTTTTGGGAGGTACCAAGAATGTCCACGGAATAGATAGAATGCTCTACTGTAAAATGATGTCTGTTTCTCGTCTGTACCTTCGTCTTTAAGATCTCGTTCTACATGTAGATTTGAATATTTGAACACTAGTCCGCGACTTGGTTGTGATTTCTCGCGACGACAGTTTCTTTCAGCGGTTGACTCTGTCAGGATTTTTTCAAGCAAATAGAAGCCTAGCGCTCCTTTCCGAACCTCAGGTCAGGAGCATGGTGAAAACTGGATAGGTACACGCGGGAACGGTCAAGTTGAACAAAAATATGGGACTCCAAAAACCAAGATAGCGGGAATATACAATACGGCACATACCGTACCGTCGGAGGGCAGGGTCAGAGGCGCGACGGGTACGGGTGCCGAATTACGGTTCGGGTCAGCAGCCCTACTTCCAGTTCTCCGACCTCTTCCAGGCGATTGGCATACGCCTTTGGAGGTCCGATCCCCGCGCTGACAGATTTGGCCGAAAAATGGCTGCTATGTCCGTTCAGAATGCTGACATTTGGGACCAAAATTTACCCCCTAGTCGGACCCAAACGGGTGACTGAAGGCGTCGGTCGGACCTGATGTCAGATTCATCAGCCTGCCCAAGGAGTCCGTAGTCGATTGGTACATCTCCGATCATCTCGAAAGGGTAAATGGCAGGGTGCCGCCGTCTGCCGACCACAGCCACAACCTTATTCGGATGTTTGCCGCGAGCGGTCTGCCAAATATATGTTCGAGAACAGCTCAAAATTTGGTCCTACGCTGCAAGTCAGACGGAGATCGTAAACTCCTTGGTCCTGATGAATTCCCTAAGTTTGATCTAATCCAGCATCCGGAGGCCACAAAAAATGGTGTATGTTAGGTGTACAAAAGTATGTCACCGAGGTTCAAGTCGGGGCGCCTTTTAATCTCTCCGAGTTCTAGACAGACACTCATTAACCGTTCATTTTTTGCGGCCGGGAAGGCAATTTTCCATTATAAGTATGGAGGTTTCTTCATTTATTCTCTCAGTATTAAAAGCAGTTCACCCTTCTTGTGACTTTCCACTGCACGATTCCTGAGATACTCTATAGCCTCACCCGATCTCGTAAGCAAACGAACCGGCCCAGGGAGTTAACGTCGACGGTTCAAAGTTTCAAGCAATGTTTAATTCTGGTTTTATTTCTCTCTCCTTCCGTATTCTGAAAGAATCAGGGGGCAAAGCCTTTTTTTCATGGTGGGAGCTTTTCTAGTTCACCTGAGGTGGGTCAATCGTGGGCCAATGCACGCTGAGGAGGTTTGGGAGGAGAGCGGAAATGAAATCCATATGCGGAAAGATTTGATGGGAGATGGACCAATCGACTCAAGACTGCTGCCCAAGTGAAGAAAAATGAAAGATCCTACGAGTAAAAATACTTCCTTCCCCCGCTCTTTTGCTTCGATTTCTTCGGTGGGCGTCATCAGAGTGTTTCGCTACAATCTCCGGAGCCTGAGTGGGTTTCCAGCAGCGAAGAATAATATTGGCCCAGGTTCAACACTGCCCTGAAGTGGGTGGAAAATCTGCATAGAATTAATTAATTTAGTCTACTCCACATGATACACCCAACAGCCAACAGTGACCCTTGAAGTTGAACGAGAAATATCAATCCACCATCTCTGGTTACGCGACGCGACTCGGCTAAATTTGATGCGTCTATAGAAGCTTGCCGCCCACGAGGAGTGTGCTAAGCAGCTTCGTTTTAGTGGAAATCACGCTGGTGCTGTCTGCTAAGGGTCTTGAAATAAGCTCTGAGAGTTGTGGCCTAAGAAATTTCTAATGACAAGCGGTCCCACGGCCGTGGCTCACCCGCATGGCCTTGTCACGCTTTGTGAAGCTTCGTCGGAGCAGGAGGAGAATGAGAATGGCGGCGAGGAGGATTGATCGCTAATTTGTCTCTGCACACGTATATACTCGTTTACCACTGTCCCTACGTCTGTATAGATCATTATCCGAGTCATTCTAGGGATATCCTGCCTTTTTGAAACATAATGCGGACGGAAGTTGCCTTCGTTGGAGTTCGGATCTCCCATGCGGACTCAAGGGCGTCGCGTGTACGTCCGAGACGTTTCACTGACGGAATGGGCCAAAAAACGGGCTAACGGATGCATACTTGCTTGGAGAAAAAAACATGTACATAACCGGCCCAAATCCGCCAAATCTGATCGGACCAACAACCGTGAATGCCAATCGCCTCCTCTTCCGGAGCCGCTATGCGTCTCTCAGCATTTGGGGAAGTAATGTAAATGCCGACTACAATTAAGAGGTACCCAGTTGGTACACCGGGTCGGAAAAGCGAATTTATTAGCCGAGGTATGTAAGCACCAAATCGGGGAGTATTCCCACGGAAATGCCCGCAAAAGCTCACATTGTTGCCATAATCTAATCCCAGGCCGTAATGCGCGCTGTTTGTTGACACAGAAAAGTCATGTTCGAACGTTCCCCCTAGACTCGTAAGCATTCTGCCGACGGAACACAACAAATGTAGCGAGCACTGTTGCCGTAGGCGGACTGGTACTTCTCGGGCTTGGCGATTGAGCGGGGCGAGAGTTTGAATTTTTGAGTGGCGCCGATCACGGCCATCAACTATCGTGTGTCATCGAATCGTTTCGGTTGTCACTTGTGCCCATGAACAAGCCCTCAGGGAAATTCTAAGGAGATGATATATATCTCCAGGTTTCAACCTAAACATGCCTGGTTTTGGCATTTCTGAAACTGTCCAGATCCAAGCCAGAACAGCAGCCTTCAAACTCCCGGCCCGCTCAGTCTGCCTACGGCAACAGTGCTCGCCACATTTACAAGACTGGTTACGAGTCTACGTTCCCCTTCCACTTTCAACCAGGTGAAAAAAAAGTCGCGGGGGGTTTTTTCCCCTTGTAAACACTTTTTTTAGACCAAATTCCAAGCAAAATATACCCTATCCGTGTCTCGGCTTCTTCCGGCGGGGACCTCTTCGTTACGAAGCTGAGTAACGTAAGAGGTCCGGGCCGAGACTGCCCTTAATTCACTTTTCCGACCCTGTGTACCAAATTTTAGTATTTACTGGGCACTTCTTCTCAGTAACGCCCTATACCCTCCTATCGAACCCCACTCCGTCGCACCATGGTCTTTGCAAGGATTCCTCGCGCATCCTCCTCTACATTCAGTCTTTAGTATGCAATTGACACAGAAGTGCACGCGCCAGTTTGTTGACCAAATGGCAAAGCTCACAGATCACATTGGGACTAATAACAGTAGGCGGAGCTCTGACAATCGCCGTGCTCGTTCTGTATGCATACGTGGCATGGCATCCCACATCAAGAAGATATCTCGACCGGGTCAGCTTCCGACTGCTAGTATACGCTCTTTTGGCACAGTGAGGCCTGTTCTACTACCTCACTACGCCACTCATCGCTCCCAGTCTCGTTGTCGGGATAACTTTTCCCCTCTGCCAGCTCAATGTGTACCCTGGTTGGAGATGCAATCTTGTGTCGTTTATATTTAACGTGCGTTCATTCAGCTGCTTATTTGCGACGCTATCCTGACGCACAACAGCTGAGCCTCATGTTCTCCGCTGGCATGTTCTTCTGCATGGCACTCAATCTTCCGTACGCCCCTCAGTTCCGCTTGTCCCTCTCCGCACTGAAGTGTTTCCAGCCTCGTACTAGTGTACAGCGTCAATGGGCAGCGCATGGAAAAATACTACATTTTCGGCACGTCAGTGGTCTGCAGTGCCTGCGTCATGTCCGCATACGCATCTGGCAGTCTCGGGTGAGCCGACGATCCCGGGTCCGGGATCGTAGTCAGCTAATCTCGCGCTCAGGTGGAACACGTTCAGCCAGGCGTGTTGGTACCGCAACGATAATTCAGCTGCCATGCTCCGCTGGGTCATCGGAACACAAACGTTCCCGCTCCTCCTCGTTTCAGTGGGGGAAGTCGTGGCGTTTCTGACCATCATTGGATACATGGTCGCCTACCAGGTACGTCCGTTTGCCCACGCCATATTTGTCTTCTTACGTACATTCCACAGCTCGTTCCGCGCTATTTTACACCACAAACACAGCAGAGCTTCGCGTCCGAAAATTTGCACACGATTGTCAGGTTCCGCAGCATAATCCTGCGAATCGGTACGTGCGCCCATAGGTCATGAGCGACGAGAATTAAGACATGCCCAGGCTTGTATCCCCTCGTGTCATGTCTGCTCAACATATCCACAGCCTTGGTGAACGTGTATTTAGTAAAGCACCCGGACTTGACAGACCTCGTGCGTTGACCTTTTGTCCACAAATTACAACACCCACCAATCCGCCCACAGACAGGGCGATTATCTGTCATAGGTATATCCCCCTCCGCAACTCTCCAACTCCCTATTCTGACTTACCTCGTCCCAGACATCGTGCTATTTTCCGGACGCCCGCTGATCTACGGGATTCTGGCTGCGACTGATCCGGTGCGCCCCCCTGTTTGCTCTGACTCCAAACCCCCCCTGAATCCCGTCAAAAGTCGTTCCTCCGTGGCCTGCGAGAGCGGCGCCACCCGGCGTCGAACTATCCGAGACACTCCTACTTGACCACCCGCTTCCCGGCTCTGTCGACCGTCCTGTCGATGACTCTGGACGCGGAGCAGACCGTCAGCATCGGCGAAAAGATGGAAGAGACGTCCCCCGCTGCTGTGGGAACGCATACGCTAGGCCAAGGAGATGTCGAGGAGCCCTCCGATGGCGAGTATCGAATTGAGGCAACGACAGCCAACGCTTATCGAAGGGCGACGGATGTTGTATGCCATTTTTAATGTCTTCGTGCAGGGTCTTTCGGACTTGGCCGGATAGATATGTATCGTTTGCGTTGTCCCTCTTCGTAGTTGATACAAGCAGCAACGCTGATGTGTGGAGTCTACGGGGACATCTACATCCGGGTAGCATTCACTCAGTGTGTCACTTTCATACCCTAATTCATTATAACTATCATTACGTTCGCCATCCCTCGACTAGGTCTCATTTCTTGCCTATAGCGGGTACAATGTGTATTCTCGTGCCAGGACCGCGGCATAGATATCACCCACAAAATTGGTGCCAAGAGCCCCCCCAGACTTTCCCCCAGGATATTGGAGTCTGCTTTACGTGCCAGAAGTCCCCGAACACTTCCCGCCTCATCCCGCCACCCCGCCATCAGATGTGCGAAGGCGTGGGAAGTGATGATTGCCATACATGCGCCCACATTCCTCCTGCTCTGAGTCTGAGTTAGGTTCGGAACAGGCCCCGTTCTGACGAAGCCGGGCTTTGGTGCTATGTCCTGGCAAATATTTGAAAAGAACCTTCTCAAATATTCGAGCCAGAGGGAGCACTAGTGTATAGCCCGGGGGATGGATTTATTAGTGGTCCTTTTATGGAGTGATTGTTCTGCGTTGCACTCTGAAAACTGCCTTTTTTGTACGTCGTTCAAGTTCGAATTCTGCGAAGGTCATCCTTTTTGCATCTCATGCTTTACTCCCCAACCAACGTGCCTGCGCGAGTACATGCAAAGTCCTAGGACCACAGCCTCCCCGAGCACCTCGCCTCGCGAGCGCACTCCGACTCGCGCCGCGGCAGTGCACGCACCCGGCATTCGCTCGCGCTCCAGAGGTAGATGCAGACCGAGCGCAAATCGTGCGCACTTCGTCCCACGAGCGCTATCGCGCCCGGTGCACTCATATGACTCGTGACGTGCTCCGAGCGTGCCATCACCTCGCCGTCGAGATGGTTATGCTCGGCTATGGTTCGCGAGGCCTTGGAAATCCGAGCTGCAGCATTGGGGTGGCCAAGGGGTTTACACACCTGGGTCGACGAGAAGAAAGGGGTCTTAGCAGCATACCCAACGCGAAACGCAGATTTGCGGCCGCAGACAGTATGCTGCTTCAAGTCCTGCGCTCACATCATGAACGTGCAGTGCATGCAAGTCCGCGCAGTGCAGGTGTAATCGATGTCCGGCGCGCTGCCAGTCCAGCATCTTGCGCCGTTGCGCGCCGCAGCGCCGGTCATATCTTGGCCGCACCGGCTACTGGAGGCATCTCAGATGTATTCAGCTCATTTATATCTCTCGGAGATGTCTAGACTTCACCCTTGAGGCTCCAGAAAACGGTCCTGAACGGAACAAGCCCTCGAGTGGAAATGTTGTTTCTTGCCGCGGTACGTAGCCTCAGGAGGGTAGCTGGTGTGTATATTTGATGCATTGTTGCGACGTGAATTGGCAGAAAGAGAGAGGTGGACTGGGGATGGAGGACGTCGAAGAGTGCAGCGCAAGTGTGATGTGGCCTGATGTGGCCGCACCCGGGCCCATCAGGAAATCCGGGAAAATGCTGTTTGATGTTGTGTTGATCACAACCCTCGGCAAGACTGATCCGCACATTGCAACACCATGCAACCTATTGTAAGATGGTCATCAATGTTGGCAGCGACTTGTAACGAGTCCTATAGTTTACAAGAGATTTGCAAAGGTCCTAGAAATTATGGGGTAGCATATAAGGAGATTTTAGAGTGTGCCCAAGCCGACACCAATTCACAGGTTTGGCCAAGGTTAGGAACGGCGGGCGACATACATACATCATCACAAATAAAGGGTCTGGCTCGTGACGAGATTGTATTCCAGTGCCGAGTGCCAGCTCATAAAGCCTTGCACATACGAAGATTACATAGGTGCACCTCGCCAATTTCGTTCTCACTAAGTCCATTTAAACTCCGACCCTTCGGATCTCTCGGAAATCATCGGGTTTGTTGTTCATCCGCCTTTAATCGTCAGCTGTTGATCGCATCAACGTCCGAGCATGCGGAGCGGAGATGATCAAGAAATTCAAACTCAGCCCAGTTCTTCTTTCCTTTCGCCCCCATCTCCCCTGCTCGCCGCTCCCTCTCGACTTGCAGCAACCCTCCTGTCCACGACGCCTGTCTCCACAACAATCATCCCTGTACCTCCGCAGAGTCGCGAGTGCTCTCACGACCTCCATCCGTGCGGACAGCAAGCTTCCCAATCCAAGACATGCGCGTGGCCATGGCTCTTGGAGCGCAAACCTCAAGCCAGATACCATCAAGAGCCTGTTGTTCTTCCGAGGCCCTCAAGTCGTTAACCTGCCTGCCGTCAAGAGTCTCCCTCCAAATTTCAAGACTCGGCGCAAGTACCCAGAAATCAAGACTCGGCGCAATTACACAGAAATCAAGACTTCAAGACTCAAGACTACTCTCGCCATCTTCGGTCTTGCCTGGCTCTCCTCAATTTCATCCTTCAATATTGAGTCGCACCGGTCTGAGCCTCGTCGACGGGTTGTTCCGGTGTCGCTGGTCAGTACCATTGAGTCGCATTTTACGTAGACTTGCAATGCACTGGTTTCACATTTCCGAGTTTGGTTTCTGTATAAGTGTATCGGATAAGGCGAAAGGGTGCTATATCCTGTATGTGTGCGTGCTTTGCGGCGTCTTACAACCACTTATAACACTGTTATTGTCACAGTCAAGACTTCGCGTCCAACTCTACAAGAGAGCGGATTGGGGAGTGCGAGTGGTTGTCTCGAAAAGATGATCAAATAAAAGACTAAAGAATACAGGCAATAACTACACTGCTTAAATACTGTTCTATGAACCGTGTGAACTACAATATATTTATACTGTACAATAGCCCGTAGTCGTGTGTGGGGCTACACCTGTCATAAGTTAGGAAAACCTTTTGTCGAACGTCCCGTAGCAACATGTCCTATTATCCCCAGGCGTTTCATCTATACATATCCCTGACATCATCGTTCCGTTCCGATCCATTCCGGCGTCACGTGTCCTTTGGCGTTTATGTTTCAGCGCTTAGGTTCGGTGTTGTCACGTGGAGATTGGTATCAAAGCGTGACATTACCCCCCCTCTAGGATCAACGTCCTCGTTGACTTCAATGAACGTGTTGGACTCGGGAATAAATAATTTCTTCGTCGAGTATTGCAAGGACTCCTCCTTATGCTTGTATCTTTTGATTAAATAATCCCAATGTCCTTTCGGAAAGATCGGGAGTGCGCGAATATTAATGCCGTGATCCTTGTTATATTTATCAAGGATCTTCTTGACGTGCGTCAAATGACGCCTGGGTTCCCACGTCCTCTCCCCGAGAGGATAATTCTTCCACTTGATTAGATATTGGAAGCCTCTGCCGTGTTTGCGGTGCTTCAATATCTCCTCCACCTCGTATTCCTCGTGGTCCTGCACAATCTGAGGTGCCGGCCTCTCTTCTCTACGTCCAATCGGTGGCTCAATATAGGGTGTCAGCAGTGCCTCGTTGAAAACCGGATGTGACTGGTCCGTTTCAGGCAATCTGAGCTTGTATGCTGAAGCTCCGATCTTCTCCAACACTTCGTAAGGTCCCAGCCTTCTGTCATCAAACTTCTTGGTTGGACGATCTGTGGTGATATTTTCGGCTTCCAGCCACACCTTATCGTCAACCTTGAAGTTAGGTGCCTCGCGCCTATGAATATCATAGTATTTTTTCATGGTTTTCTTGGTTTTTTCCAGCGCTGCTGCCGCCTCGTCGCGGATCATTTTCATTTTCTTGGCAAAGTCGTTCGCGGCTTCATTGCGCGACTCAACTGCATTTTCTATCCCCTTCCAGGGATGGTATCCCGTGTTCACGAAGAACGGCGACATGCTCGTCGACGAGCTTTGTTTATCGTTGTGAGTGAACTCGGCCAAAGCGAGCCACTCCGCCCAATCTGATTGGCGATAGTTTACGAAAATGCGGAGATATTTCTCTATCTCCTGGTTCATGCGCTCTGTCTGTCCATCAGTGATCGGATGGAAGGCCGTGCTTGGGTTCATCTTAATCCCGAGGAGCCGGTTAAGCTCCTTCATGAAGCTGGAGACATATCTTGGATCCCGATCCGAGATTATCTTCTGCGGTACACCGTGATATCTAATCACGCGATCTCGGGTCAACCGGGCCATTCCTTCGGAGGTCAACTCCATGTTCGTTGGTTCGGCATGGATCATCTTCGAGAATGTGTCCACCCAAACTTGAATAGCATCAAAGCCGTTGCTGAACGGCAGTGTTCCAATGAGATCCTCTGATATGACTTGCCAGGGTCCTTCCGCAATCCCGTGCGGATTCAGCCTTCCCTGCTTATATTGGTGGACTCGTGTGCGTTGGCATGCCTCGCATTCCTTGATGTAAATAGAGACTTGGTTGCCGAGCCTCGGCCACCAATAGTTTCGCTCAATCAATTCCTGCGTGCGGTTCTCTCCGGGATGCCCAACCAGAACAGAGTCGTGGTGCAAGCCAATAATTTTATCGCGGAGTTCCTTATCAAAAGGAACATAGATCAATCCGTTGTAATAAATAACATCTTCGATCTTTTCCCATCCAGGGAGCTTCTTCTCAAGCGCCAGCTTGACACTCTTATCTACGTGCTTCGTGGCCTTGATCTGTGACATGATCTCGGCCTCTGGCCCTTCCACGATAATCTCCTGAGATCGGAAGTACTCCGGCTTGAGAAGGACAATGTTCTCGTTGTCGTTCTTCCCTTGATCGTGATCCGCCCGGCGGGACAATAAGTCCGCTTTCTTATTCAGGGCCCCGGCCCGATGGGTAAGCATGAAGTCGTATTCAGATAGTTCTACTATCCATCGTGCCTGCCGCCGATTGACTTTCTGTGGACTCTTAAAATACTGGAGATTCTGGTGATCCGTCAGAACCTCGAACGTTTCCCTTGCGCCCATCAAGAGCGATCGCCACTCCTCCAATGCGAGCATTATCGCGAGCATCTCTTTGTCATAGATCTCGTAATTTCGCTCCGTCTCATTGAGTCCGTGGGACTGGAACGCTATTGGCCTCCACCCCCCCCCTCTTGCTCCTGACTGAGCACAGCTCCAGTCGCTCCTTCCGATGCATCAGCTTCTAGCCGGAACTTTCCGTGATCCATGGGAAGTGCCAAAACTGCGTCTTCGGCAATCCGGTCCTTTAGCTTCTGGAACGCGGACTTCTGTGCTTCTCCCCAGGAGAAGCCTTCCTTCCCAGTTAATTGTGTGAGTGGCTTGGCCACCTCACTATAACCTCTCACAAACCGGCGGTAGAAGTTGGTGAACCCTAAGAATGCCTGCACTTGCTTGAGGTTCTTGGTTTCTGGCCACTCGGTAATGCCACGGATCTTGATGGGATCCATGCACATCGAGTTGTGTCCAATAATTACACCAAGATACTCGATCTCGGTCTGTTCGAATTCGCATTTCTGCGGCTTTAAATATAGCTGGTTCTTGGCGAGTATGTCCAGTACTCGCTTGACAATTGTCCGATGTTCCTCCAGGGTGTCCGTGAAAATAAGAATATCATCGAGGTAGACAATGACTTTTCCCTCGTTTATGAGATCGCAAAGAATGTCATTCATCATCGTTTGGAAAGTAGCAGGCGAATTGGTGAGCCCAAAGAACATGACCAAAGGCTCGAACAAGCCTCTGTTCGTTCGGAATGCCGCCTTCCACTCGTCTCCCTCTTTGATCCGAATATTATTATATCCCCATCGAATATCTAGCTTCGTGAAGATCTTCGCTCCTCGGAGTTTGTGTACCAGCTCCGAGATAAGCGGCAATGGATAACGATTCTTGATCGTCATATCGTTAAGCTTCCGGTAATCTTGTACCGGTCGAAGGCTTCCATCCTTCTTTTTGATAAAAAAGAATGCCGATGCCATTGGCGACTTGGACGGCCTAATGTGTCCGCTCTGCAAGTTCTCCTCTAGGAACTTCGTCAACTCCCCCTGCTCGTTCTGCGATAACAGATAGATTTTGCAATCTACAGCCTTCGATCCAGGCTTAAGTTCGATTGCGTGGTCCCAGGGTCGTTTCTCTGGTAGCTTATCAAACGACTCTTTCGCAAACACCTTGATGTATTCACGATATTGTTCTGGGACGGCATCCTCTGTCATCTTCTCCTTTTCCACATACGCTCCCTCCGCCATCTGCTGGGCCTGCGTGCCCTTCACGCGGAGATCCACATGTTCTGCAAAGTCAACCATCAATATCAACTCTCCCTCCTCGAGGGGTTCCTTCTCGCATCCCTCGGCAGCCTCGCTGCCGGTCATGTTGCACTCCGGAGGGCAACAGCTGAATTTGATTGTCTGGCCCCGCCAGTCAATCTCTGGGTTGTGTTTAAACAACCAATCATATCCTATAAATATCCTAGCCTTCCCGAGGCCCGTGACGAGGAATCGTTGCCTCTCACGGTGGATTCCGACTCCCATGATCAACTCTACGTAATGAGTGATCCGTCCGCCCACATTCTCGGATCCATCTGCGTTCCGAGCAATGATCTTCTGATCGAGCTCCCTGAGCTCAAATCCTTCGGCCTTTGCATACGCCCGATCGATGCATGTCGTTGTGCATCCGTTGTCCAACAGCGCTTTGACGCGGCGAGTTTTTCCCGTCTCGGGAGACAACAATTCGACTGGAACGAGCATTTCATGCTTGTTCCGTTGCTTCTGGAACTCCCGGAGTTCCTGCGCCAATCGGGATTCGGTTATCCCCATTGCGCGTCGCGCCAGCCACCGGGCTGCTTCTTGCTTCTTGAGTCCAAATGGGACTCGGGTTCATATTGCTTTTGGTGCTTCCTCCTCTTTCGAGGATTGAGCCATCGCGACATTGTCGCCCTTTTTATCCGCACTATTTTTCTCACTGGTTTGGGTTCCAGGGGCCTTTTTGAATGCGCTCCAGCGCTTGTTCTCTTCATCCATGCAACGATTTTTAATGTTAATGATGTGATTCTTGTTCTCCAAAATATGTATTTGTTTTTTGTCTTTTTCTACACTATCTACTACTATATTGTCCCGGGTACGTAGACTAATGCGCCTTTTAATAAAATTTATAAAGTCGTTCTCGGGGATCTGCATGGGGGACTCTGCATCAAGCAGAGTATATTTATTCGAAGGAGGGGGCACCGGGTTGGCCGTGACCGGGGCCCTCTTTAAAAATCCTGCCCAAAGCGGGCTCGGGCTTGCTCAAAAAGGAATTTGAAGTCTTCCTTTGAGATTTCGTCAGTCCGCAGCGAGCGGACATTGATTCTCCCACGCTCCCGGCGTGGTTGCGGGCACTCTCGTGCCATGTGGCCCTCCTTGCCACAGTTGTAACATTTGAAGGCTGCCGCCTTCGTCTGGGACGTGTCAACGTCCATTGGTGCTGTCTCCCCCGGAGCCAGTTTCTTTGCCAGATTTGGCGCGGTCCCCCTGGTATTACCGGCGGGGGCGGCCGGGATCTTTGCGGGGACCCAGAAAGGTGTCCCGGTATTGTGCTTCTGCTGCGCGTCTCGCAGCTTCTGGCGTTCAAGGACACGACCGATGATCATCATCCTCCTCTTCAGCCTGAGGTAGTCCTCAGGGATCTCGATGCCGCCCGCGTACAGCTGAGTGCGAACCTCCGGGTTAACGAGGTTCTCGAGATTTTCGCACAGGAACTGATCATGGTCCCCGTATTTGTTGTGCGGGTTGTAGCCCGCCTCCTCTGCGTTCAGTTTGAACGCCTGGATGAAATCGGCCAGAGCCGACTTCCCTTGCCTCGTCGTGGTGAGGCAAATGTACGCCGTCTGGCGCACGTTTTGGTCTTTGAACGTTCTGGACAGATCATCCAGGAAGTTCTTGAAGGAGTAGTCATGGGGTAACTCCTCGTCGTCTCCCTCTAGCACTCTTCTGCGCCAATTACGGACCCAGTTTGAGGCTGGGGTGGGCGCGCCGTCTTTGCTGCCGAGCAGCGAGATGGTGAAGGCTATTTTTGCCTTTGGGGTTGCAAACTCCGCGCCGTACGCCCACATGAAGCTCTTGAGGGCGTCTCTCCAAGTATCCCACTTGAACTTGTCCACACCATCAAAGTGCGGTGGCGTGGCGGCGAGGGTGATCTTTGAGGTTATGTAGGACCTCGGGGCGGAGGTATCGATGGGGGAGGAGGCATGCTCCATGGGTTCGCTGTGTGTTGGTGATGCGGGTCGAGACATCTCGGCGATGTTGGGGAAGCTGTGGTATAGTTGTGTGGTGGGGGATGGGAAAAGGGAAGGCGCAATAGGTGCGGGTGTTGGTGGAGGGGGGAGCGCAAGTAGTGCGCGCGGCGGTGAAGGTGTAGGGCAGCAGTGGGGCGAATTAGGAGGGGACTCCGAAGAGCCAGTCGAGGGTGCGCGAAACGTCGAGGCTTTTCGTGTTCCGCACGAGGCAGGTGGTGTGGTTCGAAGCGGTCTCTTGCGAATAGAACTATCCCGGGTCTTCTACGACACTCCCGACGATAGCGAGGTAATCCTCCCCGAAGGTTGGACTAGCACTCCTGCGACTGTCTTAGTGCGGGGACGGACTCAATGTTTCCCGTAGCGCGACGTCTGTCTATTTAAAATGGACCGCGCACGAGGGGCGCTGCAATTGTTTTACTTCGGTGTGGACGAAGTGAATGTCGGAGGGGGAAAATGGAGCTTCAGATATGAGAGTCCAGGTAGAGGTAAGAATGACGACTGCGGGGTGCAGTGTCGAGTGGGTAGGGTTTGGTGCGCAAGGAGTGCGCGGGGTTGGAAAGGGGTAGGGGCGGTACGAGGGTAAGAAGGGGAGTCTTTTATTATGTCACAGTTAAGACTTCGCGTCCAACTCTACAAGAGAGCGGATTGGGGAGTGCGAGTGGTTGTCTCGAAAAGATGATCAAATAAAAGACTAAAGAATACAGGCAATAACTACACTGCTTAAATACTGTTCTATGAACCGTGTGAACTACAATATATTTATACTGTACAATAGCCCGTAGTCGTGTGTGGGGCTACACCTGTCATAAGTTAGGAAAACCTTTTGTCGAACGTCCCGTAGCAACATGTCCTATTATCCCCAGGCGTTTCATCTATACATATCCCTGACATCATTGTTCCGTTCCGATCCATTCCGGCGTCACGTGTCCTTTGGCGTTTATGTTTCAGCGCTTAGGTTCGGCGTTGTCACGTGGAGATTGGTATCAAAGCGTGACAGTTATAACCCAATATATGGCTTGCCGGCATTGTAATGTTGGCAATGATTGTGCACATTGCTAAATGGTCTATCCTAGATATAATTCAATGCAACACATCGTAATGTTGACCACAATAATTGTGGACATTGTGAGCCTTGCGCACTTTGTAATAGTTATATATCAATTTCCCGAATTCAGTGATGCCAGAGGCCGACGCGGTGCGATGCCGGACTAGAACAAAGAGAGGCAAATGCGGAACAATAGACCAAACACGTGTTCAGCGAAGGGCGGAGCAGGCCTGCGCAGCTCCGGCCCCACCACCATCCTTGCCGGCGAAACCGTGACGGTCGTCCACGACGGTAATCCTTCCCTCATTCCCTTTTCGTCTTACTTTCACTCGGCGTCGACTCGCAGTCTCAGCCCTGTTCGATTTCTGCACCACGGCCTCCCGCAAGTGCTTCATTGATGCCAGGTGCACCTCGAATCTCGATGCCCCTACACAAACCTTGTCTGACGTCGCGGATCAGCTACATTGAAACCAAGGTGCTCGCCTCGGGAGCTTCGACTTACGTCACCTCGCGCGGGATCACCGACACTCTGTACAGAGCCTATAGTACTGGGGCGCGTCGCGAGCTCGCGCGTGACCTCCATCCTCAACGCCGTCGCAAATGAGAGCGGATCCCGCACGTTGGTCCCATCCCCTTGATCCAATTACCCCCACCCACTGACACCGCGAATGAATCAGTCTCAGCTGCGTAGACAGTTTCGGCGTCTGCGACGGCAACGTCATCACGTACACCGTAATCTCGACGACCAATGTGAGCTGCTCATCATCCATAAAAGTGTGCAGTGTTGAATATAATCGCCTTTAGATCTACTTCTGCAGCATATTCTTCAACGAGGGGGCGAGCACCAGCCTGTGCTCCGGCACCTCTGTTGCTTCGCGCAACATCCAGGGCGGAACAACTCTGCACGAGGTACGGCATATACACGCCTCTTCCCGCCTGTCTTGTGCGGGTGCCCATCATGTCAACACACCAGCTGACCCACGCGGTGGGCAACACCGACGACATCGTCTACGGCTGTGCGTCGGACCAGGCGCTCTCCAACGCGAACTCGTCATCACTGCAAACAATTTCAATGCAAGTGCCCGCACATGGTCTGGATGGCTTGTCGATCTTGCTGCCGGCAGTGCTTCGCCACGCAAGTGTACGCCAACACCAGGTGCTGAACGTTCTGAGTCGGGTTTTTGGGAGGTACCAAGAATGTACACGGAGTAGATAGAATGCTCTACTTTAAAATGATGTCTGTTTCTCGTCTGTACCTTCGTCTTTAAGATCTCGTTCTACATGTAGATTTGAATATTTGAACACTATTCCGCGACTTGGTTGTGATTTCTCGCGACGACAGTTTCTTTCAGCGGTTGACTCTGTCAGGATTTTTTCAAGTACATAGAAGCCTAGCGCTCCTCTCAGGAGTATGGTGAAAACTGGATAGAAAACTGGATAGGTACACGCAGGACCGATCAAGTCGAACAAATATATGGGACTCTAAAAACCACTATAAGATAGCGGGAATATACAATAAGGCACATACCGTACCGTCGGAGGGCCGGGTCAGAGGCGCGACGGGTACGGGTGCCGAATTACGGTTCGGGTCAGTAGCCCTACTTCCAGTTCTCCGATCTCTTCCAGGCGATTGGCATACGCCTCTGGAGGTCCGACCCCCGTGCTGACGGATTTGGCCGAAAAATGGCCTCTATGTCCGTTCACAATGCTGACATTTGGGTTGCATTTGGGACCAAAATTTACCCCCTAGTCGGATCCAAACCGGTGACGGAAGGGCCGGGAAGGCGCCGGTCGGACCTGATGTCAGATCCATCCAGCCTGTCCAAGGGAAAAAAAATGAAAGATCCTACGAGTAAAAATGCTTCCTTCCACCGCTCTTTTGCTTCGATTTCCTCAGTGCGCGTCAGCAGAGTGTTTCGTTACAATCTCCAGAGCCTGAGTGGGTTTCCAGCAGCGAAGAATAATATTGGCCCAGGTTCAACACTGCCCTGAAGTGGGTGGAAAATCTGCATAGAATTAATTAATTTAGTCCACTCCACATGATACACCCAACAGCCAACAGTGACCCTTGAAGTTGAACGAGAAATACCAATCCACCATCACTGGCTACGCGACGCGACTCAGCTAAATTTGATGTGTTATAGGCGCTTGCCGTTCACGAGGAGGGTGCTAAGCAGCTTCGTTTTAGTGGAAATCACGCTGGTGCTGTCCGCTAAGGGTCTTGAAATAAGCCCTGAGAGTTGCGGCCTAAGAAATTTCTAATGACAAGCGGTCCCACGACCGAGGCATGGCCTTCTCACGCTTTTTGAAGCTTCGTCGGAGCAGGAGGAGAATGAGAATGCGGCGAGGAGGATTGATCGCTCATTGTCTCTGCACACGTTTACCACTGTCCCTACGTCTGTATAGATCATTATCCGAGTCATTCTAGGGATATCCTGCCTTTTTGAAACATAATGCGGACGGAAGCTGCCTCGTTGGAGGTCGGATCTCCCATGCGGACCCAAGGGCGTCCCTTGGATGACGGAATGGGCTAAAAAAAAGGGCTAACGGATCACAATGTGCACATACTTGCTTGGAGGAAAAAATCATGTACATAACCGGCCCAAATCCGCCAAATCTGATCGGAACAACAACCATGAATGCCAATTGCCTCCTCTTCCGGCGCCGCTATGCGTCTCTCGGGGTTTGCCGACTACGATTAAGAGGTACCCAGTTGGTACACCGGGTCGGAAAAGTAAATTAAGGGCCTTCTTATTAGCCGAGGTATGTAAGCACCAGATCGGGGAGTATTCCCACGGGAATGCCCGCAAAAGCTCACATTTTTGCCATAATCTAATACCTATCGGCCCGTGATGCGCACTGTTTGATGGCGCACGTTCGAGCGTTCCCGCTAGACTCGTAACACTCTGCCGACGGAACACAACAAATGTGGCGAGCACTGTTACCGGAAGCAGACTGGTACTCTCGGGCTTAGCAATTGAGCGGGGCGGGAGTTTGAAGAGGACACGAGATTACCATTATCTTATCTGTGCTTCCTTGACAGATAAAGCCAGATAACGGCGAGGGGACACTAGATTACTATTTTCTTATCGGCGCTTCTTTGACAGATGACGCCAGATAACGGCTGCCTGCTCGGGTGCCCGTCTCGGGCGGGACCATAGCCAAGCGCGGCGCGCACAAGCCTTCGACTAATTCAGTGTTACTCTGCCGCCGGCCGAATTAGGACCGCAAAAAGTAGAAATACAATTACTCGCATTGAACCGCAGTGAGCTTTTGCATCGCCGAAGCGGATGACGAAATTGATGCATCTACCAAGCCTGTCGGATGCCGGGAAATTTCCAGATTTGGAGTCGACTTCCGTTGTTTTGAAGCCGCCTGAAACTAATACTTGTTAGAGCTGATTTCCCAGCTGTAAAACAACGATCATTTCGGTTGAAATATACCACTTTCACGTTTTCGGGCCGCCCGAAACTTGTGTCGGCGACCTGGCCCAAACAAACACGGTCTGCATCTCAGGTAAATTGTCGGAGTGAAAGAAGGTAACTCTGGTCCTCTATCGTATAGCGTTGTGCAGAGGCCGAGAGAGCACAGAGCATGTTCCCAGTTCGATTACTCTAATCCAATCATTTTGAGCTTCCTGACGTTGTTCGGTAATCTGGTGTGGACTCGAGTGGCGCCGATCACGGCCATCAATTATCGAACATGGGATCATTTCAGTTGTCACCTGTACCCATGAACGAGGCCTCAGGGAAATTCTAAGGAGATAGATTCTTCAGATTTGAACTCAAGCATGCTTTGGGTTTGGCATTTTTGAAACTGTCCAGATCCAAGGCCAGTACAGCGGCCATCAAAGATTTCAAACTCCCGGCCCGCTCAGTCCGCCTACGGCAACAATGCTCGCCCCATTCACAAGACTGGTTACGAGTCTGCGTTCCCTTTCCACCCTCAACCGGGTGAAAAGAAAGTCGCGGGGGTCTTTTTCCCCCTTCTAACACTTTTTTTAGACCAAATTCCAAGTGAAATATACCCTATCTGTCTTCGTTACGAAGCTCAGGAACGTAAGAGGTCCCCCGCCGGAAGAAGCCGAGACTGCCCTTAATTTACTTTTCCGACCCTGCGTAATAGGAAATTTTAGTACTTACTGGGTACCTCTTGTCAGTAACACCCTAGACCCTCCTGTTCAACCCCTCCCCGTGGCACCATGGCCATTGTAAGGATTCCTCGCGCATCCTCCTCTACATTCAGTCTCTAGTACGCAATTGACACAGAAGTGCACGCCCCAGTTTGGTGACCAAATGGCAAAGCTCACAGATCACATTGGGGGTGCTAACGGTAGGCTCGGCTCTGACCGTCGCCGTGCTCGGTCTGTATGCATACGTAGCATGGCATCCCACATCAAGAAGATATCTCGACCGGGTCAGCTTTCGACTGCTGGTATACGCTCTTTTGGCACAGTAAGATCTGTTCTACTACCCCACTACGCCACTCATGACCCCCAGTCTCGTTGTCGGGATAACTTTTCCCCTTTGCCAGCTCAATGTGTACCCTGGTTGGAGATGCAATCTTGTGTCGTTCATATTCAACGTGCGTTCAGCTGCTTATCTGCGACGCTAGCCTGACGCACAACAGCTGAGCCTCATGCTCTCCGCTGGCATGTTCTTCTGCATGGCACTCAATCTTCCGTACGCCCCTCAGTTCCGCTTGTCCCTCTCCGCACTGAAGTGCTTCCAGCCTCGTACTAGTGTACGGAGTCAACGGGCAGCGCATGGAAAAATACTACATTCTCGGTACGTCGGTGGTCTGCACTGCATGCACCATGTCTGCATACGCATCTGGCAGTCTCGGGTGAGCCGACGATCTCGGGTCCGGGGTAGTAGTCAACTAATCTCGGGCTCAGGTGGAACACGTTCAGCCAGGCGTGTTGGTACCGCGGCGATGATCCAGCTGCCATGCTCCGCTGGGTCATCGGAACACAGACGTTCTGGCTCCTCCTCGTTTCAGCGGGGGAAGTCATCGCGTTTCTGACCATCATTGGATACATGATCGCCTACCAGGTACGTCCGTTTGCCCACGCCATATTTGTCTTCTCAGATACATTCCACAGCTCGTTACGCGCTGCTTTACGCCACAAACACAGCAGAGCTTCGCGTCCGAAAATTCGCACTCGCCGGGATTGACGATTGTCATGTTCCGCAACATAATCCTGCGAATCGGTACGTGCGCCCACAGGTCATGAACGACGAGAATTAAGACATGCCCAGGCCTGTATCCCCTCGTGTCATGTCTGCTCAACATATCCACAGCCTTGCTGAACGTGTATCTAGTAAAGTACCCAGAATTGACGGGCCTCGTGCGTTGACCTTTCGTCCAAAAATTAAAACACGCACCAATTCGCCTACAGACAGGGCGACTAGCTGCCGTAGGTATGTCCCCCTCCGCAACTCTCCAACTCCCTATTCTGACTTACCTCGTCCCAGACGTCGCGCTATTTTCCGCACGCCCGCTGATCTACGGGATTCTGGCTGCGACTGATCCGGTGCGCTCCCCTGTTTGCTCTGACTCCAACCCCCCCCCCCTCCTGAATCCCCGCCAAAAGTCGTTTCTCCGTGGCCTGCGCGAGCTGCGCCACCCGGCGTCGAGCTGTCCAAGACACTCTTGCGTGACCGCCCACTTCCCGGGCTCCTACCTGTCGACCGTCCTGACGACGTCCCCCGGAACGCATACGCTAGGCCAAGGAGACGTCGAGGAGTTCTCCTATGGCGAGTATCGAATCGAGGCGACGACAGCCAACATTGGTCGAAAGGCGACGGATGTTGTATGCCATTTTTAAGGTCTTCGTGCAGGGTCTTTCGGACTTGGCTGGATAGATATGTATCATTTGCGTTGTCCCTCTTCGTGGTTGATGCCAGCAGCAACGCTGATGTGTGGGCTCTGCGGGAACATGTACATCCTGGTACCGCGAAAACCATTTTATTTTCACGGTGCGTGCAGCGTAGGCATTCACTCAGTGTCACTTTCATACACCTAATTCATTATAATTATCATTACGTTCGCTATCCCTCGACTGGGTCTCATTTCTCGTCTATAGTGGGTGCAATGTGTATTCTCGTGCCAGGACCGCGGCATAGATATCACCCACAAAATTGGTGCCAAGACCCCCCCCAGATTTTCCCCCAGGATTATTGGAGCCCGTTTCCCGTGCGAGAAGTCCCCGAACATTTCCCGCCATCAGATGTGCGAAGGCGCGGGAATTGATGATTGCCATACATGGGCCCACATTCTTCCTGCTCTGAGTCTGAGTTAGGTTTGGAACAGGCCCCGTTCTGACGAAGCCGGGCTTTGGTGCTATGTCCTGGCAAATATTTGAAAAGAACCTTCTCAAATATTCGAGCCAGAGGGAGCACTAGTGTATACCCCTGAGGGATGATTTATTAGTGGTCCTTTTGTGGAGTGATTGTTCTGTGTTGCACTCTGAAAACTACCTTTTTTGTACGTCGCTCAAGTTCAAATTCTGCGAAGGTCATCCTTTTTGCATCTCACGCTTTACTCCAGCGCTGGACCATCCAAAGGAATTTAAAGCATCTTACTAGTACTCAGAGTTAACATGCGGATACTATTAAGCCCCAACCAGCGTGCCTGCGCGAGTACATGCAAAATCCTCCGACCACATCCTCCCCGAGCACCTCGCCTCGCGAACGCACTCCGACTCGCGCCGCGGCAGTGCACGCACCTGGCATCCCCTCGCGCTCCAGAGGTAGATGCAGATCGAGCGCAAATCGTGCGCACCTCGTCCCACGAGCGCTATCGCGCCCGGTGCACTCATACGACTCGTGACGTGCTCCGAGCGTGCCATCACCTCGCCGTCGAGACGGTTATGCTCGGCTATCGTTCGCGAGGCCTTGGAAATCCGACCTGCAGCATTGGGGTGGCCAAGGGGTTTACAAACCTGGGTCGACGAGCAGAAAGGGGTCTTAGCAGCATACCCAACGCGAAACGCAGATTTGCGGCCGCAGACAGTATGCTGCTTCGAGTCCTGCGCTCAGATCATGAACGTGCAGTGCATGCAAGTCCGCGCAGTGCAGGTGTAATCGATGTCCGGCGCGCTGCCAGTCCAGCATCTTGCGCCGTTGCGCGCCGCAGCGCCGGTCATATCTTGGCCGCACCGGCTACTGGAGGCATCTCAGATGTATTCAGCTCATTTATATCTCTCGGAGATGTCTAGACTTCACCCTTGAGGCTCCAGAAAACGGTCCTGAACGGAACAAGCCCTCGAGTGGAAATGTTGTTTCTTGCCGCGGTACGTAGCCTCAGGAGGGTAGCTGGTGTGTATATTTGATGCATTGTTGCGACGTGAATTGGCAGAAAGAGAGAGGTGGACTTGGGATGGAGGACGTCGAAGAGTGCAGCGCAAGTGTGATGTGGCCTGATGTGGCCGCACCAGAGGCCGACGCGGTGCGATGCCGGACTAGAACAAAGAGAGGCAAATGCGGAACAATAGACCAAACACGCGTTCAGCGAAGGGCGGAGCAAGCCTGCGCAGCTCCGGCCCCACGACCATCTTCGCCGGCGAAACCGTGACGGTCGTCCACGACGGTAATCCTTCCCTCATTCCCTTTTCGTCTTACTTTCACTCGGCGTCGACTCGCAGTCTAAGCCCTGTTCGATTTCTGCACCACGGCCTCCCACAAGAGCTTCATTGATGCCAGGTGCACCTCGAATCTCGATGCCCCTACACAAACCTTGTCTGACGTCGCGGATCAGCTACATTGAAACCAAGGCGCTCGCCTCGGGAGCTTCGACTTACGTCACCTCGCGCGGGACCACCGACACTCTGTACAGAGCCTACTGGGGCGTGTCGCGAGCTCGCGCGTGACCTCCATCCTCAACGCCGTCGCAAATGAGAGCGGATCCCGCACGTCGGTCCCATCCCCTTGATCCAATTACCCCCACCCACTGACACCGCGAATGAATCAGTCTCAGCTGCGTAGACAGTTTCGGCGTCTGCGACGGCAACGTCATCGCGTACACCGTAATCTCGACGAACAATGTGAGCTGCTCATCATCCATAAAAGTGTGCAGCGTTGAATATAATCGTTTTTAGATCTACTGCTGCAGCATATTCTTCAACGAGGGGGCGAGCACCAGTCTGTGCTCCGGCACCTCTGTTGCTTCGTGCAACATCCGGGGCGGAACAACTCTGCACGAGGTACGGCACATACACGCCTCTGGCAGTGGCCGCCTGTCTTATGCGGGTGCGCATCATGTTAACACACCAGCTGACCCACGCGGTGGGCAACACCGACGACATCGTCTACGGCTGTGCGTCGGACCAGGCGCTCTCCGACGCGAACTCGTCATCACCGCAAACAATTTCAACGTAAGTGCCCGCACATGGTCTGGATGGCTTGTCGATCTGGCTGCCGGCAGTGCTTCACCACGCAAGTGTACGCCAACACTAGGTGCTGAACGTTGAAATTCTGAGTCGGGTTTTTGGGAGGTACCAAGAATATATACGGAATGGATAGAATGCTCTATGATAAAATGATGTTTGTTTCTCGTCTGTACCTTCGTCTTTGAGATCTCGTTCTACATGTAGATTTGAATATTTGAACACTGGTGCGCGCCTCGGTTGTGGTTTCTCGCGACGACAGTTTCTTTCAGCGGTTGATTCTGTCAGTATTTTTTAATGTAAATAGAAACCTAGCGCTCCTCTCCGAGTCTCAGGTCACGAGTATGGGTGACAACTGGGTAGGTACACCCAGGAACGATCAAATTGAACAAAAATATGAGAGAACCACAATTCGGGCACGATCAATTTATTCTTTCACCAAAACCTAAATCCTCCAGTGGAGGAGGATATGGCTAGCTTCTCCGGGAGTGCACCCTCGTACGCGTCCACTTCGGCGCGTTCGGCGGTGAATAGATCAACATCACGCGGCACCCGCAACTAGAAGAACGAGTCAGCTAAAATAAGTGTCGAAAACATCACGGACCTTTGTCCCCCGGCCAAGTTTCCAGCCCAGGAAAATCGCGGGAAGGACGGCGACCAGCGCATAGGAGAACACAAACGTGGGGGTATTCCAACGCCCCGGGAGAAACACGGTGTATCCCGAAATGAACATCATTGTGAAGCTCGCGACAAATGCGTAATACCTATTTAGGAGGGACGTCAATGCACCCTCAGGCAGGACCGAATCAATAGCATACGCACCCACAGAAGGGCTGCCACAGACTACGCCGCGGGAGAGATTCTCGAGGGATCCCCTGTGCTTCAAGTGCCTGTAATACAGTTGGTACCAGGGGGGATTGGGACATGTGCGGTGAGACGTACGGCATGGAACCGGAGATATGTGAACGCAATCATGGCGTAATTTGCCATCCCAGAGACTGTCACGAAGCGCGTTATCCTTGCAGAACCACATCCAAATTCAATACCAAAAAACCGATTTTGAGGAGACGCACCATTGCAGAACCACCGCCGAGGTATGGTCCAACTGCAAAAAGGCGAGCAGGGACAACAGCATCGTCACGCAGACGCAGTAGATCGGCACTCCCCGCGCATTGCACGTCGCCAGAAATGCCGGGACGCGCCCTTCCAGCGCCAGCCCGAAAAGCGTGCGGCTCGCAACGTAGACATAGCTGTTCCCCGCGGAGAAAATCGACAGCATGACGAGCGCGTTCACGGCATGTGCAAGGCCTCCCAGGCGCAGGTGCTCCATCGCAATGACGTACGGCGACGTCCCCGCGCCGGGGCGCACCACCGCCGTCGCGAGCAGACTGGGATCCGTGTGCGGGACAAGAACGCCGACGGAGAGAGCGCCGAGGACGAAGAATACGATGAGGCGTGTTGCGATGGTGTTGAAGCTCCGGGGGAGGGTACGCCGCGGGTATACTGCTTCGCCTGCGGTGATTGCGACGAGCTCAGGGCCTATGAAATTAATTCAGGGTCTAATTGGATTTTTCCTGTCAGGGGAACGGACCGCTAACTGTGAACGATGCCTGGACCAGGCAGCTCAGGAATCCTAGGAAGCGGCCTAGTGATCCATCGTATATGTATTCGACAAACGGCGCTCCCTGAGAGTCGTCAGGATCATTAAGTGTGAAATTGGGACGAGTTGGACTGACAGGAACTTTAGAACCTGGCGGGATTGTTCATGAATTATAACCGTATTTAATCGTGGAACATTCCTTACCATTCCAGTTGCGAAATCCAAAAGCATCGTGCTATATTCGGGGGCGGGTCAATTTGACTCGAGGTCTCGAATTGGGTAACAATCACCGCCGGATTGCCGCCCACCATCACCACTAAGGTGAATAGGAGCAGTCCTAAGATAAGGATAACCTTCCCAATCGCCAACCAGAATTCGGATTCTGAAACATCAAAGACGTGTAAGACATCGCACTCTCTTCGGGAGATCTACGGACCTCCGTAAGATCGGACCGCAAACAAGTTGAGGGCGCTGGTCGCGAGATCAGCGGCGATGAACAATTCTTCACGCCGCAGGTACTTACGCGTAGCACACGATCATGAACACGATCACAGCCACGACCGGAATTTTGTCGGTCCAGAAGTTGAGCATCAGGTTGAACGCGGTGAGTTCATATGGGACGCAGAGGCCCACACCGAAGAAGAGGTTGAGACCGCTGCAAACACCGAGCGCCTCGTCTGCGAACCGGTCTGCGAAGCGTACCTGTCCCACATTTAATTCTCATATGATCCATAAATTGGGCGAACTGACATAGGGAGAAGATATCGGGATCCAAGTGACCATTTCCGCTGTAGAGTGGGGTTAATGGCGAATTTGATTTTCGCTGTAGACGCAAACATACAAAGGCAGTTGTTAATGGCGAGCACGACGGTAGACCAGAGTATGAAAGCAATGAGAAGGCTTCCTGGACCACCAATAGGTAGGGCAGTGCCAATTTGCACGAATAGAACGGTGCCGATGGTCCCTGGGCGAAAACGACCCTCAGATTCGGAATTGGAATCACAGGACGACGAATTACCCCCGATAGAAATCAGCTGGATGTGCCTTGCCTGGAAAAATTTTACGAAGGGTATCCACACGATGCAGTGTTGTACACACCTTGAGTGTTCTATGAGTTTGATCTTGCTGGTGGCCATTTGGATCTTTGCTGGCCGGGAAGCCTTGGTGCTCAGGCACTGGCGAGGTTTTCTCCACCGGCGGAGAACCCTTGTTCCTTTTGAAAGATACGGGAGGGATCATGAAGGTAGCTAGATAGCGGGATTTAAATGTGCCTTAGTGGTGGCTTTAAAGCTTACACGCGATTTACCTTCGTCCGCTGGACCCATCCGGAGTAGATAGTGCATTACTCTTACTCGGTTGGATGGAGAAGCAGCCGATGGACAAGGAAGCGACAAGAAGCGACGGGGCGATCAAATCAGCAGGTTCGGCTCCCATTTGGGGAAGGCGCTAAAGGACCTCTGATACCCGTTCGAGAGTCGATGGGTACCGCACAGTTCGCGTGTATGATGTTGCACCATTGAGCTTTAGGGCCACTGGGTGAGCATGTCAGAATGGAGGAACCGTTCGATTGGTCTAATTAGATTTCCCCGAAAGAGAATTTACGCCACTCCCCGGCGGGTGTCTCGGACGCGGCGTCGGCGAGTATTTCTTTTGAATTCAAGTACCTTCGTTCATCCTAGAATCTGTGTCCATATGTGTCGCAAATAAACCTGTACCTTCCCAAAAATTGTCACCCACCTCATTTCACCTGGGTCTATGTGGGATGCCATGTTTGCGCTGTGCCCGGAAATATCCGAGTGCTGAATGAATGTTGAATTCACTTGAAATTCACAGTTAGGGGTGCTTTGTTTTACAGCGGCGTATTCAAAAATTTATATGATACTGTGTATACATGTGAGCGGAATATTATAGCCCTCACTCGTTCAAAGGCTATTGATTCGCTCTGGCCGGAGCGGACCTTCAAATCCGAACCTCTCGGCTGCATCGGCAAGAGGAGGCCCCGTCAGTTCGACTTTCCATCCTGGATGGAATTCAAGCAGAAAAGAATGCTGAGAGGTATTATTAGACTCAATGATGCTGATGGACTCACGGGTGGATGTTGGGGACTGTTCATTTTGTTTTCTTGTTTATATTCCTCAAATTAACGTTGACGGAGAGGGTACTGGTGGTACTGGCCGCCTTCCTTTGATTAAATTGGGATAGTCATTGTGGATTCCAGCATTTAATGCGAGGAAAGCCTGCTCATTTACTAGGCAAACATATCCTCGGGGCGAGAGTGGTACTTCTTCGTGTTGTCGGCTCACACTGTCATCAACAGCAGGATCTCAACGGCAAGGACAGCCGGCGATATTGGCCGGAGATCACCAGAAATCAGCCCGGAGGTCCGATTTTGATCGGATCTAATTAGACCAATCGAACTATGACTCGGTCAGAATGGGAGGGTCTTCATTCTACATGCCATGCTATTGATCTTAATACACACGACGCCGACTCTTTTGAACATATGGGGAGATCGGCGAGAAATGGCGAAGAAGATCAACATCCGCGGAAGAAGAAGTTAAAGCAGGGGCTGATGACGGGTTGGTGCCATGATGCTTGCATTCGGAGAGTTACACAGGAGAGATTGACACGGCATTGGACTTTTACTTACTCCCTGCGATCCGCCGTGGTCGGCTTCGGCCGAACCTCAGTCTTGTATTAGGCGGAGGCGTGATATTCAACTGTAAACACTGTAAACGACATTACTGATTGACAACGCACTTCAACAAACTGTCTTTTCATTTTGATGCAGTTGTTGAAAACCCCAGGATAATGATGCTCTGGAACCCAACAAGCGGCGGAGCATTATAATTATGAGCTCGAGGCACTAGAGAGAGTCGTGACACACGCGGTTTAAATATCACGGGGAAATGGCTCAAACCAGCAGAGATGAGAGTAATATAGACCGGTGATAATAGCCATTCGCAATCTCCGCGCATCCACCTCAGAACTTCCATCCGAGTACTTAAGAGTAATGCACCCTCTCCTCATACTCCGTCTGGTGGAAGTAGTGAATGGCGGTCGGCTTCTGAGGTGGATGCGCGGAGATTGTGAATGGCTATTATTACCTCCATTACTTCTTGGGGAGTTCTAGAACTTCCATCCGAGTAAGAGTAATGCACCCTCTCCTCGACCCACACCCGGTCGAAGTTAATACCCGTCCGTATCGCCCTTCTATGACCTAAGCACAGAAGAACAGCGCATTGCGAGCGCTGTCACTTGCCCAGGCACAGCATTACGACGATTGAGTTGAGTTGATATCCAGCGTGGTTTTATTTGGGTGGTTGTCGGGTTTCGCACAGTTACGGGATTGTACAGGTCCTTATCGGACAAAAGCATTTTCGTGCTTGTGCTCGCCTGAATTTGGCCGAGATCTTGCAAGATCCTGCGAGATCTTGCAAGAACTGGCATTTTTCATTCGCCAATTTCTTCAAGCCCTTGAGATATCTCTCGAGATCTCGCCTGACTGTAGTCCTTGGGAGATCCTGTCAATGGAGATCTTGAAAGATCTTCCAAGAAGTTCTCTTGTTTTTGAACTCTACATTTTTGCACGAGATCTTCAGATATATTCCAAGATGCTGTGGACAACAAAAAGTGGACATATCTGAACGCCGGCCTGTGACTTCGGAGTCCCCGTGCACCAAGAGCATCGGTGATGGGGCCAGTTTTGCCAGTACGGGTCACCGCCAACTGCGCTTGGTTGCGATCGGCCAGTCCTCGGATCTCTGATGCCGAGACAATAATTTGATGCCCCTGATGCGCTTCCAGGCGGTCACAAATGTTCTATCGATTACCTACATGTGCAAAAAAATATTGATGTTACCGCTACAACCTCAAACCTCGCTGAATGGTCCTCGGCATTCGTAGATAACATCTTTACCATGTCTAGATGTCAAGTCCTGAAGGACTTGATGTTTGAACAAAAATTGAGGCCAGAGATAAGTCGCCGAGACGCCACATCAAAAATACCTACATGTGCAAAAAAACTGCTGATCTTCTTTTGGGCTCAATTCTTCACTATATCTTCCAAACTCTTCCCCATGTCGTTCCTCGGCAATAGACACATTTTTCCACACTTTATTTCGAGGTAATCGGAGGAGAATTTGAGGTAGAAAAAAATATTTTCTTTTTTTTGCAGATGTAGGTATTTTTGCATATGTGGGTAATCGATAGTAGCATCATTCAAAAGAAATCTTCAAAGATGACCCAAATTAACGATGAACAACAGAATTTCAGCCCCTGCTGCCCTTTTTTTAGAACGAGAACTTGATCGAGATCTTCAAAGATCTCGACCGGATAACACTGCCATCTCGCGTCAAATGATGTGAATCTTGCAAGATGTTGCAAGATCTTTGAAGATCTTCGGATATCTCTGAACTACGGGGGTAATGCGTCAATTCTTTCAATTTCTTGAGCAATCTTTTAAGATCTCGGAGAAACGGGGAGGTGTATGGTAAAAATGAGACTTTTGTCCTATAAGGACTCTCAAAGGAGTGAGGTCTATAATCCTTTTCTTTTGTGAGGCGGAGATCTAGTCTCTCTAGACGCTATAACGATACTCACGCTCGTTCCTCGCTAGTTATATCGTGATCCATTGCAAGAGTCTGGGGCGGGATGCCGCACGAGGGGTAGACGCTGAGCCAGTCAGGCATTTACGGCTGGATTGTAGAAATCCACTAGAAGACGACGCCCAGGTGGAGAAAACCAAACAGATCGTGATCCCGCACGTGATGTGGCGCGCCTGCCTACGACACCAATCACGGACAAAGAAACGCTGAGAAAATACGCAGAGAAGGATACGATTGACGAGGATCTTGAAAAAATAGCGAACCTCTCGGCTCTGAGCACACCGGTCATTCTTTTCAGCCTCAGACTAGTTTGATGAGGCCGCACTGCCGAAATCTCGGCCGACACATTTTAGAGCCATTGTTACGCTAAGATTAAACACGGTTTGAATCATGGTAAGGTTCAGACATACAATCATCCTGTGAGCTGTGAGCCGGCTTGCCAACATACGAGCTTCAATGGACTTCAACCCTAGTTACAGAATTCCGTATGCGATACACCAGTCGCTCAAAGCCCTCAAAAAGTATGCGTGCACTCATTTCACTAGAAGTCCTACGAAATCACTCACTCTTCCTCACTCCAAGTCTCCCACCGCTTTGACCGGACAGTTGCGTTGATTGTGCCTTTTTGATTTGTAAATGATGTGCCGGGTGGCGGTGCAGCGCCCGTCATGACAAGACCAGACACCGGTCATCGCGTCCGGGAGGTGTCGCTGACAAGCGTCAGTGGCTTTCCCTTTCCCCCCCAATGTCCCTCACTGGTCTTTGTGTCCTGGTCTTGTGCTTCAGCGGCTTGACCAGGGCCCACTTCGCGGCCTGGCACAAAGGTCCGCAGCGCTCTAGTTCTTTCCGCCGACCTCGAGTTTACCAAAAATCTTAGGGATGTATTGCCTGAATGGAACGACTCCGGGATACGACGACGATAACACGAATGACATTGTCCAACCCTTGTGGAATGTGCGTGCCTCTGCTCGGCTTGGAGGCTCTGAGGCTGGAATTAAATTGAATTATCGTGCGCCAGCTGACGAAAGCTGACTGGTGGTTCCACCACTACAACGGAGTACGCAATTTCCAGTCTTAGCTTCTGGCCTCTCCCTCATCAATAATTCTTCTAGTGCGACGAATTCCCCCCGGATGATGGAGATTTCTTAGAGCTGTGAGCCGCCTGAACTCAGCTCGATTGATAAGAATCTGACACGCAGGTTTGTAGCCCTGCCAATGGGAATTTCACGGTCGAGCTCGCCGTGAACCGAGCATTCACGACGCTGTCTTTCGGCGGCGCGCGAACGGCTGCATTCGGCGACGGTCAAAACTACACTAATGGGCTTGGGGGCGTGGATTGTATAACCGAACTGAACAGTGAGTGCAGTGCAATCTATACTCCTCGGACAGTGCTGACATGCATCAAGTACACACGCAGAACGAGAGCATGGCAGCCGGGACTGCGTTTGCCATATCATACCAGGTGTCTTTCCTTGCCCCTTCAAGCCTTAATGGCCCTTAATTATCCCCAGTCAGAGCTTTCCGCAGTGACCGCGGAGAATTTAGTTGTCTTCACGACACTCTATCAGTCCGTGCTTAATTTGGGGTCGTAATAAAATTAGCTAATTATCCGCGTCTTCAATTCGCAGTACACCGTGGAAACGCCTAGCGACATACGCGGTCCCGAACCTTCCCGCCTGTCCGGAGGGAGGATGCATCTGTGCGGTAGGACCTTTCATTTTGCCCTCAAACCAATGTATTTATAATTTGTAGTGGGGCTGGGTCGCCAACGGCTGCGGCGAACCCAACATGTACATGCAAGGTACACCCGAGTTCAAACCGATTTCTCAACCGCTGACATCGTCACACAGGCTTCCGCTGTAAAGTAGTCGGGAACACGGGCACCGCCGCCCTCGCGCCAGCAATCCCGCCCACCTGGTGCGAAGATGCACCGACAAATTGCACGTCCGGTGCACGCCAGATGATTTACTGGAACCAGCTCGACGGCAGCAACATCTTCGTGAGCGGGAGCGATTCACACGGCTCCCCCAGGTCCCCCGCGTACAATTCTGTGCTGGGCTTTCCCGAAGGTGAGTTGCAACGCCGCATTGGTATTTTATTTACTGTATTTATTAATGCTTGGCTAGGCGCACAAACGGACATCTTCCAGTCGAACGGGACAGCCAGTCCTACTTCTATCGCCCCTACCAGTCCCAGCGCAAGCGCGGACGTCCCGAATGGAGACCCCAGGGCAGCCTGGCCATGCCAATGGTTTGCATCGTATGCGCCCTGGTGCCTGGTTTATTTTGTGGGTGGGCTCATTTACTAGCCCACCATCGCATATTACCACTATCCTCCCGAACCTTGCCGACATTCCAGTGCATCGTCTCACCATTAGACTCGGAAGTGGCCGCCTAGATAACTGATTTCATTGTAATTCTCTCATACGTAGATGGCCCATTAAGCCTGATATATAGACACCACGCGACGCGGTCGACCGCGATCGCTGAGGGTAATCAACACTGCCACTGATGCGCTCAGCGGCGCATCAGTGGCAGTGCTGGAGCTTTTCGCTCACCCATCACTTGAACTCAGTTTCTGAAAATCTACCCAAACAGATCTATGGTGCGCTCCTGTAATGTATGCATTTAAATGTCCCAAAGTCCATTGCGTGAATTCCCTCTTTCGCCGCGGCGTCCATCTGACTCTGTCTGGTGTCGAATGACTTTCTAAAGGTGAGATCAGTACGATCATGTTTTATTGCCTCGCGATGCTCCGATCGGAGTTATGCCGGCTTTCTGATCCTGTGATGAACGCAAGCTCAGCTCCACCCCAATGAAAGCAAGAAATGGCCAGAGCTCACGAAATCCTGATCAACAACGCTCGTAGTGATCCGGAAGGCGATCGCCTCCCCTTGCGTGGTATTCCCCGTCTGAAAATCGGTGTCAGTCCAGCGTGAGCCCGAATAAAAAGCGGCGGTGCGCACGGGCGCTCCCGTGAGCTGGATATCTTGTATCGACCCGGACGAGGAGGCGGCGCGGATGTAGTCCCGCGTGTTGAGCGTCACGAGCAGGGTGTTCGTGTAGACTGTCCGCTGATCAGAGACGGAATCCATGAGGATTTGTCGAAGGCAGCGCTTACATCGACCCACTGAGGTGCGATTTGTCAGGGAACGAAAGTTGCGAGGAGGGATAAGGACTCACAGAGAAGGAACCAAAATATGTAAATGAAGGTGTCGGGCCAGACCTTGATCTGGGCGGGCCATGAGCGTAAGGTTGGGAGGGGGGAAACAGCTAACAAACGGAAATGCACGCAGCAAGTGCGCAGAAAGTCGTCGGTAGGCCTACGCCACCCATAATGAGGCGGACCGGACACCGGCGCAGTCTGACATACCGGTATTAAAGGTGAACGCAATCTGTTGTTAGGTCAGGATAGTTTAGAGCGAAAGCAATCAATGGCGAAAATATCAAAGCGCACCAAGCGATTGAGCATGTTGTCTGTTCTCACGAGGCCGGTCTTTGAGATGTAGAGGTAGTACATCAATACCAAGGAGATGACTGCGTCGGTCACGGCAGCCGCGATATTGCAACTCATAGAAAGAGTCTTGAGGCAAATTAATCGGTTAAAATCAAGGAAGATATATGAGGTCGACGGACGTTCAGTTCGGCAAGTTCCGCATAGGTGGACGTTTGTAGGCTTGGGAGTATGTGAGCTAAGAATCGGGGAGGAGAATCCAAATGAACTACGCACGCCTTTGCGGAGTATACTGATGCGATAAATTGGATGAGGATCATTCGTAATGAGCGGGCACTCACCAAGTAGAATGACTGGTGTCAAGGGCCTAATCAGAATTTATGGAGAGGAGGCAGGACTGTGCGTACTGAAACTCCCCAAACTCATGATGGCCTACACACGTAATGAGGGTGCGAATGAAAGGGTCTGGAAAGACTTACGAGGACTCCGCTAGCAATCCAACTTCTGTTGCTCACTGTGCTCAGGCACTAGTTGAACGGGAGAAGGCCTGTGATGAAAGTGCTCGTACGACGATAAACCCGATAGCAATAAAACCTGGGAGCCATGTTAATCTGATGCGGACGCGAAAGTTCCGGCGAGCTTACAGCTGAACCGCCAGAGCGATGAAATCACTGAAGAATATTTCAATGATCAGGGTGCTGTTTTTTAACCGGTCAGTGAGGCGGTAGAGTCAAGGGGCGAGGAACATGACCTGAAAACATGGGTCAGGGCGGCCGGATTCCCGATATTGGTGACCAAATAGGAGTAGGCTGAAAATCTCCTCCGGTTATCCACGCGAAGAGAAGGAAGATTTTCACAAACCACAAGCTGTAGAATGCAATTCAGCGAGTGCCGCGGAGACCAGAACTCGCGCACCTGTGAGGACTGCCATTTGGCTACTATCGCATACAATGACGAAAGTGACCTGGATGCGTGAGAAGCAGGAAGTCAGTGCGACAGAATATTGGATTACCAGGGATTTAGTCCACCATGAGTCTCGCTTTGAATAGGTCCGGAAGTAAAACCAAGCCTGTAAACAGCCGGCTCCATAAAGTCTGCGCCAATGCCCAGAAGTTGTCAATGTCGACACAAAATCAAAGAAAATTGCGCTCACGCTGCGGATATTACGACCGCATCGAACAGCAGACCGATCCTGGATGGACTTGGTCATGGTTAGCTCAATTTCTGAACTTGAAGACTAACGTGTTGTCAACGGTGGCCATAGACGGGGGTCGGAAAGGCGTCTCGCCGGGTTAGTGACCCTCAATTTATCGGACTCGGTACGCTGGTCGCCCACAGAAGACGATTGGCGACAACGTTGCCGCAGCTTCTTCATATCCGAGACGAGATTCACTGTCAAAACTCACCGGATGACGCGGTAAGCCCGGGCGATAATGTGAAGCGGACTCCTCAGTCAGGGTCGAAATGCGGGTTTCCATCAAGAATAAATGGAGAACAGTGTCCAGCTATATTCATGTAAAGGTTGGAGATCTTCCAAATACTCGAATTCGGTGGGTTTATAGAGCCTCCTTGCGATTCAAGCATCAAATTATCGGCCGCCAGCAAGCCGTCAGTGCCCCGCAACCTCTGCGATTGGGTCCGGATCCGAAGTGGCCGTGTAGGGTGTATAAGCTCATTTGGTGGTTGGAGCGGAGGAATGCCGTAAAATATACGGGCTTAACCAGCCGAAAGTCCTCGGGTCGGACGTGGTGTCGGTTAGACTCGGAGGAAGGATGAGCCGAGGTCCGCCGATGAAGTGATGACAGCATCAAATAGCGGCGAACTCATGGACCAATCGCCTCTTTCCTATTTTCAACCCGTGTTCACCTATCACAGCAATGCCGGTATGCTGCCGTCTGCTGTGGGCGCGCGGCTCTACACTTTTGCGGACGGACTCCGTGCCGTTTTCTCTCCATTTGCCCCATGTTCACTCCCACCGCCACTGACGGAATTTTGGCAGCGGCGACCTTGTCCCTGTGCTATCATCTTTACACTCGAAACGCGACTTTACCTCTTCCGCCCGGGCCTAGGGGATGGCCACTTGTCGGCAATATCCTCGATATGCCCAAGAGCCATGCATGGAAGACGTTTGCGCGGTGGGGAGATATCTACGGTACGGCTGGTCATGCACGCACAGGTTGCTGAATGAATGACCGTTATCAGGGGGGATCATGTCCATTACTCTCCTGGGCCAGCCGTTCATCATAGTCAATGACCCGGACATCGCGACGGAGATCCTAGACAAGCGAGGGAACATGTATGCCGACCGTCCGACGCTCGAAATGGCCAACATGAGTGGATGGGACCGCGCCTTGAGCAGTGCCAGATATGGGCCCCAGTAAGCAATCGCAGCGTTGGCGTTCAGTTCAGGCTGACCTGGCATAGATTCAAGGAATACCGAAAGCTGATCGGCAAAGTTATCGGCACCCGTGGAAGCATGGTGAAATTCTATCCCGTGGAGGACTACCAGGCGAACATGTTCCTGAAGCGCGTGTTGGAGAACCCAGCGGCATTTGACGAGGTGAGCATTCCCGCTCACCTCGTTTTAAGATTGTTTGCTGATCTGCATACCCGTATAGGCAACTAGGAAGTGAGTCCGTTGGCCTGCAACAGATTCAAATTTGTTAACGGCGGATTCAGGACGGCGGGAGCCATGGTCTTGCATTTGACTTACGGGTATAAGATTAAGGAACAGGGGAGTGACCCTTTGGTTGATCTTGCTGACAAGGTCAGTCGTTTCTCCGACCAGCTAAATAACCATATACTCACGACTGCCAGGCCCTCGCCGAATTCTCTGAGATCACGCGTCCCGGCGCATTTCTTGTGGATGTCATGCCAATTTGTGGGTCCCACGTTTATGTCGGTCTCTTGTCTCTTGTTGACGGAGTTATTCTAGTGAAATATGTTCCCTCCTGGTACGCTCTCCCGCGTTTCACGTTTCACGTCCCATTCCACATCTCACCGCATGTTTTACAGGTTCCCCGGCGCCGGCTTCAAACGCCTCGCGAAGCTGTACACCAAGTCGTGCGACGACTTGGCGGATGTTCCCTTTGCATACGTGAAGGAACAAATGGTATTTAGGCACTGGCAATATGTATGTCCACGTCCGACTGACATTCCACAGGCCAATGGACAAGAGACGGAATCGTACACGTCCAATCTGCTACAAGACAAGGAGATTCCGGACGATCGGATATTCGAAATCAAGTGGTCCGCTGCCTCTTTCTATGGCGGTAAATGAAATTATCGCATCCCTCTACCTCTGCTCACACGGCTTGATACAGCGGGAGCAGACACCGTGCGTCCAGTACCCCACTAACACCTAATGTTCACCATTCGCGCCAGACTGTCTCCATCATCACCGCGTATTTTCTCGCCGCAGCGAAGTATCCCGACATCCAGGCCAAGGCGCAGGCGGAAATCGACGCTGTCGTGGGCCGGAATCGCCTCCCAACCTTTGAGGATAGGGAGTCGCTCCCATATATCGAGGCGATCTGCAAAGAGCTCTTCCGCTGGATGCCCATTGTCCCGCTAGGTACGCCGCCGAGCGCTCTCTGCTGCTGTAAACTCACACCATTACCTTCCAGCCGTACCCCACCGCGCCATGGCAGACGACGTATATGAGGGCTACTTCATCCCCAAGGATGCACTCGTGATCGCGAACGTGTGGTGCGTTCTCTCTTCTATACTATCTGAAGTCCATCTAATTCACCGCGCGCGGAGCAGGAAGTTCCTGCACGACCCAGAGGTCTACGCGGACCCTTTCATGTTCAACCCCGACCGCTTCATGGGGCCCAAACCCGAGCCCCACCCCACGGACGTCGGGCTCTTTGGCTACGGTCGTCGGTGAGTAATCTCCCCGACAAGACCCGCCATGCCGCTCATTGCCGTGCAGCGTCTGTCCAGGTGGCTGCCCCCCGTATCCCTAGGACTTATGAACATGCATCTCACCACAGCTAGGTACCCACCTCGCGGACGTGACCGTCTGGATCAACGTCGCCAAGGCCGTCGCGGGGCTCGCCATCTCGCGCGCCCTCGATGCAGAGGGGAACGAAATCGACCCCGTCGCGGACACGACGGACGGGATCATTACGTGCGTCGGCTCCGCGCCGCGTGTTTTCTGCAAATTCGTTCCATGAGTCTGACAAGTATCCATAGCCGCCCGCTACCGTTCACATGCGCGGTCGCACCGCGGAGCGCGCAGATAATGCAGCTGGTGATGGAGGCGACTGCGGACGCGCCTTGAGTGTGTCGTGGATCACCGAATATGCGGAGAGGGCGTAGATAACCCCGCAGGGAGGACATATACAAGGCGGTAAGTTTTGGAAAATACTAGTGCGAGTGTTGTTTGTCCCGTATATGTTTGAAGTTCTTAACCCATCAGGAAGAGCTTGTTGCAGCTTGTTGCCAACACATAACATCTTCTCCCGCTTGAAGTGTGATTGTCCAAGTACTGTCCAAGTGTCTTCAGTGCATTTGGAACATCTTTCGCAGCAGGCTCCACGCCAAGGATAATATCAATCTGAGGCAAGCGCCCCTTTTCCCTTTGCTGAGAACTTGCCTAATCCATTAGGGACGGAAATTCAACGCTTCCCGTCTCATTATTTTGCATGTCAAGTCTTCCGCAGAATTAATCAAGCCAGTCTAAGAAAGATTCCGATTGATATATGGGAACTTTTGCCGGAGAAAATATCGAGGTATTGACTCAATATTGACTGGGTATTGACCCGGCAAAACTCCCCCCCTCGCCAAGTTATTGGCGTCCATATTCCATCGAGGTAAGTAGGTAGGCAGGTAGACCTACACACCAGAGGCTTACGGATTCGGACTGAGCACTGGCGAGCATAGCATTGTTTCCGAGGGAAAATGTCCTACCGGCCGCGGAGTTTCACAACTCAAGGATAATGCATCATGCGTGCCGCGTCGGCGGCTCTTTACACCACATGGTTCGGACGCTTGTCGCACACACGGTTTAGTTTCTCCACTGAAGAAGCCGTTTGAATGCCCAGAGCTTCCCAGATTTACTGTGTGCACCTTCTCCGACTTGGTCAACTTCCCTGGGGATGGGGGGCTCTTCCGTTTGACAGAATCTGCCTCCCCAGATTGATTCGGTGAATTGAGATTCCCAGCGTGGCTGGATTGAGCTTGGTCTGAGAACTACGGCGAACATGTAGTGCAGCCTGAGGATGTGCTCTGAGAGCGTATTTGATCAGGCCGTGTAGGAATGCGGGACCAAGTTCAAATTGACAACACGCTCACGTGATCTGGGTTCGAATTCAAACAGGGGTAGGAAGACCGCATAATTGTACTACAGCCATGCCTAACCGTCATCGGCCACAAGGGTGGTAGAACTCAACGACGAGTGCCCGGTTCTAAACAGTACTAGTAGTAGAACCTGGTCTAACCTACTTTCGATTCAGTTCCACCTTCTCGATACAAGAATGTCTCAACTCGGTCAGCGAGATTATCTCTCCGTCCCGAGCCCGCCCGCCTGTACTTCCTTCAACCCCGGGTACTCCAGCGCAGGCACACCGTGGACTTGACGTGGGAGTGTTACACTCTTGATGTGGACTCACCCTCGCCGTGATACACATTTGCAGAGACTGGGAGGCGCTCATTGATATGCCTAGAAGTCTTCGACGGCAGCTGGATCTGTATTTTGTAGAGTTTACCCTTTCGTTCACGAAATTCGGAGGATATCGCAAAACTGACGTCGCTGCATCTATGTAGGAGGAAGAACCGAGGACGATCGTAGGCCCTCCGAAATATCCCCCAGTTCTTGAACGCACCAATTCATGGCTCAATGAGTCGGTACGAGAGTGTTAGTAGCACTATCGTCACTCTCGGGAAATACAGCGCGAGCTAAATCACGAATTCTGATGATTGATTCTTAAAACCCCAAACAGATGATGTAGATGTGCTACTTGTTAAGGAGAATGAGAGTGCCTGTTTATGACGCCCTGGCGTTCGCGAGGAACTGCGCATAGGTCTGGGTCGAGTTGGGGTTGATAGCGAAAGTCATGCCGGCCCCTGCGATCGGAATGATTAGTCCAGACGTTCGAGTGCTGCGGCGCATACTCACGGCAGTGACCACCGGCGGCCTGCTTACAGGCCCCGAAACGAGGCGCGGTATCGACAACGGTATAGACGAAGGTAGGCAGGGATCCGTCAAGATCCGAGAGGCTAACCATTGTGATTTAATTTATTCGTTCCGCGGGATGATGGGAAGTGCGTACAATCCAGAGTCAAAGGGACCGGGACCGGCTCCACCAAGGGGGGGAGGGCAGATTGCGCCGGAGAAGGTGGCAGAGGTGATCGAGTCTGAAAAAGCATTTGTGTGTATTCAACATATCAGGGGGTCTTTGCTTACGGTTCCTCGAGACGCTGTTGAGCGACACGAATGAGCATAACAAGCAGGAGTTTATAGGTGGGGACGACTTGCACAGTGAATGTGATCGTGTCACCGACCGCCGCAGTGACCGTCGTCGGGGTGAAGGTGAAACCGTTGGCGGCGCCGACGCTGACAGCAAAGTTGGCAGCCAGGATGGAGGGGATGAGGGCGAGGAAGAGGACTTTTGAGAACATTGCGGAAGATGAGAGACTCGATGAGAGGCTTGAGGAATACTCGGCCAGCGTTGATGCTTTTATACGTTTCGCGGGACCGTTTCCCAGCAAATTTTCGGAGGTATGGAAAGGCACGAGTTCAAGGCCGGGGATGGAGAAAGGAGGGTTCCGTATCCCACGGGTATGAGGAGATTCAGACAGGCTTCAGTGCATCTACATACAATTACTAACGCCCGGTGATGTGGGTTCGTTGAGATCAACAACACGTTCTTGGCAGGTATATCCTGCAGGTACAATGGACGAATGAGGACTACGGGATTGATCCAGATTTATTGAAAAAAAGGCTCCCGTTGATGACCGCTGGTATAAACGAGGCAGCTCCTCCTAGCCTGAGAATTAGAACCAAGATCGCCCGCTGCGCATCAATATTTTAATGGGTTGAAAGGGCACACATGTGGATCACAAAGATGGCTCGGAGCCGCTGAATACGCGAACAAATGGTAGGGACGGAATTATAGGAAGAAGTGTGTGGAAACGACCGGGAAACTCGAGCCGGCCAGATTGAATGGGGTTCATGAAATCACAGACGCGGTTCAGATCGGATGCGATAAACTGGCACATCCAGGCCAAGCCGAAAGTATTCTTAATCTAGGAATGAATGTGAATACAAGACTTATATATTGTGCAGGACTCACCTCGGCGTAACGGTCTGCTAGACATAGCTACTCCCTATCCAAACTCGAACACCTGCTGGCGTATGCCAGCCCACGCCAAGGTGACGGTGCCTTGAATTGTGGGAGAAAATGTCACCACTCGGTTTAGACCTGCGTCAAACCGCGAAATATGCTCACGAGTGCTCACGGGCAGGACCGGCCATGAGATATAAATCTCTTCCGGGCTTGTAGGAAGGATGATTCCAATCATTTCGCCCTGGGATAATGCCGACGAAAGATGGGTCTCTCACTGAATCGTTTCAGAAATTGGTCTTCGCGAAGAGTTATTCCACCATCAAGTCTAAGATAAGGACTTGGACCCGCTAGTGAGAAGAACGGCTCTTGTGTTTTCGATTGTCGGATTGAATTGATTGGACGCGGAAGTATCAGATAAGTCAATTCAAGGGTTGAGAGAATCACACTTTCCACCAGGTTCCTTCCCAGCCGCACTTACGAGGTTCATCAATATGTGTAGCGGGATTTTTTATCGAATATAGGGCCCGGGAATTTCGGACCGTGTGATGTGACGCGTGATAGTGACAAGAGTTGGGATGAACCTCTCCAGAGCGGCTGGACGAAAATATATACAAACAACATAGCCACAGGACCCCGTGTCCGAATCCGATTATCTCTGATCTAATCGGGCCATCGCATATCGTTGCCTCTCGCACTCAGCTCCCCCATCTTCTGGTAGCTTTCGAGGGTCAACAATTGCCCATCTCCAATTCTTGGTGGCTCTCCTCGAGCATCCATCTGTCCATCATCTTGCCATCACCTAACTCACACCGACGACGTTCTGGAAGCTTTACTCGCTCATCCGAGTTCTTCGAAACCAGTCTTACAGTGGGCCAACTCCCTCCTCAAAGAGAAATGTGTCCAAGCAAGCAGAAATCTGGCCAACAAGGACAGTGGCTGGCACTTTGTTCCTACTCGGACAGCTATGGAGAAATTAGGGGTCTTTTGGATCGAAGATATGGCCCGGGAGATGAAAGATTATCCCCGGAGCTCTGAGGCATCCAGATTTGATGTTTGGCGGGCGAAGACGCGTGAACGGGACGCGTTTATGAAATGGACGCGACGGAAAAGATGGCTGGAGTGCCAGCGAGTTTACGGGGTCCTGATGTGGTTATGTTGTTTGTATATATTTTCTTCCAGCCGCCGTGGAGAGGTTCACCCCAACTTCTGTCACTTATAACACTCGGTCACATCACACTAAATTACAAATCAATTATCAATCAATTATATTTCTCAGATCTGTAGTACCGCTACTCTTAGTGTGAACCTCGAAACCGCGGCTGGGAAGGAACCTGACTTTCCACGTGGAAACTGTCTGACGTTGTCGGCAAGCTTCGCCCCATGGAAAAATCCCAGACCTTTAGCACCAGAAAGTCACGAGACATTTAAACGCAAGGAAAATGGATGGTCTCTAAGTTCTGGGTGCCGTGAATTGCGTGGTGGTAGGTATTCTTCAGACACCGTTCATCAGACACACAACGCAGGATACGTTGCCAGCCGTGCGTGTAGTTTTCGTTTTCTGCGGGAACAGTCTGCCCGAAACAGATTTTTGTTGGGTGACGAACGAACCATTTGGGAAGGTTCAAGTTAACCCAGGATAGAGTCCCAGTATGAGTTACCGAGGAGCCAAAGACAGAGCGCGAATTCCTCTTTATTTGGAGGTTGGGAGGGAGTACCTGGGCCTCGCAAGATCCGACCGAGAGGGAACCGGGAGCCACTGAGCCACATGTATTGACGGCGGAGCTGGACGTCACTAAGGCTCCAACCATTTAGTTTTCGTGTAGACCTGGGGGCAAATTAAACGAAAACGGTATTTAAACGGTTTAAAACCGTGTAAAACCGTTTATAAATGGTTTTTTTTCCCGAAGAACCAAAGTTGCAGTTAGAAAAGTCAATTAAGAGCCTCAACCGCAGCCCAAAAATCATTCTGAGTAGGCTGAGTCTGACACTATCATAATGTTCACAGCTATAAAATGTATCAACCTCATGTATGCAGTGCATTCCTAGTACTTATATGATAGATGTTGAACCCGCGTTCAACTTTAACCTACACAAATGCACAGTCAATGAGTGAAGTCTTCCAAAGAATTGGATCCTGCACTGAGGGATACTTCCAAAAAGATGTGTCTGGCTTGGAAGCTCGATCTTCGGGAGGATCAGTCAAGGAGGCGGCGGGCTGGGGGAGACGGAGATTGCCGGCCGCCATCAATCAATTACTCGATTGGGATAGATCTTGTTTTGGTCCCGCCCCCGACCCCCACAAGAAGTTTGTTTGCATTAGGTCTGTACCGGGCATTCTTGTGAGCCCCATGAATCATCTCAGTCCTCAAACACTCCAGATGTAAAGGCAGAATCACAGGGCTCCGGTAGTGCTCTGGCTGTAACCGTTTAAACCGTGTAAAAATGGTTTGTAAACTGTTTGCACCTCCGCTCAAATAAAACGGAAACGGAAACGGTTAAAACCATGTAAAACAGTTTATACACGGAAACGGTTGGAGCCTTAGACGTCACGATGAACTTTGAAGAACATCGTTTCGAACTTCCAAAAGTACAGAGTGGACCGTAATCCCAATTCGAATCAGACGACTGTGGCATTGCTATGTTAAAGCTGAGACAAGAATAGTTGGCGGTGAATCGTAAGTGAATCGTCCGAGGAGAAAAGATGATTGAGTGGTGACTTGGCGGTGACATGTTTTTGCATGCCGAATCACCGCGAATCAGTATCGCGTACACGTGACTTATGGAATTCTCTGCAACAGTCGAGTCGCTCGGAGATCGAGATAAACGTACCCGGGGGTGTATATCAGGGACAGAGCAAAGATCTATTCAACAAGTAGCGGGTAAAATACTGTACTATTTCGATCAATTCGACAAGGGTGGTGACTGGTGGTGACGCGTGACACTTTGAACACCTCGACACCGAGCAAAATTTCGCGTGACACCGGTGAAAATTCGAAAATCCAATACCGTAGAAAACCGAGATTTTTGACATTTTGGGGGGATTTGGGCCGTGGGTGATCTTCAACTGACCCCGTGACCATGACCAAAAGTTTACGTTCGATAAGTGCCCGGTGATGTGGGTGACTGTCGAATTGATTGAAATCGTAAGTAGTACAGTATGGAAAAATATCGTGACTTGGCAACTTATACGTGAGCGAGCTAAAATGGACCCCAGATTTCTTCACGAGGTCGAGACTTCAGTCCCTTTCTCTGTATCTCCATTATTTTCTCTGTCGGCTGCCGGTCCAGTCTTCTCAATCCGGATGTTTTCGATGAACATCGCCGCCATGAGTGCTAGACCTGCGACAGGCACGCCGAGGACGAAAACGATCCGAAGGCTCTGCGTGTACGCTTGCACGACACCTGGGATCATCGCAGCCGGGAGGTCCGTGTAAATGGCTGTGGGAGACTGTTTTACGATGGCCGCCGGCGCCTCCGGTGCGAAGCGCAGGAGATACTTGCCGAGCTCCGACGCAAAGACCGGTTCCGCGACGCCCAGTCCAAGCGTGCCCCCGAGGAACTGCCCAAACGATGCCATGCTCGTCGCTTGACCTAGCAGCTTGGGGTGGTCTTTGAACTCGACTCTGCGAAGGCTGTCAGAGTTTGCCGGCGAGAACATAACGGACGCACTGGATGGACAGCAGGGCGTTCTGCATTCCCATCCCGGTTCCTACTCCAGCGAGAATCTGGAACCCAACGAGCTTGGCGGACGTTGTATTTGCGTTGAGGCTGTAGAGGAGTCCGGAGCCGACGCCCAAAAATAGCGGGGCAATGACGAGAAAATGCCAGCTGTGTTCAAATCAGAAAGGCAATACCCGATTGGTGTCCGTAACGCACTAGTATCCAAATTTGCCAACAAGTTGACCGGTGCTGATGACGGTCAACACGACACCGAGCATGAAGGGAAGGAGGTCGATGCCAGACGAGGTGGCGCTGCGGTGCCTCACTGCTTGATAGAAGATTGGAATATACTTTTTTTTAAAAAAAGTGCCGTCAGTGTATATGCCAGGGACAGTGAAAGATTGACTGACATAGGAGAACAGGAGGAGGGAGAAACGGGTGAGGAAGCAGTATGCAATTATGGCGTATCTACCGCACACGTCTAGCGTTAGGGATTGCAAAGGGTATGTGGCAAGGAAAGTCTCACATCGACCGTGAGTGAAAAATTGCTGTCGGAGTCATAGCTCGGTCACCGAGGAATATTTCCCAAGAAATGAACGCGATGGCGAGGACTCCCGAAAAGACGAAACACTGATAAAATTACAGTGGGCGCTGAACAACGAATCCAACGGAACTCACGATGATCACAGCCTTGTCGTTCCAGGCCTTGGTGTTTCCGCCCCACTGGAGGGCAAGCACAATGCTTGTCACGCCACCGGCGACCAAAATCGCACCAACGAAGTCCAGACCGCCGATCTGTCGCATGATATCTCTCCACGAACGCTTAGTTGGGTCAGAGCCCAGCGGAGGAGTGGCCTTGAGCAGAAAAACAACTGCGGCCACGGAGACCCCTCCAACAGGAAGGTTGATGAAGAAGCACCATCGCCAAGTAACCTAGTCGAATTCAGTGTTTACATGGGTAGGTCGGCTGTGGACATCTTACATGGTCCGTAAAGGCTCCACCAATTAATGGCCCGATGATCGAAGAGAGCCCGAAGACTGCGCCGAACATCCCAAACAACCTTGGGCGATCTTCAAGTCGAGTGACTTGAGATATGACCTGAATCATTGCGACGACTTGAAGTTAAATCATGAGTCAATCATGAAGGGATGGAATAATTGAGACTTACATATCCCCGCAGCTCCAAGACCGGATACTGTCCGCCCCGCTATTAATTGGCCCACGTTCTGGGCTACACCGCATACCAAAGAGCCAATTTCGAAGGTGATGATGGCAGTGACGAGAGTCCACTTTGCGGGGAATATTCGCAGGAGTTGACCGTAGAATAAAATGAACACAGCTGGGCGATCGTTTGATTGGCAAGGGATGGACCTCATACGAATAACATTCATGACTTACTTTGAGCAAGCACAAAGGATGTCGCAACCCAACCTTGCAGGGTGAAAGCTTGGAAATCCTGGGGAATGCAGGATATATTTGGGATATATAGCCAAATTAAATTGCAAATGTTGTCGTACCGATGCGATGCGAGGGAGTGCCGTGGCTGAGCGATAAGCTGCTGAGTAAAGCTCACGTACAACAGGTCGTCGAAGACATACCCAAAATCGTTTGATCCAAGGCAATCAGCAGAATCGATAGTAGCCTTCCGCCATATACATATGAGGACCGAGGTTGGCAGTGAAGCGAGCATAAATGAACACATACATTGCCACAAATACAACAGCCAACCGCCTCCCCGTCAGAATTGCGCTTTCGGTAGACGAAGATGGCTTGAAACTGTTGGCCGTCCCTTGGGCATCTCTTTGGGATTCGGAGTGGGTTTGAAGGGTCTGGTCGTAGGACTCGACGGCATCAGAATCATTGGCCATAGGCATCGTGTCGGGCAGACTAAAGCTGGTCTACGTCGTGTGCGTTCATATACACGCGAGTGGTAGCAGCAGAGGAATGGACTTCGTAACACGGCTGGGCTCCGCAAGCTTACGATATGCGAATTGCGTACAATGGACAGTTGACCAACCGTGGGAGAGAGATAAAACTATGCAAAAATGAGTCTGACACCGCAGATTGAGAATAACTCAGATGTTTCGTCTTTTCTTTCCTTCAAAAAAAATGATTTAGACTAGTCGGCAGCCCGTGAATTTCCTTAGTTGTCGTCCATGGGGAATTGGCCGAGAACGGATCAGTTTTGGCTGCCGTCAGCAAGATTTGAGCGTTCGGAGAAACGGCGTTTCCGTGAATGTGGCCGACCATGGGAACAAGTCTGCCGAGCGAACGGCAAGATCTTATCATTGACAGTTGGAAAACAACCAAATAAAATTGTTTCAACATGTAAGTATTCATAAGGCCCTCCGGACAGCCTTGGTATCTCAGGCTAAGAGATTCCTTCTCACATTGGCCTTAGTACATTTATTTTTCTCCTGCTTGTCAGGACTGATGCCCCTATGTAAATTTCATCCCGGTAATTCGCCGATGATTGACGTAGATATCGGGAGAAATTCAACCACATTACGCTGGTAATAGTCGAGATACAGGGAACGAAGATTTCCGCCTGAGTCGAACGCATAACGTAACTGATTCAGAACGGATAGTACCAGGTGAACCCAACATCAAGTGCTGCGGCAGAGAGCCTACATGTTCAAAATGTATATGATTCACTGGAATTTTCATAGTCACACACTCAAGACACTGACTGGACAGCGGTACACGGTGGCAAGAGGGACATGATGCACGACAAACATACAATATGTATGTGGGACAGGGCAACTGGCTGCTGCAAAGTAACTTATGAGCAGAAATTTCCCTAGGCCGGGGAAGTTCTAAGATTCAGCAGTCAAACGATGCGGAGTCGAGGATTGGTCCTGGTCCTTCGGAAGAGGTCATTTGCTCGGCATCTTCCGTCACCACACCTGAGAGGGACAGAATCTAACAGAGCGACAGACGGACATAATGGGGATGAATCACAGACATGAGGTGAGACCTGGTCCCTAAGTAGGTACCAGGAACTTAGTTGCTTGTGTAACTTATCTGAATCGGTCGCTTATTTGGTCGCTTTGTAGGTTACCGCTGCCCACTCTATGCTTTGTGGGGACGTCGACTTGACATCTAAGAGCTGAATTGGCTACACCTTGAGGCCCGTACTAAGCTCATAGCTCGGATGTTTCGCGATTTGTTGTCCTTAATCTTTCGCGGCAACGAATTCAAAGCTTACGGACTTGAAGATAGCATGTTCTGTTCGATCAAATCAATAGACAGAGAATCAATCAACGCATGTCGTTCTCTCCAGAATTCAAAGCTTACGGCACGACTTGAAGATAGCATGTTCTGTTCGATCAATTAATACATAGAGAATCAATCAACCCATGTCGTTCTCTCCAGATCAAACGCCGCCTTGGGCTGGTACTTTCCGCCGCTCTCAGTGCGCGCCTCCAGCCGGGTCTTGACACTCCTATGCACCCGTACCCCATTCGCTTTCTGCTTCGGGATAAAGCGCCCCTTGCCCAAGTTGGCCCCGAAATAGGATGTCCACGTATTGTCGCCCTTCTGATATCGCTGCTTAAGCGGAAGGAGCTCGAGGATCCACCAGAACCATGCGAGGCTAAGCTGGTCGTAGACCGGACACAGCGCGTCCTGCAGGTCCAACTCTTCCTCGCTCTTGTGGACCACCGGCGTCACCTCGCTGTTGGCGAAGTTGCGCAGAGCGGCCTCCTTCTGCGCCTTGGACTTCTCCTGCGAAGACGGGATGGACCGGATGCGCAGTGGCCCGACGGGGAGCGCAGGGGGGCGTGGCGCGACGTGCGGGTATAGACTGTCCGGATCGAGGCCGATGCTCCGGAGGCCGTCACAGTCGAACATGATGCCGCTGTTCGTTTTGAAGCACTCACGGATCATCCAGCGCAGGGGGATGCGGGCGAGACTGTGCTCCGTTTCGTTGTCGACTGATCCGCCACCGACGTCTGCGTCGAGTTAGAAGTACGGCAATGTATTTAGCTAAATATACTCACCGCAGTGGCAGCCGGAGAACCAGACCTGTAGTCAAGATCAGCGGCGTCGTAATAGTCGAACATCAAGAGGATGCACACCTCATCAATATCCGTTGGTTGGGTAGGGTCTCTCGAGAACTTGCGTTCCATGAGATGCTGGGACATCTTCTTTGAGTGCTGCGGGCGCTTCGCCTCGGGAGCTTTCTGATCAGAGATGCTGAGAGTCTTCTCTTTCTCGTTCGGGCGATTCCATAGGTTAGGTTTGAATTTCGCCCGTCGCTCGTCAAGTGACACAGCATGCCGAAATGTCCGGACGATTGTATTGGAGGTTGTAAATGGCAAGCGCCGCGGGATGAGCCCGACAGAATTAACAGTGTCCCTGAGAGGAAGTTATTAGAAGATGTCCTGTCGCGGCAGTAGAGCGTGAGAGGAGCGTAAATTGAGCGCTCACCAGACCCCAATGAATTCGATATCGACGTCGATAGAAAATGCCTGGCGGAAGCAGTATCAGCACACGATTGAATCTAGAGATGTCTCTGACCTTCTTGAATGCGTTGGACTGCTTCCACCCTTTCTCTGTCTCGTTCGTGTACATTTTGTACGCGAATGGGATTTGCTGGTGGTTACAAGCGGGGAGAAGCCCGACCTGCAGTCTTTGTCAGAGTGTGAGTCTCGCATTTTTGAGAAGTCTCGCCTTGTGAATCATTCCCGCGAGACTGGGAAAGACTAGCGTTAGATATGTCAGGTATCAAATATAGACGTACATACCTCCGGGCGGTATATGCGCCCCGAGAGAAGCCAAAAATACAAATACGATCATTGGCCGTGTCTGGAACGAAGTAAGTTAAATCGGCGAGACCGCCACAGTCAACGTACAGTTTTGCATTAAGAACTCGTATCCTCCTGATCACATGTAAGTGATACCACACGCCCAATGCCATTAGAGCGGAACATACCCATTACATGCGCGTCAAGGTTCCAGGCTATAGCTGTGTCGACGAACTAGAAGATTCTCTTCAAGGCGGGTGCTCTTTGATTTGGCATCATGCTCTCACCTTTGATATTTTCGACATGAATGGAGTTGCAATTTGCGGGGTCGTGTACGTTCCTATCCCAGCTCTGTCGGATTCAGTACGATGGCATGGATGAGGTGGATTCGACCCTACTGGTAGTAAACCATTTGCTTCGTCGTATCAGCCTTGGGAAGCATCGAAAACAGAGAGACTATGTTGGAATTGTCGGAGTCAAACTGGTCGCCAGTACCATCGAAGCAGAGCACCAGAGTTCTGAAGGGGCGGTCGGGCGGGATTGCCGATGATACAGCCGCCGATGCCCCGTTCATGGTTCCCTGCGTGAAGGAAGATCCTATTGGCGAACTTGTAGCTGGCAGCCCAGAGACCCCATTGTGGTCAAAGACGGTGTTGTCCGTTTCAAACCGAGCGTGGCCATCGGCAGTAGGAGAGGATTGCATAGCGAAGCGGACAACGTTTACGAGGGCGAGAGAGAAAGATTTATATGGGTGACAGGAAGATTCCGAGTGTCATTTGGACCTGAGCCATTTTTATCCCGAGCAAGCCGGTCAGGCCGGTGCTTCGGGCGAGCGCCACAGGTGTTAGTTGCGCTCCGGCGGTACATTGACATCGGGCATCGGGCAAGATCTCATGACCGGTGCCTTGTGGTAAGGTGGCTACTCAGCGAGATTTACGGCTTGTGAGAGTGTCGACGGGTGCAGGATGAATGAAGTGCCACTTGACATGTGTGATAGCCGAGCTCATGTGACTCACCTGCTCCTTCCGACTTTTATTACTCCTTCAACGAAATCCTCAGCTGTGTGCAATGGCCTCTGAAAACTCTCAAGGAACTATGTTAGATGTCTCCAGCTCTCTGGTGAGATAGATCCTGAGGATCTACAGGCCCGCGTTTTTCGGTTCACTTCGTGCGGCCTAACACCGATTTCAGCAAAGACTTCACCCGTCAACTTGGCTTCCATCTGGCGGAGATTGGTTGCTCGATCAGGAGTTCCGGTGGAAATATCTTGAACCTCTTCATGTCTATATAAGATCTAGGAAGAATAATGGCGACCGCACGAAGGATGGCCAGCATCACTCCGATTCAAGCCTTCTCCCTCGGTGCAGATGCTGTTTATCTCTCCAAGCGACCTCTTCCTATTGCCCCTGACGGTCATTATGACTGGGAGAACCAGGCGGATGCGAATACCAGTCCACAAGCACACGCCGGTGTGACCAACCTCGTCAACACGGTATGGCAATTGCCCTTGCTCGAATTGTCAACTGAGGAATTCCACAGATTGAGAATATCCAATCGAAAGGTGCCGTCACCCCAGACCCGCGCATAGTCGTGAGTACTTCTATCTGCGTACTCTTCCGCTCCCTGATTTGAGACCAGGGAGCGTTTGTCGATACAGCCCTCCACCCTGATGCGGTTGACGATCGGAAGGGCGCTGTGAGTCTTTTATTTCCGTATCACACAGCCTTTAACCCTGGCACACGACATAGTTTGCCGCTGGACTCACCCTCCTGTCGAGAATGCCTCCCGGCTCAGATGTGGCCAAAAAAATGTCGAGTTCTGCGATTTCAATGCTCTACAATACGATTCCACACGTTCGTCCCATCCACGACCCATAAAACTGATTTTTTGACGCAAAATAGCCTCGTGCGGCATTGCTAGGCCCTGTCCATTCCTTTCGTCAGGCGGATGGAGGGGGCAACAACCTGCAGATCCCACAGTTAGGCAAAGCCGGAACACCGTATGCCCGTAGCGTGCAAGGAAAGTGGTGCAATTCGCCCACCTCCCTGCCCGATCCCGGTGTAATTTTCGACACCCTGATGAAAGCGCGCGATGTCTGTCACTGGTATTTGTGCGCCCCTATTCAATCTGACACATTTCACAGCGCAAGGACCACCCAGGCGGAAACTCGAGCATGACATTCGCTTTCGCTACCCTTGTCATTCATTCGCTATTCAGGTCTGACCTGAGTGATTGGAACGTCAACGCCACTAGCTCGTACCTCGATCTTAGTCCGCTTTATGGCATCAGTAAGCCTCACCCGACCTAGAGCTATCTTGCACCATGCTAACGCCGCATCATCGTAGACCAGGCGACCCAGGATCTCGTGCGCAACAAGAGCGAGGGGCGGGGACTTCTGTATCCCGACACCTTCTCTGAGGAGCGGCTCATCTTCCTTCCTCCGGCCGCCAGCGCTCTTCTCGTGCTGCTGAGTCGAAATCACAATGTGCGCCTTTCGTCTTGTTCCGGCGCGGGTCTAAATTAAACTGGGTGCCTCAGTATGTCGCGGATATGCTCCTGAAAATCAACGAACGTGGGCGCTGGACCGATCCTCCTCCTGCGGACGAGAAGAAGAGGGCTCAACAGGACGAAGAGATTTTTCAAACCGCCCGGCTCGTCAAGTAGGTCACAGGACTATCATATGCGTGCCAATCATAACCGCCACTTGCCAGTTGCGGCCACTTTATGGGCCTCATCATGTCGGATTATGTAGCTGGTTTCCTGGGGTCCGTCGCTCCCTCTACTCGTCCTGACCACAAACATAATCGAACATGGCAGCCTCTCGGAAGGCAACGCTTGGAATATGAACGCATTTGATCCCATAAAAACCGCAGACGGAATCGAAGTGGAGCGCGGACTTGGCAATCACTGCAGTGTCGAATTCAATGTTTTATATCGCGTACGCAGCATTCTCGTCGCCGTTCACACCGCCTGATTGATTCTGAACGCAGTGGCACCCCACCCTCTCCGCCAATGACATAAAATGGACGGAGGACGTGTTCAACAAGGTCTTCAACAACAAGCCGTTCGATCAGCTTAGCGTTCAGGACTTCGGGGCCGCCTTCGGCCAGACCTTCGCCGCCATTGACCCAGACCCTAGCAAGCGGACCTTCGGCGGGTACGTCCTGTTCTCCCCCTGATGTCTTCGTTCGTGTTTAACATGTCAAATAGCATGCAACGCGGTCAGGATGGGAGGTTCTCTGACGACGACCTTGCGAAGATTCTCCTCGACGCGACTGAAGATCCGGCTGGAGCATACCGTGCACGGGGAACTCCCGTTGTCCTGCGAGTAATTGAGATCATGGGAATTCTCCAGGCGCGGCAGTGGGGTGTATGCACGATGAACGAATTCAGGCAGTTCCTGGGTCTGAAGCAGTTCGCCGAGTTCGAGGAATGGAACCCTGATCCCGCAGTTGCGGTAAGTATAAAACCTTTTAAAAACAATGGAATCCCTCTGATCCTGGTTGCAGAGTGCCGCACGGCGTTTGTATGGCCATATCGACAACCTCGAGCTTTACGCGGGGCTTCAATGCGAGGAGACGATGCCTCTGAGCCCTGGCCTCCGGTTTGCATCCGGCTACACGGTACGCCTGATCTCGATTACATTTTCCCACTGCGTTCATCCAAAATCAGATGATGAGGGCCGTCCTCGGGGACGCGATCGCGCTGGTCCGAGGGGACAGATTCTACACCACGGATTTCACCCGTACGTATGTCCCAGAGTTTATCATCTCTTAATCCTCACGGGGCTGCAGCTGCCAATCTCACGGCATGGGGATACCAGGACTGCGAGCGTGATCCTCATAACGGCGGTTTCGTACGTCCTTCATCATCAGAAGTCCATTGCTTGATTACTGAACTGTCGGTTTTAGGGCGGTGAACGTAAGCTAGATGGTCTCTGTTTTCTTCATATGTCACAACAAATCTCTAGTGCCCAAGCTCCTCATGCGTCATCTTCCGCGACACTATCCCTACGTAGGCCCGCGTTTCTGTTTGAGTTCTGCCAGTTTCTCACGGCGACATTAGAACTCTGTCTACGGGTGCTTCCCGTTATTCACTCCCCAAAAGATGAAGCAAAGCTTGACGGCTCAGGGGATTGCAGCGAACTACACCTTCGATCGCCCAGTACCTGCTCCCCAACCGAAAGTGTTGAGTACTTTCACCGGAATCAAATATGTGTTCAACGATCCTACCCGATTCCCCACCGTCTACGACATGAAAGGTTCGTTTCCCCCGTCCAAATTTATGCGATTGATTCATTATGATGACCTTCAGGCCTTGGAAACGGCTATGGATTTTTGCTTTGCTTCGACCAGGCCGCCAAGTGAGTCGATTTTCCGCGCGCGCCTTCGGGGAAATTTAAATCATTCGAACAGGCATGATCCGGATCGCGCCCTGGTGAACATATTGTTATCCTTCGACTCGAGCTCGTATTCGTGCTGATCGCATAAATCGCAGGCCCTCCATGCACTTTTCCCTACAGAGAGCTCTTTGAGTCAGTACCGGACGTGGTACCGCGATTATGTTGTGCAATTCATCAAGGAGCGCTCTTGGAAGTACGACGGTGTTCCGGGCAATTATGTGGACATCGTCAAGCAGGTAATAAATGCGACGTCGGTAAGTTTTAAATTTATTTACTCGGATGTTTGACCAACTCTAGCTAGGTCCACTGGGCTGCCGACCGTCTGGTACGTCTCCAATTCATGGGCGGAGGTAATGTCTGACAACCCCACAGTGCGGCCTCCCCCTCAAAACGAAGGATAATCCGAACGGCCTGTACACGGAGCAAGAAGTCTACGACATGTTTTCGACCTTGGTTCGTTATTCCGGCACTACCTTTTCAGTGTGAACTAATGAGATTTTAGTTCACGTACGACTTGATGTTCGACGACTGATGCTTTGCTGACGCCTCCATTTATAGACTCACCTTCCTCAGCATCGGCGACAACGAGCACGGAGCCTCCTTGCGTTGGGCGGCGATCCAATCGGGCGGGGTTATACAAGCCCTCATTGCAAAGGCGGTTCTTGAGATCGCCCCCCAGAGCGCTCCGGTACGTGTCCGTACCATTTTCAGGATCCCGCTAAATGAGGATCTAGAACGCCGTCCTGGGATTCATTTCCAACGTCTCCAAGTTCTTCTGGCCGCCGTCGGACAAGCCATACTATCCGTTCCTGAGCAAGCTTTCGGAAACGGGGAGGCCTTTGAATGAATTGGTCGCTACCGTTGTTGGTCTTGCCGTTGGCTCGTCCGTCAACTATGCTCAAGGTATGGATCGCTCTCGAGTTGAAATGAGGGGTGTTGAAAATAATATCCTTCAAGCCGCGGTCCACGTTATCGACTTTTACTTGGATGATTCACACGAGCAAGAGCGCATTCAAATTCTCAAACTGGTCCAGAGCGATGACACCAAGTCCACCGATCTGCTCCGTGGCTACGTGCGGGAGGCAATGCGTACGTAAACGCAGCTGTTGAACTCGGCTGACGATTTGCTACGCAGGTCTCAATCCACAATACGTCGGGCTCTGGCGGGACGTCGCCGCCGACGCTAGCATCCCGCAGGGTAAGGGTCTGCCGCCCATGAAAGTCAACGCGGGGGACAGAATCTGGGCCAGTTTCAAGAACGCACACATCAATGTGAGTTTGGTTTCCACTGAATCCACCCCGACCATGTTGATCGCACCTGGTGCAGCCCGAGGACTTCCCCAACCCTACCACGGTCGATCCCTCGCGTCCCCCGGGCTCATACAACCTCAACGGAGCCGGATTCCACGTCTGCCCGGGTGTAACTTATGCAGAACAAACCATCGCCGAGATCGTCAAGGTCGTCTTCAAGCTCAAGAACGTCCGTCGTGCGGCAGGCAATTCCGGGAAATTGGCTGGATTCAAGACGATCATTAATGAAACCGAAACGAATGTTTATCTCACTCCTTATGGGACGACCAGCCCGTGGCCTGGTTCAATGTTCCTTGTGGTAAGATTCAAATTCTTCCGATTTTTCGTATGCTAAGCGTTCATTAGTACGATGATTGATGGGGAAACGGTAAATGTACAGTTGAAAAGAAAATCATGTATGTATTGTCAATGTATTATGTATCGATGAATCTACGTTTTGGTGCCAATGTCGGATTTGGATCGATGAATCTCTCAGAACACTTAAGTCCCTTGTGTCTCTTCTGCTGTAAAAGAACGCGATTATTGCAAATCCTCTCCGAACACATCCCGCCCATCCCGCCGCGCCGCCATCATTGCCATCAGATCCGTAACTGACAGTGTGGGAATTGATGCATGCCACATGCGCACACATTGCTCTCATCACCTAGGTACCTCATGCCAATTTCCCCTCAAACGTCCGCCTGAGGAGCCACTCGCGCGGATCACAGACCTAGATATACATGTCACCCTAAAGTCCCCCATAGATGACTCTCCTTGCTTGTCCCGTCTCGGATCGCTGGAACACCTGTTTCGATCATCAATCCTGTAACTTTTTCTAGCTTTCGCGCTGGGTTCTCTTGGATTTGGGACTATATCTGATACTTTTCCGCGCGTATCGTTGTCCTGCCGCTCCTGTGCTCCGTCACTGCATCTCACATCGATGGAAGCGCCGGCATCATAGCGACGGTGACGCTGACCATCACCCCGCTCTGCAGTGCTAGCGCCTCGCCAGACGGGACCAACCCACTCGTGTCGTCTGTAGCCGCCGCCGTGAACGCCCCAGCCAACTCCGCGCTCAGCTTTATGGATGGAGTCCTCTCCGCTGGCTCCGTGGTCTCGTCCGTCCCATCAGCGTTGTCAGCCCCGCACTATCCTTCGCGAGTGCCGTGGCCTCGTCTGTCTTGCCCATCCCATCCGCCGCCGTGGGCAGCATCGCTTCCTTCGTCAGAGGCGCCGCCTCATCCGTCGTACCCCTGCCGTCGTGGCCAGCGCCGCGTCCGCAATCTCATCAGTCGTGAGCCCCACGTCGTCATTCGTCGCTGCCGCTGACTCCTCTGTCGCGCCGATTCCAGCCGCAGTTCTTTCCAGCGCTGAGTCTGCAGCCAGCGGCGCAGCGGCGTCCGCTAATGGGTTTGCTAGCGGCGTGGTCTCCTCTGCTGCGAGCCTTCCCTGGGTTGTCAACAGCGCCGCCCTCGCGGTCGCCTCGCCCATCGCAGTATCCACCGCCTCCATCGTCCCGGCCGCCGTGACGTCGCTCAACAGGTTCGTCGCCATCCTCACCACTGTTGCAAACAGTGGCACCTCGACCCTCGGCTTCAGCCTTCAAGTGAGTGTCCCGCGTTTCGCTGCGTCCATGTTTTAAATGCAGACGTTTCATCCAGAGCATTATTAACCAGCTCGCCCCATCGTCAACTCGGCAGTTGTCGCCCTCAACGGCGTGGTTCGTCCTTTCCCATCCATCAATATTTCTCGCGATCTAACTACCCGACAGAGCTCCACCACAGCGACATTCACGTCGACGCAGCTCTCCACCATCAATTCGTCCGTTGGGTCGCTGCAATTTGTGGCTAGCTTTCATTTTTTCCCCCCAAGTATGCTCACGGACACACAATAGGTGACCACATTGAACGGGAAATCTACCGCGCTGCCCCGCGACATCGTTACCGCCATCAACCCTCTGGTCACCGCCCTCCAGGTAACTTCACCTTCCTCCCGAATAAGCTTATCAGCTAACCTCATCTCGTAGGCTTCCGCCGGTGTCTTCGGCAGCTCCGCCTCCTGTAGACGTCGCGAACCACCGCATCGTTCCCTTTCCTTCGCATTCTTTGGGTAGCGATTCATAGAATTCGCTGCACGGATTCGATGTATTTTTAAACAGGCGAAGAATGTATCATAGGTACCCACTTTCGCGGTTACGGTTCCAGTTCATGTGCCTCGCCCCTGGACATTCAAGTCAAAGAAGGAGGAATTTGCGATCGCTGTGATGACATCAATCGCGATCTGACTAAAATGCTGAGTATTCTTAATCATCATCTAGCAATAGATGTATAATCAAACGCGTCTCAATCATCATGCGCTATAAATGCTGAACCCATGTGCTCTCCCCTTAGATTTCACCATGTCTACTGTACGCACCATTCTCGTTACCGGATCCAACCAAGGCACGTCCCCTGGCGAAATATGGAGCGAGAGCTGACCTCCCATAGGCCTAGGGATGGAGACCGTGCACCAACTGGCGGCCAAGCCCAACGTGCTCATCTTCATGGGTGAGTAGTAAGCTGGACGAGGCACCAAACCATAATAATGCTGAATGTGGGATTCGCAGGCTCCCGAAAATTAGCGGCGGCGGAGGAGGCGCTGGCGAAGTTCACTGTGGACGTCGATGTGTCGTCCAGTGTCGTGCCCGTGCAACTGGATATCACCGACGGCGCGTCAATCAAGAATGCGCATGCGTTTATCGCCGAATACTTGAAAGGGAAGGGTCTCCCCGGCCTCGACGTCTTGATCAACAAGTGGGTTTTGTAATTTGGCGTCACTGCGCGCATTCCGCTGACGGAAGTCAGCGCGGGGATCATAGGGGCCACGTTCGAGGACACTTACGCCGTAAATGTCTTCGGCACCGCTGCCGTAACAGAGGCCATCCTCCCGCTGCTGAACAAGGGTGGCGCGATCCTCAACGTCTCGTCCGCGCTTGGATCCGTCTGGTTGCACACCCAGAAGCCGACGCCGATGTTCTATCCGGTGTACAGCTCGAGCAAGTCGGCGCTGAACTCGCTTACGGTGCATTGGGCAAATCAGGAGTAGCAGAAGGGGTCCGGAATCCGCGTGGTGTCGATATGCCCGGGTGAGTTTGCTGTCATCCTTGTCGGGATCATTCGCTGACCGGGGCACATTCATATAAGGCTACAACGCGACGAATTTGAACCAGTACAGCGGGACGATGAGCCCGGCCGAGGGGTGCCAGGTGGTCGTCTCGGAGGCTTTGAAGAAGGAGGGAAGAACAGCTGTGTTTTTTAACAAGGACGGAGATCTTGCGTGGTGAACCACATGGCCACACCACGCAACTTTGCTGTACGAACTGCCTCGTGGTAATTAAAATGGGACCTTAAACGTGCCCTCCTGGTCAATATGTCAGGAAATCACTTTCGCGGCTACGATTGGCAGAAAAATCAGGGAGAAATCAAGGAGACGCGTTGTGGACGCGTTGTTTGGTCAATGCGATGATCCCATCATTCATCTTTTGACTGCCAAACTTTGGCCAAACTGTGACCATTCGTTCTCGAATGCTTTCCTGAGCCTCCCAGATCCCCAACCCGGTCAAGACAGGACCCCAGCTTGATGCCAGCTGAGGCCAAGATGTGGCCCAAACAACCGAAAATAACCTCTTCTCCGAGTCGATCCCGTTTAAGAAGGCCCTGAGGCTCATCCATACCGACCCTTCCAAGAAGAATCCCGCGAGCCAGCGCATTGGTTCGTAAGGAGCATGTCAGTTGACTCAGACGGACGATCGATTGAGACGCCTCCTGTCACGCTCCTCCTGGAGCATGCTCCTTGACAAAGACCGCCCCCCTCCGAATGACTCCATTGTACGCCATTGAAACGGACTAAACTACTGATTTGTTGACCCAGTACTCAAGCGCACAGATCATTCTAGGCCTAGTGGGACCAGGGTTCGCTCTGACCATCGCTGTTCTCGGCCTGTACGCATACCTGGCATGGAATCCTCTATCGAGGAAACACCTCGACCGTGTCAGCTTCCGCCTCTTGGTGTACGCTCTGGTGGCACAGTAAGCCTATCCGTTCCACCCATTACCTCGCGGTTGACCGCTCTCAGCGTCGTTTTCGGCGCGAACGTTTCCCATTGGCACGCTGGCCGCGTACCCTGGCTGGAGATGTAATCTCCTCGCATTCCTTATCAACGTACGCCTTCTCGCTTATCCCATTCCTACGCTTTACTCACCAGTAATAGCTGAGCCTGATGTTCTCCGCTGGCATGTTCTTCTGCATGGCGCTCAATCTCCCGTATGCCCCTGAGTTATCGTCGCGCTCCCGCACTGATCTACGTACAGATTGGTGCTTGTGCACAAGTTAAACGGGCAACGAATGGAGAAATATTACATCCTGGGGACAGCGATCATCTGCGGAGCGTGCAACGGCTCTGCATACGCATCCGGCAATCTCGGGTCAGTATCCTTCTTGAACTCCCCGAGAAATGCCTGATCCCTTGTGTATATAGATGGGATGCTGTCAATGGGACGTGTTGGTATCGCAGCTCTGATTCCGGCGCCATGCTCCGCTGGCTCATTGGAACGCAAACATTCTGGATCCTCCTCGTTTCGCTAGGCGAAGTCGTGGCATTTCTGACAATCGTAGGGTACTTGATCGGCTATGAAGTGCGTATGCGGATATGATGCATGTTTACATGTCCAAGCATTCTGACCGTGACATCGCAAGCTTATTACGCGGACGCTTTCGCGCAGCGGCCTGACGGCACTGGGACCCAGTTCTCCGAAACTTCGCAGACACCTGGATCAACAATCCAAATGTTCCGCAGGCATAATCCTCCGAATAGGCAGGCCCTCGTCCGTCTCCGTGAACAGGGTTGGATTATTAACAGAGCCGTACCAGGTCTGTACCCCCTCGTGTCGTGTCTGCTCAACATATCCACCTCTATTCTGGATTTACACGAGATGAGGCATGGCGAACAAACACAACTAGGTGCGTTTCACCTCTGTCCCGTGAAACCGCATCTCATCCGTTTATAGAATCCGAGGGCGGACCTTGCAGGTACGCTGAGCCATATCCCGCTGCCAACGCACGGCGAGGACTGAACACCCTCAGACCTCGCAATATATTCTGCGCGCCCGCTCATTTATGGCATTCTCGCTGCTACGGATCCGGTGCGTATTCAGCCCTCCGTGCTCCAACTCTCGTTGAAGTCCAGATGCAGTCGTTCATCCGCGCCATGCGGGAGCAGCGCCACCCCGGCTCGACGCACTCGAACTACCCGGGCCGTGGGGGCAGGGGCGGCGCCAGGCTGCCTTTCGACTGTTATCGAGATGACTGCAGCCGAGCGGAACGCCAACGACAGGATGAGTACTTACGGGCGGGAGGAGGGGTTGGAGTCGCTGGGAGATGCGGCGAGGACGGCTGTCAACAGTCCGACCCACAGCCAAGGAGAGGAAAAAATACTTTCTGATAAAGACGGGATGGAGTCGGCGACGGCTAGCGCCAGCGAAAAGAGGCACTCGCAAATGGCGGATGTGGTTTTTCATAGCATTTGATGTTTGTACCTTTCTGTTCTATTTAGTGTAAAATACGGTGTGGAAATCGGAGCGGCGACCAGCTTTCAAAAACGATTAATAAATTTCAGATACAAGTACGCGAGTAAGCTGAGAAATCCAGATATACACAAATATAAGGAGGTGGATAGTAATTACGCATCATTATAGTGCAACCTCGTTGAATGAATTTAGATCAGGCGGCGCCGTTTCGCGACCAGCAATATCATCAGGCCAGCCATATACATCTGCTGCAACACCAACGTTCCTACCACGATTGCGGTCTAAATAGAATGAGTTAGCAGCTAGACGAGGCGCTTCGGAAGGGAATACCTCCTCGTCGATCTCGTCGTCCGAATCGTACTCCTTCTCCCTCGGCGTCTTCGAGATCGTCGTGCGCCACGACCTCCTGAGCGAAAGATAAATAATAGGACGGAAAGATGCAATGGATTGAGATGTACCTCGGGAGCCAGAGATCTTTCCCGCGAGATGCTGGGTACAAACGCCCGCTGACGGCCAACCTGATTTTGCGTCGGACGCTGAAAAGGTGGAAAATGAGCGAACGATGTTGCGCAGTGGTGGGGGGAATATTGACCCTGCTCTGGGCGCCGTCAGCCTCCCTCTCTTCGTACGAGTCGGACTCGGAGTAGGAGTCGCTGTCGCTGCTTCCCGTGGCCACGACATCTCGGGCATTGGCTAGAGTGGACACAGCGCCCTGGGGAACTTCGCGGACTTTGAGTGCCGTCTTGCTGGCGCGCGACGTTATCTCGCCCTTCAGATACCTCTCGAACGCGTTACCCTGGAAGAACACGGCCGAGATCGATTTCTGGTGCGCCTCGAGTTCCTGGGTGTCAAGGCAATCAGCGTCCCGTACAAGACTAAAGGCCATTCTACTTACCCCGAAGATTTCATTTCGAGCGTCCTCGACAGGGGGCTAAAATCAAGATGAACCCGAGAGAAAAGAGCGATGCGAACACCGTACCGCGCCTTTGATCTTCCCAGTGATCATCACGGGCAGGTTCGACGCCGGCTCGACAGAGGCGAAATCCTCCTCGTGATCCATAGTGATATGGACAGTCCAGGCAGCTATTAGAGGGGATTTTAGCGTCGGAGAGCGTTGGCGGCTCTCGACGACGTACCGCCCATATCGTACTCAAAAACTATCCCCAGTCTCCTTGTTCGTGCACGCCCCCTTACTGCCGTTCTTTTTCAGTTTCTGGTTCCAGACCTGAGAAAGACGCAGGTTCTGGTCTTCCACCTTCTCCTCCGCATCGCCGAAATCGTCACCAAAGAAGTACCGCCGCGCACGCGACTTTGTGCTCCGGCCCATCATCACAACCTCGTACTCTGCGATATCGGTGCGGCGCGTCGATTCGTTATACTGCAGCATGATCTCGTCGTCCGTGTCGGGCAGCGGCGCGTCTTTGCCGCCCCTCTTGATGTGCCCGGCCTTGTAATTGCCGGAGTACATTTCGACGTAGGAGAAGACCTTCGCCTGATGCGCATGGTCCCCGCTCCAGCCGAACATGAACAGGATGAGCTTGTACAGGTTCGCGAAGGTGTAGTTCAGCGGGACCTTGGCGACGCGGTAGACGCCTTTGAAGCGAGCCAGTTGGAAGCGCAGCTGAATAAATTTGGTTGTCGGAGGAGGTAGGGTCTTGTAAGGATTTGCCGCGGGTGTAGTGGCCTCAAGGCGGGCCTTTTTTGAGGCAGAACGCGTGGTGACGTTCTCCTTATCCGCGCGAGAGTCGACGCGGGCGCGTTTGCTGCTCGAGCTGGCTAGAAGAGTCTCCATACAATATCCGCGTGGGAGAGGGGGAGATGAAAATTGGCGCGTGTCGTGGAGGGAAGCAATAGTTTTTGACTTTTCGCCCTTGGGTTCCTGACTAAGCATCTCCTTATTTAGAAGGTGCTTCCACGTGAGGCTCGGCAGCCATCTCGGCCTGCCACGCAGCTTTCATTCTCCGACATCGTGCCTCTTTCCTCTTCCCACCACGACTGTCACCTTCCGTTCACCGCATAACAGTATTTCAGCGCCATACGGCTACTCTGCTGCCCTACCTCTCCTCCCGGCCTCGAAGTTTCGAAGCCTCGAGCATCCAAGTTACCTGACGGTCGTGCCACCACCTCCCGCCGCACGCGGCGGCGCTCCCCGACGCGTTTTCGACTCAGTCAATGGGTTTTGGAGCCTATCCCGGCTTCCTCCCCCACGCCATACCCCATTTGACGCGTTCTGCGCGTCCCTCTGCACGAATGTCCACTGGCAGCGCCGTTTCCACCAAGTTTCCACGCCCGGATGCCTATGTATTGTAATAGTAGTTATAGTACCAATGCTGAGAACTGTTGTCTACTGGAATGTCCTTGCCACCGTGACAAACGGCCCTGCAAACCTTAGTTTCACTTTCCATTGAGACTCAGTGCGCCGTCCGACTTCATGCCACTGGCCCACTGCCAGAGTGCCAAAGTGCCAGAGTGCGGAGTCTGAAAACACAGGACTGCCGGATGTGCCGTTCCCGAAAAGTGACTGCCTTTTAAGGAAACACAAGGGCGAAAAGAGGCCATCTGGAAGCAATAGGGAATGAAAAATGTGGAGAGTTTGCGTAAGTTTTGGACACATCACGCTCCTAACAGGTGCACACAACGCGTCGCGCCACACGTTACGCGCCGTAACCAAGACGCGACCAACACTAAGTAAGTTACCCGCCAATGGATCCCCATCTTTGGAACGCTTCAAGCGCATTCCAATCAGATACACTCTGTGCTCCGTTAATCTGCGAAGTGCATGCAGAGGCCCCACCTGCGACATTGTATGCCTACGAGTGACGACATTTCACTTGCCATCGCACGAGCTCAACGGAATCTCGGAATCTGTCGTTCAACGCGTGTTAAATTCTTTGATCTATGCTTCCACGCCACCCGAATCTAGAAAACTGAAACCAATTCCACACCTCGATGCATCAACAGCACTAAGGCTCCAATCATTTAGTTTTCGTGTAGAGATCTGGGCAAATTAAACGGAAACGGTTAAAAAAACCGTTTAAAACCGTTTAAAACCGTTTTTAAATGGTATTTTTCCGGTCGGTTTTCCAACGGCTTCTACCTACATCTATGGACTCCTGTATTCCTTCCCAATTCATCTACCTTGCCTTAACAGCTCCAAGATGGACCGCCTACGTCCCAAGAATTCTGACTGTGTGCCTGCAGAGCCCTCAGCGCACTCAACCTCGGCCAAGGGTGGTTGGAAAATTGGCAAGTGAGTCAACAATCAACTTGTATATGTACCATAGTCTGAGCTAATAGAGACCCTCCTTCGACTTGTGTGCAGACCCATGCTGTGAGGTTACTGTCAGGGTGCAGGTTTGGTGCACGCAGGCGGGCCGCCATCAGAGCGCGACCGCCATCAATGATCAACAGCACCTGCCTCGTGTGCAATTCCATAAACCCAGTGCGTCATATCAAGGGATCTGCGAACGAAGTAGAGACATCAGTGCAATCCAATTCTCCAATTGAGGCCGGTAATGATACTTCGCACTATTGTGTTGGGTCTTGAAAACTCATACCAGCCATTAGTCTAGTTTGTTCTGCAAATGTCGATATCGGTGCTAACGACTCTCGCGCAGTTCGAACAAAACGTTCGTTAAGCGGTGCTGTTGACCGGATAATTCCCATTTTGGGGCACGAATGTTTTATAGGAACCAGAACGAATAAAAAGGAAAGACAGTTGACCATTTGTCACATGTACATGTTCCAACTGTCGGCCCGACTTGCCGAAACCACTGTCACGATGTTGTGACAGCTTACTTATTGTTGTCTCAGATCTCAGACACTCGCGTCCTTGAAGCTCAGGGTCACGTAGAATCTCGTGGATCCACCAGACTCACCTCCGTCTGGGGCATTCATCGGTCATCCATTTTCAAGCTAAATGCCTTCCAGTTTCAACAGACATCGTTTCAATCCAAAGCCATGCCGTACGTACCGTATGTAACTTCCCCGCGGGAGCTCAACACCACCGCAATTTTGGTGGAGACGTTGCGCAATCCGATAAGCCCCGATTCGTGCTGTGCCAGGGCCCTATATGTTGGCACGAGTATGCTCACACCCCACGAACCGGACACAATGGCGAAAGACGAGCGCCAAACCCCGATCCTCCGCGCGATAATGTACTTCCTGACCTGCCCTCGGTCGGAGCAGGAGCAGAATGCCGTCAAGCAGAAGCTCAGCACCTGTGCCTGCGACCTCCGCGACCCGGTCATCGCGCGCCTTCACGTAGGCGATGCATCGGTGTCGACTAATCGACGTACCATAGATGACCTAGCCCCGCCCCACCTCGACGACGCGCTTGCGCGCATGTGCACCGTCGCCACAGAGGGTTTACGCACCCTCTCGGTGGGGAATTTCCGGAAGATCCGGAAGAACACGGCAGCAGACGCGCAGCCGTGGCCGAACAGCCAGCAAGATATAATACCGAGTCCGGACGGGACCAAGGGCACGGTAAGCGCCCTTCTGCGCTGGGCGACGGCCCCGCCGAGCGGATATGCTGTCTTCCTGGTACTCGGGGGTATCGCACGCTTCTGGGAACCACTGGCACGAGAAATCTTCCGCACACCGTTGGCCTTTTCGCTCGCAACGGACCACCTCCAGGCGGCCCTGGACCACTACAACGAGCGCGCCGCGGACTCTGATCCAGTCGTCCCGAACAGATTCCACCTACCCTTCATCGCGTGCGCGAACGAGCTCTTCCTCACCCTCGTGGTGCGGGATATGAAGGCGACGTACATGGCGATGGACCCGGTGCTCAAGCAGATGATGTTCATTACTCTCGAGATCCAGCCGATTCTGCGCGCCATGGGCCCTACCGCCGACGTCCTCGACGTGTGGTTCGACCAGTTGCGGCTCAGCATGGCGGAAGCGCATCGCATTGCGCTAGACGAGTATGCAGCGCTGCAATCGTCCGCCCCGCACGCCATGTTCCGGCAGCTCCTGTACGTCCGGAACCTGAACCAGTGCATGCACCTCGAGTGCACGGCGCCTCTGGGCATCAAGACCACGGTGTGCGGGGGATGCCGCATCGCGCGCTATTGCAGCGCTGAGGTATGCTTACTGCCACCTGTCTACCCACACACGCCGTTCTTACCTTAGCTCGGTTGTAGTGTCAGCGCCCCGCATGGCGCGCGCCGCGCCTCCCACACAAGCCAATCTGCGCTGCGATCCAAGCCCTGCGTACGGCGCTGCAGCTCGAGGACAGTGCGGGCTGGGACAAGTGGATGCTTCACATCATCGACAAGGATACACTGACCCCTGCGCGGCGCGCGCCTCCTTTCGAGGCGTTGTGCAAGTCGAAGCAGGTCAAGTCGGAGGTCGCGCTGGGCATTTTGGACGGGCTCACTGCTCTGATGCAGGCCAAACACGTCCAACTGGATGAGCTGGAGAAGCAGGCGGCACGCCCTCAGTGAGACGTGTTCATGTCTGTTTCTCCATAATTATGATCGGGGAAAGACTCAGAGCTCCCGGGCAAGAAAATTACACGGGCAGCTAGTATGCGATCCATAATTTCGCCTTGACTTTAGTAAAATGTCCAAGAAAATGTCGCCTCTAAATAGATCCCGCCGTGAACCCAAAAGTGGGGTGGCGGTTTGTGGCGGTGTATGTTTTTTAGCCGGCTGCAGTGAAATTTGAATTTATCACGCTGACTACTCGCCTCAACATTTGCGCTATCTGCCACTCCTCTCCACGGACTCCTGGATCGAAGAAACTGGCCCCATGCTCTTGACCCTACTTTAATGCACCACCATCTCCTCGTCGCGAGCGTGTTTTTAGGACTGGGCAGCGTCGGATGGGGGCATTTTGCGGCGTGGCACAAAGGTGCGCTCTCTGCGCTATACTCTAGGCAATTTTAATTGGGGTTAAACTCAGAGATGTACTGCCTGAACGGCACCCAGGGATACGACGACTCCGACTCCAACGAAGCCGTGCAGCCGCTGTGGCAGGTGCGTGTTATGTGGAGAATCGACGGGCTGGATACTGGAGCCCGTGTGGTAGCTGTCGAAGGAGGACTGGTGGTTCCACCACATGAACCAGGTGAGCTTTTTCCCTCGTAAAACCAGCACATCTCACGCGAATATACCTCAGTGCGATGAATTTCCTCCCAACGATGGCGACTTTCTCGAGCTGCGAGTTCTTTCACTCGTGAAAGGGACGAGACAGGCTGATATCCTGCCAGGTCCGTGAACGGCACGTTCACGGTCGAGTTGGCGGTCAACCGGGTGTTCACGACACTCAGCTACGGTGGCTCGCGCGTTGGGGATTTCGGGGACGGTCAAAATTACACGGAAGGGCTCGGGGGGACGGAGTGCATCACGGAGCTTAACAGTGCGTTTTAATTGTTCGTTCCAACGCAGCGGCGCGTCTGATCTTGCGCAGTACATACCCAGAACGAGAGTATGGCAGCGGGGACTGCGTTTGCGATATCATACCAGGTGAGTCCCTCGTGCGTGTAATTTCTCGATGCTGCTGAACGACGGGCGGCAGTCAGAGTTGTCGGCGGTGACACCGGAGAATCTGGTAGTCTTTACAACGTTGGATCAGTGCGTGCTGTTCCGTCCATCCTCAGGTGGCGCAGCTCACCGTGTACAAGTACGCCGTGGAAGCGCATTGCGACGTATTCCGTGCCCAATCTGCCGGCATGTCCGACGGACGGGTGTATATGTGCGGTGCATGCGCTGCCCCGAGCTCCTTACGAGTTGGCTTAACCGGTCGGCTGTTCAGTGGGGATGGGTCGCCAACGGGTGCGGCGAGCCCAACATCTATATGCAAGGTGTGTCCCTTCCCCCATGGGCTAATTTCGACGCTCTCGTTCTCATGACTTCCGTCAACTCCGCGCAGGCTTCAGATGCAAAGTGACCGGCACCACCGGCGACTCCGCCCTGGCCCCCGCCGCCGCCGCCGTCTGGTGCGTGGACGGCGCTGCGACGTGCGTCACCGGTGCTCGGCAGATGATCTTCTGGAACCAGCTGGAGGGGAACAACATCGACGTCCCCGGGAACGACACCGCCGGCGGCACTGGCATTTCGCCCGCCTACAACATGAAGCTCGGGTGGGGCGATGGTGCGTTGCTTCCTGTTACTTAGGTATTATACTATTCATTTATTTGGTTTTTGGTTCTTGGGCGCAGGCGCACAAACGGACATCTTCCTGGCGCCAGGGACGGCGACGAGCACGTACGTCCCGCCGGCGCCGACGTCAGGCGCGGGCGCGGGGAGGGGAGCGGTCTCTGTGTTTGCCCTCGGGATGCTGGCGGTGTCTACGTTGTCAATGTACTTACATAGAATTTTAGATTGCCCGGCGCGCTAGAACTAGAAGCGCTGGGGGGTATTAACGCGCTCTATCTCCGCAGGGCGGGATGTTCTCGGAGGCGATTGATCCGGACCACACCGACTTGGTTGGAATACGGTGGCTGTGTCGCAGGTTTCGCAAGTCTCGAATCCTCGATTGCCGCAGTTATGTTAAGGGGGCAGGATGGGTGTTCTCCTGCTCACTGAGGCTGGACGTTCCCCCGCGAGGATTTCTCTCATTGATTGCAATAAATATTGTAGGAACGACGAACGGACGGGCATCATCACGACCTGAAATTCAGCCCGAGCATATTCTGATTGCGGATGCAACACGTTGGTTAGATTGAGACGTAATCCCGTAATCCTCTTCAACACTTTCGCCCTGCTCGCGGTCCTAGCTACAGGCGTCGCTGCTGCCCCAACTTCGCTCTTTCCCCGGGCGGGCAGCCGACGTTAAGAGTGCCTTCTCTCCCTGATTCAAATTCGCTTCTCAGCCTGTGTGCTGGACCTTGCACACCCACCGTTACGTCCTGCGCCACAGCCGCAGTCCAGATCGGTGCCGGTACGTCTTCATAATACAGCCCCAGCATCATAACCACCCACTGCCCGCCACAGATGTCACCGCGGACGCCGGGTGTCTCGTCGCCGCTGACTCGTGCGCTAGCGGCGTGGAGGCTCTCGGTGTAACGGGCGCGATCACGGGTGTAGGAGAACCACCGCCGGTGACGCCATAAGCAAAGGGATTTCGAGCATTGGGAACGCGATCAAGGGGCTGATCCGATCATCGCTGATATACCGCGGGTGTGAGAGAGAGAGTAATAAAATGAAATCTGCGTAAAAGACACGAGGCGCACTGTCTTGTCCAATTGGCGCGAGGTGAGCGGCCTGGGTTTACTCCGCGTTCCTATTCTGAATGCATGTTCAGATTACACCCAAGCATTCAGGGGAGGGGGGGAATTTATTATACTCGCGTGGTCCACAACATGAGCGACGATCTTCTTGCTGACCGTCGTGACACCGAAAGATGAGAATGGAGACTCGGTCAATGAATAGGACGCTCAAATTCAGTGAAGATTGCTCCGGCATCCTACACTCTGATCTGACAGCCCTCGCTACAAACCTGGGAGAAAATGATGACCCCACTCTCACGGCGTGGATGCAGTGAAAGAAAGAGATCATCAGAGCCATAGCTGGATAGATCTGGGGCCTCTTCGCAACAGAGCCTTCACCCTCAACAATAGGAGTACTGTATTTAAAATGTGGGAGCGCCAATGTAATTATACAGTACAGCCGACTTGTTATATAGCTCGGCGTATCATGATGTACACTCCAAAACGTCGACAACGATCACTGATGAAGAGATCATCCATCTTAATAGATTGCAAGGTAAGCCCTCTAAATCCTGCCCTTTTGTAAAGTGTGGTCTTGCTTTACCCGATTCGAGTACAGATCCCCGCGCCGATCCCCGCCCGCCCCCACTGAGATGGCAGCTGATTAGGACGACACCGCTCACGCTAGGGTGTCTGCCTATGTCAAGTGTCGGCAAATGCGCGGTGTCGCTCCATCCGCCACATCCCGGTTTCTAATACTAGTGGGCAGGCAGGTCTACACGATAGTGCAGCGTCTGATGAGCCGGGTGTCGTTGACGGCGGACCGACGGAAACCGACCATCAGTGGCGTGTGCTTCTATCCGAGTCAGAGTAATACACCCTCTCCTCTAATGTACCCTTTCCTCTAATGCACCCTCTCCTCCCTTGCGCATGGCAACCGAACAAGCCAAAGAAATGATGTCCAGATGTCTCCCTGCCCATCAGCTGCTTCTTCTTCTAGCCAAGTTAGAGTAGTGCACTCTCTCAGGTCTACACTCATTCAGGCTTTGACAGGCGTCACCGCGCGGTTTTCTCGGCCAGAGAACTCTGATTACCCAGTCAACTGCTGAAGCTTGAAGCTCCGTAGTCGTCGCACTCGGGTTGCACCAGTCAGCAGACCCGGGTATATTCGGACCAAAAGACAAGAACGCATTCAACCACTATTTTTATCGAAAGTAGATCAAGACCAGATCTCATGCTCGGTCTCGAGAGGGATAGCTGCCTTATTCTTTCGGCCACAGTTCTCTTGTGAATATTCAACGTACGGGGCTCGATCCTTCATCCAACGAGGGGTACCGCTTGATCCAGCGCGGGGACTGCCTTGTGGTCTATCCACCCCATATTCCCTTCCCGTACCTTCACGGTCTCAGAATGGCCCAAGCAGACCACGAGTGGAAATTAGTCGAGATGCGGGTGAGGCTGACCTCGAATGCGGGAGACTAGGATTGTCAAGGAAGCTGACTGTCACAGTTGTAGTAACTTGAAGGACAAGTATATTCCCGGGAGGCACCAACTGGGTAGTGCGCGGAGATAGCTGGGTAGTTAAGTGCCCGAGAAGTAAGGCGCATGTGTGAGCAAGTGCAATTGGAGCAATACCCCTGCCAGGCCCCCGGTCACTCAGCCCTAACTAGGTCGGAGGCCTGAAATTTTTGTTGATTCCCCTTACGATTTTTAGGCCTCCAGGACGTTGATTTACCTTATATCGGACCTAGTTCCAGGCGGTAAAATGCCTCAAAATTACGATTTTTCCTCCAAGATTTGAAATTGGTAGATTCCGTCCGACATGAGCTGTGGGCCGCGTTCAGGATGAAATTCCCCGCAAGACTCATCTTTTCTGGTGGCTAGCCATGTTGCCAAGGCCGCAAAAAACACAAGAATGAACGGCGGGGACCTGGTAACAAAGTCCGCCACGAGGCAGTGCAGCGCACATAACTCGGAACTCCAACATTGATTTACCTTACGGATCAATTTTTGAAGGCCGATTTTTGAGCGTTGATTTACTTTACAGCGGACCTAGTTAGGGCTAAGTGACCGGGGGGCCTCCCGTGCCTCGATGTAGAGTGTGAGATTCTGAGATCCCACTTGGGAAAAAGGTAAGCGAAAGATCCTTCCCATAGCCGACCAATTGGAAAATGATGAGTTTCTTGACGAACGAAAAAGCGTGTGATGCAGTCTCACGGATGACTGCCATGTTACAGCGAAGGACGAGAAGCATGTCTGCGGGGCGGACTGGCCCGTTTTCGGGGCTTAAAACCCGTCTAGTAAGATGCAGGCTACTTAGCATCCATGTCTCCCGCATTTCTCTCCTCCCTGGACTCGCGGTGGATTCTAGTATTGGTGGCAATATTGCCCCTCTGCGTTCGCTACGCGCGCAAGGCCGGAGGGCCGTCTTTACCTCCGGGCCCACGAGGATTTCCTCTCGTGGGGAACATTTTCGATGTCCCCACCGGAGACATCTGGCTCAAATTCGCGCAGCTGGGAGAAGTGTGGGGTACGTGCGCGGTCTTCGATGCACTTCCGACCATTTTGAACCATCCCAACAGGGGACATCTCATCCATCACGCTGTTCGGCCAAACCATGATTATTGTGAACTCGCTGGAGATCGCGGAGGATCTCCTCGACGTGCGGGGTGCCAACTTTTCTGATCGCCCGATTATTCCCATGGGCGGGGAGTTGGTTGGCTTCAAGAATGTCCTCGCCTTCAGCCAATATGGCGACCGCCACCGCAAAGAGCGCAAGCTTTTTGCACAGCTCTTTGGCAGCCACGCTGTGCTCAAGCAGTTCGTGCCTCTTCTGACCTCGGAGCGACAGAAAATGCTGCAAAAGATGCTTGTGAACCCTAACGGGGTGTTGCATGAAATCGCACGGTACTTCCCCTCTTTCACTCGCCTTGTGGTATGACTCAAATCTTCATAGGACAACGGGGGCAATTACTCTCCAGATCGCGTATGGTTATCATATCCTCGAAACTGATGATCCCTACATCAAAATGTTTGAAACTGCACAAGACAACTTCGCGATCTCTACTGCACCGGCGGCCTTCATGGTCGACATAATTCCCGCCCGTGAGTACCTCTATGTTGAAAATTTTGAAGCTATCTGAATATGCCGTCCAGTGCGCTTTTGGCCTGAGTGGCTACCAGGAGGAGGATTCAAGACCACGGCCAGGCTGTGGAGCAAATTGCTTCACGCCGTAGTCGATGACGCATACGATTATGTCAAAGCCCAGATTGTAATTATTCCCTGACTCGAGTGTTGAGTGCTCATAAATTTCAGGCTGCCGGTACCGCTGAGAAATCCTTCGTCTCCACCTTACTGGAGGAACAACTCTACGACGACTACTTGATCAAATGGGCGGCGTCTTCGATCCAAGCTGGGGGTAGCGACACGGTACAGTGAACCGCTGTCCGCGGGCACCCCTTTTTGATTCCCATCGCATTTCAGACTGGCGCACAACTTGAGGCGTTTTTCCTAGCAATGTGCCTTTATCCGGAAGTTCAAATCGCCGCCCAGAAAGAAATCGATGCGGTCATCGGCAGCGACCGACTACCGAATCTATCCGATCGCCCTCAGCTCCCCTACGTTGATGCCCTGTGCAAGGAGGTGTTCCGATGGCACGTTGCTGCACCGACAGGCAAGTAGCGTCCCTTGGGTTGGGGTTTCTCTTCACAACGGAGTTGGCAGGCATCCCGCACCGGACTCGCGCGGATTTCGTGTACGACAGAGGTGACGGTTCGAAGCCAATGTTGATTCCAAAGGATGCTCTTGTCATCTCGAATATTTGGTTCGTCTTCTATAAATGACCGGGGTGTGCGCGGCTCAGTTTAACCCCCAGGAAAATGACGCACGATCCCGCGCGATACGCGAATCCTATGGTCTTCGACCCGACCAGGTTCCTTGCAACAGAAACCAAGAAGGCGGAGGCAGATCCTTTGGGGATATGTTTCGGCTTCGGGCGTCGGTGAGAATAATTGAAGATCTTTGTCACTGTTGGATTCTTACATGATGTCCGCGATAGTATTTGCCCGGGTATTGGCAGTCCTCGGCTCAAGGTCACCAATCGCTGACGCATTTATATTCTAGGCAGAATGCTGGCGGATACGGCGGTGTTCATCGACTGCTGTGCGATTCTCGCGGTATTCCACATCACAAAAGCGCGTGAAAATGGGGTTGTCGTCGAACCGGAGCTTATTCTGGGGAGGGGCACTGTGAGGTGCGTTGTCGGCTTTCTGTCCCCAGTTTCTCCGCCGTCGACTGACCAGCTAACAGCCATGTGCGTCCTTTTAAATGTTTCGTGGAACCGCGCAACGCGCGAGCAGTTGAGCTCATTCATGGGTCACTTGAAGCTGAGGCTTGATGTGTCTCTGCTGGAATAGACTGCCACCGTCCGATGTATTACAAATTTGGAACGCCGAAGAGCGCGCGCGGAATGTAAATGACTCCATCGCTCACAACATCCATGTCCCATGTGGCGCAGTCGAGAATCTGAGGCTGATATACTTTTGAGAACGGGAATGCTGCTCCGCCTCGAGGGTTTCTAACATGCAGTTGGTCCGCAGTGGATATTGGGGCGAATAGTTATTATTCCAGAGTTTCCTCCCTCCGGGCACCCATCGAATTATCGGTTTCGTCCATTCCGATGTCATTAATGTCGGAGCTCGCGAGATGCGCTTGAATATCCTGCATCTCTCTCTGCGCATCCCGAGCCTTGCACCATGCATTCAGCGGGGATATCACCTCGTCTCCGCTAGCATGGTCAAAGTTCCTAAGGAAAGCCTCCTCGTCATCCACCTTGCCAAGGCCTCCGGCATCGAAGAATATCTGTAGCTGCTTGCAGACAAATTTATGCGGAAACTCCGGGGCCTTCCAATCCGCGATCTGGCATTCTTTGCTGCAATACGCAACATGCCTACAGCCTCCGCATTTCTGGTATGCATGTCCGACGTCCTGGAAAGAGCGTCGGCATCCCGATGCGTAGCACGCCTGCGTCCGCTGGGTCAAATTGGTGTTGAGGCGTAATAGCGGCTCCTGCTCCCCGGATGGCTCTGGCGCCGGTGCGAGGTCCGGATGTAAATCCGGCGGCCGCTCGACGTCTTTAGAGAAGTGGAACGCGAAGGCGTGGAATAGATTCACGGTTATGTCCATGGTGGTTCGACCCTTGTCGGACTCCAGGGACGAGAGCCCTGGATCCCGAGCGATGGTGGTGGCGTCGGAAAGGATCGCGTAGAGCTTCAGCTCGCGCCCCTTGGTCCATATCATGATGCTGTTCTGAGAAGTGCGTTCGACCATGACGCGGAACAGGAAGGCGGCGATGACGAAGAGGTATGATGCGGGCAGCTTGTCTCGGCGCCCAGAGCGGCGGAGTCTCGTGCAGGTATTGCGGAATGAGGGGATGAAGCGCTCGAGGAAGGTGGGGGAGGTCGTAATGGCAGTGAAGAGTGGACGTCCACAAACCTCCAGCGCGCCGGCCAGGAACATGAGAGCGGTTGGATTCGGAAGGACAATCAGCCACCGGCTCGTGGCCTCAACGAGGGCGTCGAACCCAAAGGGAATGACGTCGGAGATGGATTTTGGCCAGCTCTTGTTCTCTCCCTTGGCGACTCGCGTTTTATTAGCCTCTCGGAATATGTTGGCCGGAAAGCTGAATAGAAAGAACATCAAGACGACGGTGGGAGTGCATTTATAGTATTCGGCCCAGTACAGGCCAATATCGTGTAATTGTTCGTTTCCAGGATGAGAGACCGGACAAGCACACTGGCCCAGATATGACATTAGCCTCGAGAATTCTGTGGATGTTCGAGGAGCGGTCAGGAACGAAACCGCTAGATTGAAGAATCCGTGATGCCTGGAGACGGCGCGGGTGTTGGGAGTCGGTATTCCTGTCCGAACGGCGAAGATTGTATATGACTGCAACGCAGCCAACGAGATGTGTTGCACACGTGGCAGGCTGGTGAGGGTCGCCCAAAGATTGCGTGAAAGAATCGAGAGCCACTTCAATCGCAATCCTGGGCACGGCCATTCTGCAGATATATTAGAGGGTTGACTGTATGCGCAGAATGTATGAAACTGACGTAGTATTCAAACTTAAAGGAGAGAGACTGTGTTTGTCGATGGTTTGCCCTCTTTGTACCAATTATCCGGCAGCCTGACTCGGAACATGGCCGCAGACGCCTGCGAAACCAACCGGTTCAAGCTTGTGTGCAAAATTATGGAGGATACATTGGAACTCCTGCGAGAAGTTCTGAGGTGCGTGCCGCTCTTGACCTACATATTCTTCGGTTCACTTTGTCCCTGTTGTGGTATGAGCCGACCGACGTGAAGATCACGTGATAGAGTCACGCCGGGGCAAGCTCCACCAAACACGCCATTTTCATCTTTTGCCCTAGGTTCGGAGCAAGCCTGCGCAGCTCCGGCCCGGCGAGCCGGCCCTTCGCTGAAGGGGCTTGCTTCAAACTCTGCCAAACAAAGGACTTATGAATCCTTTCACAACGCACTCAATATATCCTCAAATCGCTAGATGTAAACTGGATATCTGCGGTCATATCCCTGGGCCGTCTAGGCTACATTTACACCGCCAAAGTGCCCGCACGTTGGCCCCACCTGGAACGGTGGGGTGCCAGCCATGTTTTTTGAAACATGAGCCCAGGTGTCCTCCAGCTGGCGACCAGCTTTTCAATCCAGCCGAAATTCCCAGCTGGTCACCAGATGTCGATCCACATAAGCGCCATGCTTCTTGGCAGCATATTACGACCCAAATTTAAACTCTCACCAATTCTCGCCATCATTAAAACCATTTCGTCTCTACAGCGTGCGGGAGTCAGGCATATGTATGCACCGCGTTAGCTGCCGTACCTCGACAATTAGTGATGTTCGGGTCGGGTCGGGCCTGAAAGCCCGGGCTTGGGTCGGGTCGGCAAGGGCTTGGGCCTGAAAATATCCCAAGCCCGACCTGACCTCTTGGGTCGGGCCTGGGTCGGGTCGGGCTCGGGCTTGGGCCCGGGCTTGATTGGAAAATTTCAAACAGCTTTGAAGTGGATCCTCATGTCTAATTCGATGCTATTTGTAGATTACTCATTCATGGGGACACTCAGCGAATTTTCTACGCCCTTCACACTCAACAAGCATGCTTTTGAACACGACGTGATGCGCCATCACTCGACGATCAAAACATCAAACATGTTGAAACTCATCGTTCAGGTCGAAGTTTAAATTGTTGAAAGTGATTAACATTTGTGTATAGCCTCAAGCGCCACCCTCATGTATAAACCTCGATCCTGAGCAGCCAAAATCCCAGTTGGCGGGTACCACAAGAAACCCGGGCCCAAGCCCGGGTCGCGGGTCGGCGAAAATCCCAAGCCCGACCCTGAGCCCGACTTGAGCCCTACTCAGGGTCGGGTCTGGGTCGGGCCTGAAAGCCCGACCCAAGCCCGGGCTTGGGCTTGAAGCCCGACCCGGCACATCACTATCGACAATGGACATTTGCCGAGGTCAACACCAAGTTCCAACATCCAAAGATAAATGATTCCATGAGATTCAAGAAAGGATACATGAGGAAGATTAATAGATTCCAACTCGCCGCTCATTGACGGCTCAGCAAGGGTGGGGGAAGCTGCAAGTCAGTTGGAACTTGGTTGGCGGTAGGTCCGTGCGCAATGTTTGTCACTGTGTGTAGGATCATGTGCATGTTGCTCGCCTCCCTTCCTTTCTCCCTCCACTATTGCTTCACCACGTTGCCCTTGTGTCACATCCAGACCTCAAGGCCTCACCTGAGAGCCGCCTGCACAGTCATCATTGCACTGCGGGCAGGCCACCAAGTTCGCGTGTACGGGCACCGTATCCCACCGTCATCCTCCGCAATATCGAGCGCGCGACCTTCGCCGTCAGCTTCAAGTCCTCCTCCACCTAAGGCTCCAGGCAGTGCGCTGAGCGCTCGGACTGAGCGGTCTACCATCTCGTCGACGCAGGGAGGAAGCACGTTGGCATCCAGTGCATATACAGGCAGCAGCGCGTGGCGTCGAGCGCGCGTCCCCAAGCGTATCAAGTGCAAGACCACCGTCCTCCATGTCTGCAAGTGTCTGTCCAGTGTGCGCACCTCCTCTTCAGGCTCTGCCAGCGTGTCTATTGTCGGCTGCCTCTGCTTAAGCAAGTGGCGAGCGCGTGGCCGTTGTACTTCGGGTCTGCAAGTGTCCCCGTTTCGATCGCACGACCCTCGACTTATGTGTCTGGAAGTATGTCCATGTCGAGCGCAAGATAGTGCTCCCGCTTCTTCCTTCACTTGCCTCGTCAACAAAACTCTTTAACCCTTGGTCGTCGACTTCTTTGAGCCTTCAAGTGCGCCTACATATACATAGGTTGTATCTCGAATCTGGACACTGTCAAGGCCACCTCAAGCTTGATCTTCAAAACTCAAGTGTCGCTCACAGATCTTTTTCCATACCTCTCCGCAAGTTTCTATGTACGCTGAAGGCCGCAAATCAAGTTCTAAGCAGTTCAACATCCTCGTTCTCAGGCCGCTCCCTACCCACCATAATCAATCTCCGCATCCGTTGGTTTTCGTTCTGCCTCGGTTGAGTTGCATCCTTTGTCGTCTTTATATGTTTTATTAATCCGTCCCTCCCAGCCAAAAGTCATTAGAGTGGCCGTCTATCGGGTGTTCTCTGGAAGGGTGCATGGAAGAGTTCATATTCTGTACTGTCTCTTGTATGCATATTTAGGCGGCCAATCTATTTTATTTACTGCAATAACCCGAGGATAAAAAAACAAATTACTGCTCCTGGATCTACAGGTTGTCTCCAGGCACGGCTGTCAGCTGGTAGCCAGCTAGACCTGGCCCCAGGGTGGATCCATAGGAGAATGAACCTGGAGGCCAGTCAAAATTCAGCTGGCCACCAGTTTTCGACGACATGTGTTCAACATGTCGAATCCAGCTGCCGGCCACGTGTCTGACCGTTGCCGGTGTACATATCCGATTCAGCCGACCACTGTTCTTAAATCTACGTGTTGATCGCTTCTTCTTACATTTTCGGAAATCATCCTCTACAAGTCTGGGAACGAGATGGAGCAATGGGTTATTGGAGAGCGAATCGTTCAGGGCCATCCTCGGAATCCCTTCAAATATTCTTACATTTTAAAGGTGATGGTCCGTGGTACCCAGTGCTCACCGAAGTGAAGGAAACGGATGGTCACATCCTGTCACACTCCTCATCCGGACCTCGACACGTCCTCTGCTGACCTACGGCACAATTCCAGGACTTTTTGAGCCTCCATTCGTAGTATGCTACACAAAAGTCACATAGTGGACCCGAAAACACAGAGTTGAGAGGGATTAAGATAGCTGGATTTCCTCGCCTCCTTAAATCCACGGCATCTTCTTGTAGGAAGGGAGGAAAGAACTGTAGTACCCGGAAACCAAGCCTTCAATGTTTCATATGCTATCTGCAATGCTTTGGAGGTTTATTCTGGCCAATTGTGATTCAACTAGAGTCCGCATATATGTTTGGAGGCCAAACCTCTCCATTGATGCCATTCTGTCTATACTCTCCCCATTCAACATGAAAATTGCATCTATAGCATATTCCTAAACATCCACCGTTCATCTGCGCTCGAAAAGTGATTTTATGGCTTGTATTCGAGGCATAGTGAATATTTAGCGACTGGATGTGACGAGAATGGATAGATCACAGTCCGTGACAATGTACGTGATTTCACTGATTTCTGGAGGATCGATGCGATATAACGTTGAACACAGGGCCCTGAATACATTGGAGTAATGCTTGACTCCAAGATATATGGTGGAGGTATCCGGCCCAGGGACAAATTTTTTCTCCTGGCTCAAAATAAATATCTTTGAGGCCTCTCGAGAAAGGTGGTGTTTAAGCCACTTTTCGAAGGTGTCGAGCTCAATGAATATTACTCCAAATCTACAAAGTCTTAATAGATGTTGTAGCCAGGCTGATGAACTAAAAGTTTTACTAATTGACCCGGGCGAAATGAGGCCGCGATGTGGCAGTAGGCGGCGATTCCTAGGTCCTCTGTTTGACTAGTCTAGTGTTTACCGCGGGCCTGTGTATGTAGTGCGCCGTTATTACATAATCTTAGGTAATCTTTTTCCGAGTCGCGTCCCATTGCATGGGAAACACAATTTTCAGCCAAACTTGAAGCTTTATGAGGCTTTATTATCTATCTATAAGTTTCTGTCAATTCAGAATTTTGCAACAAGCCCTTGAACCTGTGGTATCAAGGTCGCGGCTTTTCCAAGTGCTCGGATGAGTTGAAAACCACAAGTAGTGGAAAGTACCCTTAAAATTAACTGAAAATTTTCAGAAACCTTCCAGATAATTTATGTCTCAGTTCAACACAAATGAGTGTTCACACTGGTTGAACAATTCAAGTTTTTCAGTGAAAAAATTGGTGAAAAAAATCCAGGATTTTACAGAAGTTTTTCACTGAAAAAGTGGGTGAAAAAATTTAAACTTTTTCAGCATTTTTTGACTTGTTTCAAAATTTTCACCTTAAAAGTGAAAAAGTAGTGAAAACATTCTAAGTTTTTCACATATGGTTTCAGTGATAAAAGTGTGAAAAATAACGGACATTTTTCACCAATTTTTCCACTGAAAAACTTGAAATGTTCAACCAGTGTCACGGAAGGTCATAGAGAATAAAAAACAGTGAAAAAGAAATAGATGTTTGCTGTGGTGTTCGAACCGCGAACGGGCTGAACTTACCTAAGATCACGTAATAAGAGAGCTCTGCATACACGACCCCGCGGTAACTAACAGACTCTATACAGCGAGGTACGAGCGTTGGTATAGAGTGTCTGTCTACGAGAGACTACTGTTTGACGGAGTTTGAAGCAAGCCCCTTCTGACGAAGGCGTGTTTGGTCTGTTTGTTCTGTATTTGCCTCTCTTTGTTCTGTCCTGGCATCGCACGGCATCGTCAGAACGGGGCTTGTTCCGAACCTACTTTTGCCCTTGTTCTCATTCTCATTTTTTTCCCATCAACCATCGAGCCCCTGCATTCGCCGCGCCCGCTGCCATGAGCCGGGATTCTGCGATGAAGTTTACGCCCGCCTCAATAGGTGACTCGTATGATAAGATGAGCCAGTGTTCGCACTGCTACAAAGAACCGCACAAAAAACCGTTTCCGGTCTGTGCAGCGTGCAAGCTACGGCCATACAGCTTCCCCCGCTCGGCAAGAGAAAACTCCTGAACCATGGGCTCTTCAGGAAGCCTCTTTCTGCTCCAAGAACTGTCAGGCTAAGGCCTGGCCGCTGCACAAGTACATGCATTCAAAGCCTTTATGGATTATGCTCATTCCCGAGGTCAAAGAACATTCTGCCAGACCCGCAAGAACGCTGTCGCTTCCATGGCCCATGTGCCTTCATCGGCCACCTTTCCACCATTTTCTATTCGCAAACGTCTTTTGACTTCATCGAGGTACACGTGTCAATGGGCGCAGTCAGTTCATTGGTTTAAATCTTTACTAGGTACATGAGTGCTCCTTCAACAGCGCCTTCACCTCCGCATTAATCCTTGAAGGCGGCATCGACGAATTTGCCTACGAGAAGCGCGCGCTGTTCGTATTTCTCAGGTATCGACCCGATTGCCAAGAAAACCCCAGCGTCGCGTTCTCCGTCATGGGCTGTGCATGGATGACTGATGTCGAGATGGATGCGCGATTTGGCAAAGTTAACCGAACGAGTGCGCTAGAAGTGAAGGTGGACTCGACACTGCGCGCGGAGCACCCGGGCTACCGCGGGCTTCTGCGGGTGTATTTCAAGATGAAAGACCATACGATCGGCGAGGTTTACCCGCAGACCCGTGTCCAGGGACCTGTGGGTGTACTGCATCGCGCCCATATCGCGACAGTTGACCACACCAAATGGATGAGCCGTATTCAGCAATTCGTGCGCGACGGGTTGGTGATGCGAGCGGCAGGGGAAGCCGAACTGTTGATGCAGCTTGGGAGACTGAAGATGGAGAAGGGAAAATGGGTGTGGGTGGAACTCACAAAGACCGAGCTGATGGAATTTGGATACCCGTCTGACTTCATTGGCCTCTTGTTCTGATATTTCATTACTAATCATTCAATTACACTATGCAGGACCCCTCAGTGGTTGAAGCCTCAGGTTTATCCTGTCGAGTTCCCTTCAACGCGCTCAAAAGTCTATTCCACGACCGCCATCCCCCATGGCTCTCACGACGCAGAAACCATCCGGAATGTCGCGCATTCTCCGCTTCGCGCGCCGACCGTGCAATTTTCATGCGCTGCTCATTGTCTCGACGTCTGCTACGGGCACAGGCGGAGTCGTTGTGACTCTCTTCGGATCCCAGGATTTCTCCTGGCGTTGCTTTGATCTCTCGGAAGTTGGGATCTGTTGAATATCTAACTCGTATCTCATTCGACGTATCCCGAAGCTTAGCAAACGAACGACTCCATTGATGGCCCAGGGAGTCCTAGTAAGGCGTGACGAATCCATATAATTCACGTTAAAACAGCGTCAATCTGCAGGCGACCTCCGCCATCGACCAAACAAGCTTCCTGCCCGTCAAACCAGTCGACTTTTCCACTACTCTTCAAGTCTATCTACACGCATCATTCACTCCAGTGGGGTTGGTCTGACGGATATTGCTACAGAACCGAATGAAACTGATGACCCCATTTGCGCCTCCAATACAGTGGAAGAGGTCATTGAACCGCCATTGGCCGCTCCTTGACCAGTATCGGAGAGAGCTTGGTCGATCTGGGGCTGGTTCAACGACGACGAGGGTCCGCCTGTACCGATTTCAAGAAGGGTATGTCCGGCTGCACCGAGTGGCTCGATATCGCTCATAGCCCGCGTGGGATTTACCGCTTGTTGAAAAGTCGCGCATTCTCACCCCCGTGGAATTTTTATTTTTGACGCTCTACTGTCTGCTTCGAAAAATTGTCGCGACGAATCGCAGGGTCAGAAATTGGACCCCATGCGCGCTCAGAGGCGGTTGCTGCTCCAAGGAATCCAGGTAGTATCTCAGTCGCGCCACAGATTTTATCAACCGAAGGCATGTTGAGCCTGTGGAATGATTGCGATCCTGACAACGCCGTAAATGACCGATCAATAGGAGTACTCGTAGCGCTTTACTTGATGCATGACAACTAATTCAGGTCACAAACGGGTCATTCTGTAGGCGACCGCGACCATCGACCAAACAGCTTCTTTCTTGCCCTCCTACCAGTCAACGATCCTCTATCTACACGTATCGCTGACTCCAGTCGGGTTCGTCTGACAGCCATTGCTGCAGAACTCGATGAAGCCGATGACCCCATTGTCACCTCCAATGCGGTGGAAGAGATCATCCGAACCGCCATTGGCCTCTCCCTGACCAGCATCGGCGAGAGCTTGGTCGATTTGGGGCTGGTATTTGCCTATGGTGGGGATCAGGTTAGTACTCGGTTCAACGTCCACGAGGGCGTGTCCGTACCGATTTCAAGGAGGGTACGTCCACAATAGTCCAGGTCGGGGGTACAGTTTCTGGCAATGGCACCGGTGGCGAGTACCAAGAGAGTAGTGATAGTGGTTGATTTCATGGTGATGATGATGATATATTACTTGTAAGTTGAAGTCAAATTGCAGTGGGAGGATGTCTGTAGAAATGCGTCTGGAGCTCTTAGCTTTTATATGTGGCTGGTCTACTCCAATAATCTTGCTTTGATGGAGGCAGTTACCTCACCGATCGAGCGAACAGGATTTACCTACCTACCTACCGCCTTGAACCGTCAACATTCCGCCGAAGGTGGAGTGGTTTCTGCTCCCAGATCACAGGAGCCAGAGCTCGGTTCAAGAGGTCGGGAGCACATCACACCACTCTGTTTATTTCCGGAAACAGCTCCAGTTGTTCTTGCAGCGACTATTCACCAGCATTGTTGCCTGGTTCACAGGCACTGCAGGTCAGAGCGCTTCGTTACCGCCGCGATTGCCACCCAGTTTAGGGTGTCTCTAATTGGGTGGGTGGCACTCTTTGGCGTATCGCCGGCTCGTCAATGCCACAAATCTTTTTTTTTTGGCGAGGCCGGAGTGCTACTAGTATGTACTTTCGCGGTTCAGATAAGCGTCATAGAGCCAGCAATCCAGGACGCCCACGAGTGAGAAAATTCACGGCGAGCCGAACGAGGGAAGAAGGGTGAGGGCGCGAAATAATCATCGCGGCCAGATCTCAGTTCAAGAGGTCGGGAGCACATCACACCACTCTGTTTATTTCCGGAAGCAGCTCCAGTTGTTCTTGCAGCGATTATTCACCAACATTGTTGCCTGGTTCACAGGCACTGCGGGCAAGAGCGCTTCGTTACCTCCGCAGTCGCCACCAGTTGAGGGTGCCTTTAATTTGGTGGGACTCTTTGGCGTATCGCCGGCTCGTCAACGTCATAAATCATGTGCCGAGCCCAGAGTGCTGCTTTCGCGGTTCAGGCAACCGCGATAGAACCAGAAATCCAGGACACCCACGAGTGAGAAAGTCCACAGCAAGCCGAACCTCGAATAGGCTGGGGGCGCCAAAGAGGTTGGAATAGTGGTCGGAGCCACTGCTATCCGAACCGTGTGAGAAATTGACGGGGAACTTCTTGAAAGACGGACGCTGAGTCATCAAGATGAACCGCCGAAAAACAGTGTCAAAATCAACTCAATCCCCTATTCCTGATATTCCATTGGATCCTACAACTCTTCCCTCTTCACCAGTAAACCCCAAGCATAAAAATAAAGCTCATGTCGGGCCAAACACTGAATTTCACCCTACTATACACTTTGACAGCTTCGCAACAAGTATCTAACAATTGTTCAAGTATTGGGGATGGGCCAAACGCAGATATCGGGAGGAAGAAAAGAAGAATTTTCAACAGGCCAAAACTGCAGCCATCAATTGGTTGGATGCTTGTCCACCTGAGGTCATTCGCAAATTATCAACCGTTCCTGGTGATTACAAGTGCTTTACCGGTTGGGTTTGACTGGGTGAGCTGCAGATTGGGCTGTGAAGAAGTATAGGTCACACCGCACCATTTCTGAGCAGGTGTTGAGGGCTTTGGAGGCAGCAGGAAGGCTCAAGAGGCTGAGATAGGTACACACAGTTTTTGTTCAAAGGCGCCAAAAATTTGGCCGTAACGTAATTTCTCGTGGAAAATTCGCGAAAAAATTGTTTTAGGCTTGTTTTGAGGTGCTGGATCTGATTTGAAGTCAGCTAAGCTCTCTATTAAGTATATAAAGTGCTAGGTGAGTTGATGAGTTTGACTGTCCCCCACTGTACCTGGATTCCTTGGAGCAGCGTTCGTCGCGACAATTTTTCGAAGCAGACAGTAGAGCGTCAAAAATAAAATTTCATAGTCGAGGAAACGGTTCAACAAGCGAGGTACGAGCTGCGTATGTTGAAGTGTCTGTCTAGGAGAGACTAAGGCAACGGGGGTGAGAATGCGCGACTTTTCAACAGGCCCATCCAGCGCGTCCTTCATGCTTTCTTCTGGCTCGCAAATTGCGGCCGAGCGGAGTCTTTCAATAGCTTTTAGTTCTGGCAAATCCATAGTCAATGCGGCGCATATCCCATTGCTCGTATGTCAATGATTATCACACAAGGATGCTTTCCCCAAGGGGGTGTGTAACGTCAACAGGGGCATGCAAAGTATGCACAGCCCGAGCCGCATTTGCGGGTCAACGTTCAGCCCTCCTGCGTAGTGGGCAGAGATTCATCGTAAAACCAGATTTCCCGAGTCCTTGACGCGTCGCCCTTGACCAGTCTCGACCCTAACTTACTACTAATGCTCAAACGTACATCCTCACGTGCCAACGCGTCAGTCACGGCACGCGCCGTGACTGCCATTTAACACCGCCACCGTGACAGCATTTCTTTCGCCACAAACACTGAGGCTCCAGCCGCACAGTATGTTGGCGTTCTCTACCCATTCCGCACAGGCATTCGAATCATTTTTTCCACATTCTTTCTCTCATCAGCCTCAATTTCGAGCGCTGTTAAACGCCGTCTTGTCACATCAAATGTTCGCCGTGCTTCCCGACGCACCGTCCGGTGACTTGCCATTGACAGCCATTGACCACCCACCATGTCGTCCAATTTTTTCCCCTCCCTGAGCTCACACTGGATCTTGATACTGGCAGCAACATTACCCCTATGCGTCCATTACATCAACAAAAGGAGAAAGCCGTCTCTGCCGCCTGGCCGTTAGGATTGCCGTTCGTGGGAAACATTTTAGATGTCCCTTCCGGAGACATCTGGCTCAAATTCGCGCAGCTGGGAGATGTTTGGGGTACGTTTCGAGCTTATCTGGCCACCCCAGACTATGCTGAATCATTGGCTAGGGGATATTTCGTCCCTGACGGTGTTTGGACAAACGATGATTATCGTGAACTCTTTGAAAGTCGCAGAAGACCTCTTGGACGTCCGTGGTGCCAATTTTGCTGACCGACCGGTGATTCCGATGGGTGGGGAACTCGTTGGGTTTTAACAATAGTCTCTCGCTCTCTCAATATGGCGATCGTGTGCGCACAGAGCGCAAGCTCTTTCATCAGCTCTTCGGCAGCAACGCGACGATCAAGCAATTCGTTCCCCTTCTGTCCTCCGAAATACAGAAATTTTTGAAGAACATCGTTTTGAACCCCGACGAGGTCTCGGGTGAAATTGGACGGTGCGTTAGCTTTTCAGTCGTCTTTCTGTCATTGAAATTGGATACCACAGAACGATGGGGGCAGTTGCTCTGCGGATAGCATATGGATACGAGATGCAAGATGGACCACTGGCAGAGCAAGATCCGTATTTGAAAATGTTCGAAACCGCGGTGAGCAACTTCGCGATTTCAACCGCACCGGCAGCCTTCTTGGTAGATATAGTTCCCCCTCGTGAGTGCCTCTAAGTTGTCTTCAGGGATCTACTCAATTTCTCCCGCAGTCCGCTATTGGCCTGAGTGGCTACCAGGCGGCGGCTTTCACACCACGGCCAAGATATGGGCAAAACAACTTCATGCCACGATCGACGGCGCGTACGATTACGTCAAGACCCAGATGGTAATTATCCATTTATCGTAGTCGGGTTCAAAGTTGATAAATATTAGGCTATGGGCACTGCTCAAAAATCCTTCGCGTCTACTTTGATGGAGGAACAACGCTATGACGATTATTTGATCAAATGGGCAGCCGCTTCCATCCAAGCAGGAGGCAGCGACACGGTATGATAAACAGTTGTCTGGCGAGGTGACACTGAATAACATATTATTTTAGACTGCGGCACAACTCGAGGGATTGTTCTTGGCCATGAGCATTTATTCAGACGTCCAGATGGCCGCCCAGAAAGAACTCGATGCGGTCGTTGGCAACGAACGGCTCCCAGACATATCCGATCGCGCTCAGCTGCCGTACGTGGACGCACTATGCAAGGAGGTGTTTGCGATGGCACGTCTCCCGCGCCGACGGGTAACTACCACTGCTTTCCCTGAGGAATGCCGCCCTAACGGAGCAGATAGGCGTACCACATCGCGCCCGCGAAGATTTCATTTATAACAGAGGTGACGGTTCGAAGCCTCTGCTCATCCCAAAGAACTCGCTGGTTATTGCGAATATTTGGTTCGTCTGTCGGGTAATAAATTCGATCAAGGCGCTCAGTTTTTGACCTAGGAAAAATGACACACGATCCGGAGCGCTATGCTAATCCCATGGCCTTCAACCCAACCAGGTTCATTGCCACAGATACAAAGAAAGCGGAGCCAGATCCTGCGGGCATGTGTTTCGGCTTCGGCCGTCGGTGAGAGTTTTTGAATAACTGTATCTTGTTCGGCCTCCTGATTTTACTTTCTAGGATCTGCCCAGGTATGCAATCCTATTCTCCGAGACCCATGGCTGATATCTTTTGAATTCTAGGGAAACTACTAGCAGATACGGCGCTGTTCATGACGTGCAGTGCGATCCTCGCGACATTCAATATCTCAAAGGCGCGCGAGAATGGGGTGTTTGTGGAGCCGCACTTGGGTCAGACGGCGGGCACTGTGAGGTTCGTTGTTGAATTTCTCGCATCCTTTTGGCGTCCGTTGACGGACGACCTAGCCATGTGTTCCCCTTTAAATGTTCCGTGCAGCCTCGGAGTGCGCGAGCTCTGGAGCTTATCCGTAGTGGTTGAGTTGAATGACAGGCTCACGATGTTTTGGATAAAGGTGATAGTACAAAGTTTGGGAGGTGTTGAACCCCCGTGTAGTAAAGTTCGTGGTACGGATTTAGGTATAAGGATTGGATTTCTCGTCAAGCCGCGGCGAGCCAGGCAGCATAGTAAGTCTCGAGGCCGTCGACCAGGCCACGCTTCTTCGTGGTCCACCCCAGCAGTGCATGAGCGAGATATGGACGGGCGAGTGCAGTTGACGCAATCGCCTCTTCGAACACTACGGGCTCGCGTCAAACCCAGCCACTCACTATAGGAAAAATAATCACGCACAGTTCGACGGCTTTTTGTATTCATACGGTCCCTTCGCGCCGGACACCTTTACGAGCTTCTGCAGGAGCTCATCGACGGACTCGGTGTGAGAGTTGACGGCAAGGAAGATCTTGCCCCCGACGACCTGCCCGCGCTCCGCCGCCAGGACATAGAACTCCGCGAGGTCGTCCGCGTGTACCGCAGCGTAGCGGCCTCCGGGCGTACCGGGCCAGATGACCTTGCCCTCAGATGCGGCCTTGAACAACATACCGGTGATCGAGCCGGTGCGCCCGTAGACCAGCCCGGGACGCACGACGATGCCGTGCACCTCGGTGCTGTGCGCGACAAGCTGCTCGACGGCGGGGCGCCACGTGACGAGCTCCGCGGGGCGGGGGATGGGCGAGGTGTCCGTGACGACCTCCGCGCGGTTGTCGCCGTGGACCCAGATCCCCGAGGTGTAGATGTAGGTGAGGAGCGGCGCGCCGTGGTGGCGGTGCTGCTTCGCGGCTTTGACGGTGCGCTCGAAGGTCGAGCGGCCGATGGCGTTCAGGTCGGCGCCGGAGACGGCTTCGATGACGACGTCGACCGTCGCGATGAGAGGATCCACGCCTCGGACTCAAGCTCGCCGATGACGGGGATGACTGGCGGGGCGCTAGTCAGAGACGACGTCGGCGGCTAGGCGGATGGGCACGCACTTTCTTCCTTTGCAAGCTGCTTGGCCTTCGCCTGCGTCCGAGCCAGGCCGTGCACCGTGTGCCCGGCGCGCGCGAATGCCTGCGCCGCGGGGAAGCCGATGAATCCAGTCGCGCTGGAAGTTCATGAGTCTAAGTTTGAACAAGTTCAACATGCCCACCAACCCCAAGATGAGGACCTTCATTTGCGTTGGAGGCTGATTGAGAGTGGAGTTGAGAGGTACTAGTGTGCTGCGGAGGAGAGCTGCAGACTCCAATCGTGCCCGCGCTTGGTATTTATCCTGTTGGAAGCCGTTTATACATAGTTGGGGCCATGGGACCTATTAGTCAACGAGTGACTAAGCTCGCTGCTTCATTTTCCGCGTCGAACCTGATTCTGGGAGGGAGAGCGGCAGATGACATGAAAGGGCTCACGCAACAGGTACACGCAATTATGTGGCAGACTTGCGACAGGGCGAAGTCCTAGTGAGATTCTAGTTCAGTGACTAAGCTCGTTGCACTGAGAAGTCAGTGATAAACCCCAAATCAAGCTTAGGGAATAACACATTATAAATGATCCGCACAAATATCACTGCCAAGCCCGTCGGAAAGGAGGCT